>VZTA01004760.1:332124-429126 GCA_013398855.1 Mohoua ochrocephala
CTAAATTAAGGCAAGATATTTACTTTACTTGGCCAAGCCCTGTTTGAAACATAAATAGGAAAAAAAAGACCGAGCATTTTCAGGACACCACATAACCATAGCAACAGTTATCTCTGTATATAAATACTGATACTGGCATGGAAATTTTTATGAGTTATACATCAATCAAGAATATAAGCACCTATTGCACTCAAAATAACTTGCATAGAGAGCACATTAAACCTGCACAGGTCAAGTGATCTGAAGTCAGGAAATGGCGGAATTGAGAATGGCTGTGTAACTTTTGCATTGCTCCTGTCTATGTTATGAAAGAGTCTTCAAATACACCAGGTATTTATTTATCAGGTTTTTTTCACACAATTCCTGCTTAAGTCACTGGCCAGAATGGATGGTGTTTGCTGGATACGTGGTCTGGAACATCAGTCCTATGAGGAACGGCTGAGGGTACCGGGATTCTTTAATCTAATTTTAAGGGGAAAAAAGCTGAGGGAAGATGCTTGGTCCAAGCCTCCTTTGGGAACGTGTTTTCCAAACTCTACATTCCAGAGGGACTGCAAGTCTGCTTTTCCCCCACTCATCTTGTCTTTCAGAAAATCTTAACAATCTGCTAAGCAAAGATAACACCTTAGCTTGGACACGTGTCAGATGAGGTGACCTAGGAACAAGGCCATTTGGCATCAGGGAAGAAAGCGAGGTAGGTACAGGACCATGGGGATGATGAGACTGAAGATGTCCCTGCTGCTTGAGGAACCAAAAGCTCACCAATCTGTTTCTCCAAGGAGCTGGCTGCAGATGATCAGGAAAAGTTCCACCTAAACAGCCCAGCTGAAGAATACAACATGCCTTGGTATTCATTAAAGAAACGGGAAGGTTGAGCACATGAAGTGCATCTTTATACATACAAAGGGAGAAGGGGTAGGAGATGTGAGAAAGGAATAGAGACCTGTGCATCCTAGCCCAGAAGACTGACATTGCCTACAGACCCTAACAGCGATAACTTTGTAATAGAGGGTGTTCATCATCCCGAAATTACCTTTGCCACTAGATTTTTCCCAAATGACAAGGCTACAAATAACTGACTTAACCTTCCGTGTTCCCAAAGGAATGTGTGGACATGGAATCATCTTAGATGTTAAAAGAAATATGTATAGATATATTAGACAAAAATATGGTCTCCAAAGACCATTTTGAACTCAAGTTTTTAATGAACCAAAAGAGAGGTTTAAATGTAAGTTCCCACTTCATCTCAGAGACAATCTCACTTCTCCCATAATATAATACCATAAACTACAAAAGGGTGGTTTTAACTCTCATATATTTTTATATCATCACAGCTACAGCAACATTCCCATTATAAAACAGACAGATACACAGACATGTCTATCTCACTTCCTGCAAAGGTTATACTTAGAAGCTTTTTAAAAGGAGCCAAGAGATTATTAATATGTGTAGTAATGTGGTGATGAACACAAGTACCATGAGGCACAGACCAGTACAAAGCCTTTGGAAAAGTCAGCTCTAAGCTGTGATTCTACACAATTTCTTAGCTTCCCTAACAGTTTATGATATTTTTTTAAACATCTATTAATCACCTGGTAATCCTTGGCAAACACTTAGGAGCAACATTCACACAATCTTGGGATTTTTTGCAAGACAAAATCATCAATGGTAGTGTAAAGCAAGCAAGGAGCCAAACTCCATGTTATGTCGCCTCATTTTTGCAGTTGATCACATTTGATCATGGGTGTCACATTTGATCATGGGTGTCACAGTACACCTATTTGGATAACATTTTTTTCCATTTTGGTCTTACAGCACTAAACCTCTAATGATTTACACAGCCCCATTGGTCTCACTTGATCCGTTCTGTATATTGTTTGCACTTAGATGGCTAGAATTGGCATAACTCTGTGACTTTTTCATGTTTCATGAATGGCCAGAGGTAGATTTATTTCATCTAAATCTCACCAGGAATGACATACAAACTTTATAGAAGAGTTTACACGTTTTTTGGTGGGGGTCCGTTTTTCCCTGGCTTTCCCCACCTCAAATTTGCACAGGCAGCCACTTCACAGAACAAGGAAAAGACATGCTGGCTTTGTGTTTCCCCTCTTCCATCCCATCTGAAAAGAAGGGCAGTTGATGAGTGTGGAAGTCTGCAAGGTGTTTTATTTCTTGACTCCTTCTTCCACTGGGACTTCCCTACGATCACCTGATCCAAGACTCCCACTGGATATGAGAAAGGATGGCATTCTGATGGAAATTTTAAGTAACTCCTCCATGATATAGCAAAGCTCAAAACATGAAAGATATAAATACATCAGCCTTCTATAAAGCAATATTTAATGTATGCGAGCACAAAATTTATTTCTCTCGTGTCTTGATACAAAACTATCCGCCAAGGATTTTTGAACTTTACCTCTATTTTTGGTCTCAGTCAAAGAAAGGACTAAATGGGTCATGACCTGATATGATGGGGCTCACCAGCCTGCCCTCTCTAGTGCAAGAAATCAATATTTGGCTTTGGTGTGAAGTATCTTTTCATGTTTTCCCTCCCAGGCCTGACCCTGGATATCCCTTTCGCCCATGGCTTTCCCAGAGAGGCAATCGAAGTAAGATACACATTCATCCAAACATCTTTTTCATCTATTTTTTTCCCCCACCTTTTCAGACGGAGCTAACAGGGATTTTGCTGGTGGACCGAAATGCAAGTTGCAGTTCTAAACTCGACAGTCAGAGCACAGCCCTTGAGAAAACTTTTTGTGACACAAAACACAACTGGAGGTTAAGGAGGGGGAAAAGAATAAAAGCAACAATTCTGAAAACCACAATAAACTGGTGCACATAAAACAGCAGTTTCGAGAGAGTCAGAATCTCAGCCGAGAGAGACAAGAAAAACATACATGTACATATACATACACAAAGAGTCCTGGAGACCATGTCCAGAATGATATAATTGGTTGGTAGGCAGGCACACTTCAATCATTCCTTCACTTTATAGACTGCCTTTATTCAGCTCAATAGGACCTCAAAGAAAGGAAGGCGGAAGTTAAATGAAGTAATCTCCCACCCAGCCCTGATGCATTATACCAGCTTCCTTTATACTGACTCGTTTATACCTATAGAAACTGTTCTCAATGGCACAGGGACCAGGCCATTTATTGTCAATAAAGGACCTGACCTGACCACAGTCATCCATTACCATGAATGCTACTCAACAGCTTCTTCTATTAACAAAATTTAAAAAAAAAAAAGAAAAATTTCCTTTTTTAACATAATATTTGTTGCCATTGAACTCCACTAGAAATATATATACTGCAAACATCTGCTTTTACCTACAGCCTTCACACAGTGATTTCAGAGGAAGCCTGAAAGGCTCACTTCAAGGTTGTCATCTAGGGACACATTATTTAAATGAAGGTCTTTAATGCACCCTGTCAGAAGGCCATCTTCATCTCTGTGATTCCAGGGAAGCGGAGGTGCTCCACTGCAAAGAATTTGGCTTCATACCTTCATAAAATAAACAGTTGCAATGCCTGTGGGTCTCAAAAATAGTAGCAAGAGTTCTTTTTTTAATAATCTTCAGTCTACTGTTTCAATAGCTAGACTACACATTGCATCTCCCAGCACATATAATACAGCTGCTTTATGTTGGCCTTCTAGCTGTTCATTATTTTTGCTTTTATAGTAAGAAATGTATGGAAACAAATGACCCTTTCAAAGTGCCGATCTGTTTAAAGAAATAGCAAACAGTCCCAAAGCCACAGAGATTCTTCTACTGGCACAAGAATGGTGACCTGTCGTCATTTCAGGCCCCAAATGAGATAACACTTTGAAACAACATTCATTAATGTTTGAAATCCCGATACAGAGCATTTTAATTCAAATGGCTTTGTTCTTTAGGAGAAACCCAAAGGGGAAGGCGGAAAGGCTAAAAAGATAGCTTAAGTCATATAAACTTTCACCAAAGAACAAATCAAAACATCTGAGGTTCATTCAATAGGGCTGACTGGCCTCAGTGAGACGACGACAAACAAAGAAGCATTGTATTGTTCCACAGAGTGAGGTTTTTCCAGGAACATCCCGTCAGATGCTTTCCAAGCGAACGCCACGCAGCTGAGAGTAGGTGGATTTGAAACAGCACAAGATCAATAAAAATCCAGCTTTCCCTTTCACAGGAAGTTGACTGTTAAAACAGTAATGTACTTGTCCATAGCATGTAAAACAGAAAGGCCACACAGACGTTGGGCGTTGGGTTACTGCTCGGTGTGTCTCAACAATACGGTCCAGACATTCTGAACATCTTCCCTACCCCACCCCGGACCCTTCAAGTGCCAAATAGTCCAAGCTTTTTAAGCAAATTAACAGGAATAACCTCTGATAAAGGGCAGAAAGCAACTACGTTTTCTAAAAGAACAAACAATCCCATTTCCTCCATTAACCTCGTAGAGATCTTCTCTATACCACATTTTGTCACCCTGTCCTTCATTCCTAAGGCTCAGATACATGGAGAATGGAGGATATCAGTGACAAGGAGCATCGCTGATGGTGCTCTGACTCATGAGAAAAGAAAGAAGTCGGGAGGGCATCAGCATGAAACCAACCAGATTATGCTGGGCTTAGATGTCTATTTATTATACTATTATAGACTTATTCCAGACTGCTTTACTTTTTCACATGATTTGTTCTTCAAAGTTATGAGTGGAAAGAGATCTGAATAAAAGCCCCTGATTCACATGACTTTTACATGCATCCACATTCAGGCCAGCAACAGGACAAGCACAATCCAAGGTCTTGAATAGCTGCTGCATGAGGCATAATTCAATAGAGAAGGACTTCTCAAATTAGAAGGTATGACTAAGATGAGATGTGACAGAGATCAGTGGGATCCTGGCCACAATGAGTAGGGATGAGTTGTTTACCCTCCTTTCCAGCACATCCTGGGAAACAGTGGAGAAAACAACAAAGAGCAGACTGAGAAGAAATGAAAGCAAGCAGCTCTTCCCACAGCACTTGTTGAAGCTAAAGAATTTCTTGCATGGGATGCTGTGAAATGTATGTGGGTTCAAAAAGTGATCAGCCAAATTCCTCAGAGAAAACAATCCCACTCCTTTAAATACAAAACACCACCTTTGTCTGATGTGCGTTTGAGCCTTAAAATGCTGAAGGTCAAAAGAGTGATACTGGAAAAATGTCACCGGATGCTTGCCCTGTTGCTGTAGCTTTTCTTTGGAGTGCCCTGTTGGCCACCACCAGTGGCAGAGTTACCCTGTTAGAGAGGCCTTTGGCACCACCCAGCACAACCAGCCTGACATTATGTGAACCACCACAGCAACAGCCCGTGTGTGTTCCCAGCCTGCAGCAAACATGAGGTAATTTGGATTAATTTTACCAACCCAGAAGCAGGTTTAAGCTAGGCTGAGTCGTCTCATGTTTGCCAGTGGCCAAAATACATGTGCACAGAGTTATCTCCCAGATAGTCACCAGAAGCCAAGGTTCTGCTGGGCCCTGTGGCAGGGACACTGACTGTGTGTTACAGGGTTCGCCTGAGCCCCACAGCACAAGACTTTTCTGTCTGTTTGAGCTTCCCGCAGATCCCACCCAGCTGACAATGTTTCAGTCAATATCTGATCTTTGGGGTGCACCTTCCAGCCAAGAGACCACATGGATATCCCAGCCAATGCTGAGAAGGTTCTGACTGGTTCATGTCTCGTCTACACTGCTGGTTTGGGAAGCAAAGACTTTCCCAGAGAGGTAAAAGCAGAAATCAAGCGAAGCAATTCAGTTTTGCCTTGCTGGCTGGGCAAACCAATCAGTTTTCCAGGTAAATTTGCCGTTTAATGTTTACAGATCCCAGCTCAGGCACCAAGTTGAGAGAGCCCAATCTCTGGTTTCAAGATGAATGCTCAGCAGTGCTGCAGCTTCTCAAAGGCAAATTGCTGGCCTAGCCTTCCAGGTTTGCCACATGAGTAAACGTTCTTGCTTTTGAGGGATTAATCAGAACTTCAGGGCAGCTTTTTTTCTTACTCTGGTAGCACCGAGGCGCGGAATCCATGCTGACGTCGATAGTCTCCCACAGGAATGCTGCTGTGGGAGCATCTGCAAGTGATTAATAACTAGAAGAGAGCAAGACAAAAAGGTTCCAGTTGGTGATGAGGCTCCAATGGATGCTTCTGGGGTGTCAAGAAGATATTCTGTCTTCTTATCACTCTTTGCTTGCCTTTCAGGTACAGGGACATGAAGAACTGCCTGCAAGCCTGAGTGGGAAAGATCAGCAACCCTGAGGAATGGAAATGAAGTGACTGATCCTTCTGTATTAACAGCCAGGTCTATAAGACCTTGTCTGTGAGTCGCATGGATAATCTTAATGGTAAGGGGAACCAGATGCTCATTAGTCAAAGATGGGGCTAATAATCAACCAACAGCACACTGGTCTAGCTTTTAACCTGTGGGTCTGACCGCCTGCAGAATGGCAGTGGGACCCTCTAGCAGGGCTGTGTGGGAGTCAGGGATTTCAGCACAGATGGATTTGTGCAAACTTCTGGTCAGGTTACTTGACTCCTGGGTTCTGCAATTCAGGTTGGATCTGCACCTGGGGGCAACAGAGCAGTTCATCTGGCGAACATGGTATCAGGCTGACTTCCACCAGAGGAGGTGGTGAGGGGTTGAAATAAAGCCGGCATTTAAAGCAATCAAAAACTTGAGTTTCTCATGGAGATGGATCCTCCAAGGCCTCTGCGGAGGGAATTCCCATTGACTTCAACACACAAGGAGAGCTTAGAGGAGCAGACCCCTGAACCTGGGTCAAAGTAATGAATGAAACCAAGTTCTGCTGCAAGCGACATAAATCAGCCACATTCATTCCAAACCAGGCCCTGCAGCATGACCCTTAACCAACCTTTCAGTGAACCTGAGATATGGTTTTCAAATTTGTAATGAAACCTGAAACTAAGTGATTTTCACCTGGTTCTGGCTTTCACAGAAAACATTTCACAGCAAGCTTTATTCCCTAGGTGTGATCCCCTAATTTCTTTGTTAAATCCAACCAGTTCTTTGAACTGACAGAACCAAAAAGCAACCTTGTGACAATTATCTGAAATGCATTAAAATTTGTGTAAGTATACGAGCTCCAAGTGGATGCCTTCCATGGAGTTCCCCAAGGAGTTTTCAAGACGTATCATCTCAAACCACGTGCCTTAAAAATAAAATTAAAACTTGCATGTAAAAGTTTCTGCAACCAACAGCACCTCTAAGTTGTATCCTTGAGCAGGGCACAGTAAGGGAAGAAAAAAGTAATACAGCCATCAATCACCTCGAAAGCTAATCCCGCTAGGACAGTGATGGTCTGCAGAAGGCCTTCTGTATGAAACCCCAAATCTGGAGTAGGCTTTGTGCCATTAATGTGGGAAGCTCTATTTCAGGTTGTCTGTTAGCAAAGACTCCCTAAATGTCCTTCCTGAAGAAGGACTGACAGGTCCTGTCCAGTTGAAGCCCATTAACAGGGTATATCTCTGAAGAGAAGACAAAATGGATCTGCATGACTTAATTTGCCATCCCCTCACAAGTGTGTCATTAAACACCTAAAAGAGTCAGGGGACAGAGCACTGAACCAATGAAAAACTCAACCGCAGGAGCAACATCGTGATTGAAAAGGGAGTCAATAAAACCCAGCAAAATTTATCCATCCTAAGAATGGTGAAACCGACCACCAGGCCCCACACTCAACGCCCCCACAAGATTTCTAATTCAGGTGTGGCACACAGTGTCCCAGAGCATCACTGAGTATTTAAGCCAGGTCCTCTGAGGTTACTTCCTAACTACACAAAACTTGCAGGTGCGCCATCATCCCTGCAGACATGGAGCAAGAGGGACTGCAGGGTAACGGGGAACTGGTTGGACGAAGTCATTGCATTGCTGCTCTTACCCTCCGCTAACAGATCAAGCCTTGATGGTAGAGCACAAGTGCGAGGGAGGGGACTCGGAAGTGTGTAACTAAATGCCCCTTTATAGCTCTGCTCACCTCAGAAACATCACTGGGCAGAATCCCCTCTTTTATTGGAAATGTAACACGTGATGCTGGAACCGTACAGGGACAGAGTTACCAGCAAGGGAGCTCATCCTTTGGGGCCCAGCTGCATCGACAGCCACCAAAGAGGAAAGATGCTCAAGCATTCCCAGGGCTTTGCATCCCACTTGCTCTGCAAAGATTTGCTCGATAGACACGATCCGATCGACCACCCTTTGATCAGCGCATGTTCTCCGTCACGCTGGGTTTCTAGACAGGTAGCATTGCCTCACGTTTGATAATGCCCTTGTTATAAAGGACACAAACCCATGATTTACTCTGCAAAAAGCATAACGCTCACTGAAAATAGCCTAGGAAGGATATAGCGTCATACCTAACACTACATTAAGTGCAAACTGAGAACCTGATATATTTTAGGAAAATTCAGCACACTCTAGACTAATAAACATTTTACAATATTATTGCACATGTTCATTTCACTTTGTACAAATAATCATTCCCTTCACATCTAATAAGTCTGCTTGACACATTTGTGGCCTTATAAAAACACCTTCAAGGGTCTTGTTTTGAGGCATCAATCATTTATTTATACGAAGCTCAAAGACAATGACTAACAATTCTGGTGGT
The DNA here is from genome assembly GCA_013398855.1 of Mohoua ochrocephala. Lineage (NCBI taxonomy): Eukaryota > Metazoa > Chordata > Aves > Passeriformes > Acanthizidae > Mohoua > Mohoua ochrocephala. The sequence goes on from VZTA01004760.1 coordinate 340,778, forward strand.
ATAAAAGCCTTCAGCTGTGATCTTTGTCTTGCTGTTTGTTATCTCGGAACTCTAAAATTATTTAAAGGAGATTTTATTTTAATTTTTTTTTTTTAAAAAAAGCTTGCTTTTTTCCTCTGGCAGCAACATCAAATCAATCAAGGTGAAGGAAAAGACCAGAGCTATTTGCCTTTTAGTGTGTTTCCAGAGCTGGAAATAGAGTGCAGCTTGGAGCCCTTATTTGCAGTTTGTGCTGTCCACACAATCACCCGAGGTGCCAGAGCCTGGGAAGGCACAGACTGAAAATCGTGCTTCCAGCTATCACCTGTGGGGACATTTGGAGTTGACTTTACCCACTGTCCCAATACAGAGCTTAGATTGACCTCACTAGAAATAAAAAATAACCGATTCCAATGGAACTAGAAGAGTGTCAAAATCCTAAGTGCAAAAGGGCTCATGAATCTGAGTATCCCAAAGCCGGTGCACATTTCTGATCTCTCTCCTTACTGCAATTTCACCTGCTTTTTCTTTCACCTCCAGGCAAACTCCACCTGCCCATCCCTGCTGGGCCAGACCCGTAAGGAGCAAAAACAAGACCACCATGGCACAGACCCATGAAATCACACAGATTTAGGGTAACAGAGAAGCTTATCTGCAGTGGCAGTTGTTCCATGGTATGTTATGACACAACGGTCCTGCACTGACAGACGGGAACTGTCACTGACTTTTTTTGTAGCAAGCCGCTAAAATGACAGCGTTTCCATTAAACTCATGATAGCTGATCTATGCTCCAAAGCTAACCAAAAGCAGAACCTCCATTCCAGTTATGACCTCAGATACATGTAAATTCAAATGAGGTGCCAAGGAAATATGATAGAAATAGGAGACTTATAAGCACTTACGTAACAATACAAGCATTCTGAAACTTGGTTTACAATTAAAATGGATGTATAATTGACTGCGTTTTACTAGGCCCAGATTATGTTCAAAGTGCACTGAAGTAGATTTGCAGATTTATGGAAACACATGTTAACTGATTGTACAAGAACAGGTTTTCCCCCAAAGCCAACTCTCTCTCATGTTCTGTTATCATTGCTTTTAACGTCACATGATGCCTGACAGCACAATATAAAAATTAAATGCTGGAAAATAAAACAGCTGCTGATTTTAGGAGAACTCTGAAAAAAAATTCATGGCCCCTGTTTAAGACACAGCAGTGGAGTCACACTGCTGTTAATTCAGCTTTCACTTTCTCCCAGGCACAGACCATCTACTCAATTGCTCCAGGTACATCTCCAAGGGGTAGGCAGCAAACCCCCCAAAACAAAGTTATTTTTTAGGAAGAAATTTCCCCTTATAAAGATATCCCTGAGGTTACCCCTACTGGGCCTCGGTCCTATTCCCATCTTCTTGGAGAAAGTTGCCATTAGGGAGGTTGGTCCATACTGGTACCAGCTGGGACTGCCCTAGAAGTGCAACAGACCCTCTTCCAAGTAGTGCTGGACTGAAGATCTGATCCTTCAAAACCTCTGGCCTCATTGTGTACTTGCAAAGATCTACAAGGCCATTCTTAAGGATCTGCTCTCACCATGTTTATTCATACTCAGCCCTCTTTTTTTGTGCTTGTAACCACTTTCATTTCTATTGGAAACTTACCAGCAAATGTGCAAAACCTGTAAATCATACTAAAACCCATTAAAACTGAGATTAATTTAGTCTTAAAGGTTAGCTCCATTTTCTAACCACTATTTCTGTCTGCAATCTGTCTTCATCAGACACTAATTAATAAGCAGACACAGCTTTGGAAACCTGCCTTTAATCTTAGGAAAGTGTAAATGCTCATGGTTACTAATGCAAAATCTCAGTACACAATTAATCAGGAGATTGGAACATATAATTTTCCTTTATAACAGCTTACTGATTTAGAGGACTAAAAGCACAGGTGAAGCTGAAAAGAAATATTACTTTAGAAGTTTAAAGTATTTCTCTCTGCAGTGCCTATGCAGTTGTATTTTCCTAAGACATTTTCATTTTTTTCTCAGGCAACAGGATTAGATCCTCCTGTGTTTTACACCAAGAACCTTTGCTTGAAGTCAGGGTTTGTTGCTCCTGATTTACAGTGGTGCAAGTCGTTTGGGGATTAACCCCGTCCAGAACTGTGTGCAGAGAGTGGTGGGGCTGGGGGGGGGACGGGTCTTGTGACAACTAGGAGGTAAAATATTGCTCTCCAAATTATATTTTTAATGATCACTTCCTTTCATAATGATGCAAGATTATATATTGACTGTGAAGAGCTATTTATGTGCCATGACTAAGATACGTTTTCATCAAACATTTATTTCTCATGCCTAGAACTAATTTGTATTTGATTAAAGGTTTTCTACGCATTTACAGGAAAAGATTATTCCCATTGGATTGCTTTTCTCAACAAAACAAAACAAAAAAAGTTTGCAAGTACTGCCAAAAGAGCGGTTTTAAATACATCTCTTTTTACTCTGTGCATCACAGTAGGGATTTCTTAATCAATACCATGCTGGCTAGCACAGATACACTGGCAGCTGGGCTAGACCACAGCAGCAAATGACTGATGGTGATCACTCTTTGGAATTGCATCCTTTAGCTGGACCTGAAATTGTCATCTGTAGGGTACACCGAGATCTACGGATCCACAGAGTACAAATGAGAAGTTACGTTAGGACGCGTTTCACTATCAAAAAGCGGGGGGCGGAGGGGGGAAACCCGTGTTTAATTCTCAAAGACTTCCAGTGATGACCACTCCATCTCCTCCCCAGCTATTCTGACAGGTACGAGTTGTACTCTGCTTTCAGCCTCTTTCCACAGTTTCTTGGGCAAACAAGCTGTGCTGGTTTTCCAAACCATATCTGATAGGCTGTGTAGGCTGTAACAGCCTTTCTTTCTCCCTTCAAAATGACAAAACTTGGAGCTAAAAAGTGGCTTGTTCAAATCACATCTGCCTGCCCAGGCTGAGCAGAAAGCATCAGTGCTCTCTTTTGCGCAGAGCAGATTGCCAAATAACATCTCTGCAGTCAGCCTTCGGGGAGTTTGGGTAAACCCAAACCACTCGCACACGCTGCCTTCAGTACCTGACCAAGCACTTGGACTGAGATCCATCTGCTTTCCATCGCTTTCCCCGAGAAACTGGGAAAAGTGGGATTCATCTCCGGTGACTCCAGAGGTGTCTAATCCAAACTAGTCGCTCGGGATCCCACAATAGCCAGTGGGGAAAAATATGTTCCTCAGAGCGACTTCAGGACTGAGGAGAAGAAGGATCACCCTGTGGAGCTGCAGTCTCTCCCCGCTGACTGTAGGGGAAATCTGAACTAACCAGGGCCAGATGCCTCCAACTGAGACGTCTCTAAACGTATGCAAGACCATTCCCACTGCAAACCATTCTGTGCCTCAGTTCTTCAGACAAGATCTCCACAACGACCAGAGAGATTTAGAAAATCAACGCATCCTAGGCCATGATGTACCTGTAACCCAAAGGACGTCACAAAACAGTGGGTCCATGCCAAAAACCCAAGAAATGGGCAAGTCCCATCATTTTTCCACCTCTTGCTTTCCCATTGTTTTTTTTTTCCTCTTCCCATTATCTCTATCATCACTCCTGCTCTCTGCTGAAGAAAAGCTGCAATATGTCGAGCACATGGGGAAGGATTCTCTGCAGCAGCATTTAAAAAAAAAAAAAAAAAAGAGGAAAAGCTCCTCTGAAAAACGTTTTAGTTATTAAGACACTTGGATTTTTCAGTATAAATAAATTTATTCGTGAGAGCACTTAAGACAAGTTCTAAGGTTAACAAACACTGCACTATGCAACTCACAGCTGTGACAAATATTTAAGAAATCCGATACAGCATGCCTAAAAATTATTCATTTGCAGGCCTCGTTGCTTTTGAAGATCAACTGTTTTATTTGTAATTTTTGACATTTTCCTTCTTTTCCTGTTTGGCCTGTGAATTTGAAAGGGTTGTAAACACGTACTCCAGCTCTCTGCCTGAGGCACTGGGCTGTTGTCAGCATGCCAAAAAGAAAAGGAAGCTGATAGGTCCTTTGGTACATACCGATATGAAGGGCTTGTAAAGATAGTATTTGTTTGGTTTTTTTGATCTGACTTTGAATCTGGCTGTAGTACCTACCCTTCAGGGAAAAGCAACTTTTAAATAAATGCTTCAAGATTGTGCAAACATTTCAGTAGTTTCAGAGTCCTGGTGTTCTGGGTCAGGGAAGGAAGAAAATACATGTCAGTCAATAGAGATGGAAACGATAAAAAATGGTTAGAGCCGCAGCCATAATTTTTTTCCTGGGCTGGGTGACGGGTTCTTTCGACGGCCGCATCACGTGCTGCTTTACTCATGTGCCTTTTGGCCGGCCTATAAAACGCACTGTGGATTTTATGCATGTGCACACACGTACGCTTGGAAACAGATTAAAAATACACAGCTCTTCCAAACTCATCGCCCATCGATCCCACGATTTGCTAATGCTGCAGGATCGAGAAAAAAATACAAGCTTGCTAGTTTTTCTGTTAGTCCTCTGAGAGCTCTGAAATGGTTATTTCCTTCCATCCCTTTGTTTTAGTTACGTTTCTGCATTTTTTTAAAAATCCTTTATTTATTACCCAGCTCCTGAGGATCCCAGCTCTCTGCACATGAGGTGCTGTACCAACATGTAGGTCCCAGCGACTCCCAAAGAGGAGCTTAGGGCTGTGGGAGCTGATCCTGCTGAACGAGCACAAGGCAGAGCCCGCTCGCCTTGGAGAGCTCACAAGCTCGAGGGCCAAAGAGCAGGAGGAGAAGCAGAGACAGAAGGAAGTGAAATGGCTCATTCAAGGCCACAGAGCAAACCACTGATAAATCCGGGAACAAGAGCCACATCTTCTGGACCTTTATTGCAGCAGAACAAATCAGCCGTTTCTCATTCGCCTCCTGTACTTTCCTGTCACTTCCCACCCATAACCCTCCCATCTTTCTGCAAATTGCAAGGTATTCTTACAGGGGGGTGTATTTTTCAAGACAAAAGAATCTGCTTCTTACCCGATGGGTGGTTAGGGATGCTGGGAGAACAGAGCCCATACTTGGACACAAAGCAAGGAATCAGAACTACTGCATGCACCTGGGGAAACACAGCTTCCAGAATACTCTAAACCAGGGATCAATTCCTTGATTGCACAATTTGATTTTTTTTTTTCTTTGTGGATCTAAATTTTTGCTGCTGATTTTTAATACTGAGAAATTGGAAGGGCTTTATCTGTTGGTTGGGTTTGATCTGTACTAGAAAACAGCCCTGCAGGTTACACATCTGGGTTAAAAGCATAGGAAACCGAGTTTTGATCAAAGTAGCAGGACGAGCTGAAGATCTGGAGGCACAGGGACTCACAGTCAGCTCCTACCAAAACACGCTTGGTCTCATGGATTTCACCTGGTGCTAAGTCCATCACATTAACAGCATGCAGTTTTCCCAAGGGAAAACCATCCCTGTGAGTCCTGAGAAATATTCCATGGCAGAAGCACATCACAGGGACTTCTGCCCCCAGAAAACTTGCAACTGAGGAGAACCAGAATCTGCAGCAATAGGGCAGAGATTTGAGGTGGAACAAGAGGAAAAGGAGGAGAAACAGAGGTGCAACAGTTAATGATTTTTTAAAGGCCAGAGGAGTGGCAGGGTCAGGGTTTCCAGCCCTAAGACCACAGATCTCCCCTCTCTCCCTTGGCAGAGGAAAAGTGTCCTTTTGCCCCTTGTTGGCAGCTTCTGAGCATGAAAATACTGGAGGCCAGGGCAAGGAGAGAGAGCAAGCGGAGGAAGGAGGACAGCTGATACATCCAGCACATCTTTCCCTGGCTGGGAAGCACTGGCAGCTGCCAAGGGGCCAGAACAGTTCCAGGGACTCACCAGCCCTACAGCAAACTCAGGGACACTGCCGCCTACCAGCTGTAAAACCCACAGCAGCCCAGGTTGTTACACTGCTGCCGGACCACCAGGCCAGCTGCAGGGTGTGTTTGAAGGGAATCTTTCCACGCAATAAAATCCTCAGGCCGTTATTCCTCGGATGCTTGGCAGAGCACTGCTGTCACGTTTTCATGGCAATAGCAGCCTGCGGGAGGTGGGATCCCAAGCGGAGACAGTTATGAGGCTGTTATGTATTTGTGGCACAAGTCGGGTGGGGTTTTGTTATCCAGCATGGAACAGGGCAGCACGGCCTCTCCTCGGCCTGCAACTGCCCCACAGAAAGCACCGCTCCGCTCTCTCCCCCACTTGCCCCTGCTGCCTCACATCCATCCCACCGGTGGCTGGGGTTTGGGGGAATTTGTCTCCAAATGGGAACCAGATTGGAAAACGGATTAGCAGGAATAAGATAAAGAATTAAACCAAATCAGCAGGCGACCGCGCTTTTAAAAGGCACAGATGCACGCGATTAGCTTGCCGCATGTGTTCCAGTCAGATCCCAACATCAGAGATGGGCTTGGAGAAAACCTCAAATCCCCGAAGAGCTCGCCGGGGCCCCGGGACATGCCTTTGCACGGCAAGGGCTGGGCACATCCCCGGAGACATGCCTGGGAAGCACAGGCTCAGGAAGCCCTTTGGTTCCTCATTCCCCCAAATGCATCCCCTTGGTGCCCTCCACAGGGAGGGCATCCCCCTCCGCTCGCTCCAGCAGCAGACAGGCATTTCCATGCCCCCAGCGCTGCCTGTGGGACACAGGCTGAAGAGGAGACGGAGCGAAGTTAATCCCAGTCTCACAGTGCCTGAACAAATCCCACACTGTGTTTCGGGAGAGGGGGCTGGAGAGGAGAAGCAGATTTTTTTTCTCCTCCACACCCAGGTCACTGAGTGAGTCAGGGGTCAGAGAACAGGAGTGCTGGTCCAGCTCCACCCTCTCCCCAAGCAAGGCCAAGGAGGGTGAGAAAATTTAGGGAAGGGCTTCCCACCTCCAGCTGGACGAGGTGATGACCGTTTCATCATGTTGAGAAAGGCTCCAGCGTCTCCTGGCCTCACGCTTACTTAAGATCCATCTGAAAAGTAAATACTGCCGAGAGACAGAACAGCATCTGCACACTATCAAGTTTTCCTGGATCCCAGGCAGTTCTTGGGTTCTCCAGCTTCGGGGGTGATTTTCTATTGGGTTGACGGGGATGGGATGGGGGACATAGTAAGGAAAGAGGGGGAGAAAGGGATTGAGTTCAGTGGACGAAAGCTCTGATTTTTGGGAAGCCCTTTCTTGCTGGCAGAGTATCACCATCAAGTTCTTGTTGCTTCGACATTCGATACAGGTTCACGAGTTCAGTAGGAAAACATGAAACCAGAAAGGGCCAAATCCTGACCCCAAACAGACAGGGAAAGCAATGGCCCAGCCCAGGGAGTACTGTAATTTAGCAGACAGACCACCCTATCGTTCCTAGAACAATAAAATAATCTTAATTCTATAGGACTAAATCCCAAGCCCAGCATGGCTCTTTCGAATTGGTGACAGCAGAGTCGAGCTGTGTGGTTTGCAACCCCATCAGCTTGGGAGCTCTGAGTATTTTGCAAACATTAATTCAAAGGCAAAAGTCTGCTGTGAGAAAGAGGACATTCCTTTCACTGCTTCACAGCTGGGGAAGGAGAAGCAGAGGTCAAACATCAACCTGAGTTCCTTTGAGTTAAACAAGGCTTTCTGCTGCTTCTGGACCTCACCTGGGCAATGCCAGATTACAGCCCCCAGAGCTTTGCCCAAGCGATCACGGAAGATTCACAAGCAGCTGTATGTGCCCACCCTTTGTCCAGCCCTGTGCCCTGACCGGGGTCAAAAGCCACCTGTCTGAAAGGACAATGTCAAAAGAAATGCCCTGGAAGTGGTGCGGGGGAGGCCCTTTACCTGCAGGATGGTTTTCCCCAGCTCTGGAGTAGAACTTCAGCAAAGGAGGGCTTAATCCATTGCATTGGGTCACTAGGCAGGTGTGAACAAGGGCAACATTGTGGTCAATTGCAGCACTTCATCCGGCAAATTTGCCACAGCTTTGTCATGTTTGGTCAGGGGTTTCTACATCAGTCCTCCCCCTCAAAAGTCACAGGTTTTTGGAGCTTCCTTCCATGATTTCTATGTAGCCTTATGCGCACACATGGGACCATCTCCAGTGGATTTCAATCCAGTGGCTAATCTCAGACACATCTTCACCCATGGAGGAAGACAGTAAAGGTTCATCATACCTAATGTGATGCCTTCTCCTCCTGCTTTTAATCCCTTAATGTAAACAGATGGTATTGGGCATGTTTTAAAGAAACTGAGTCAGATAAGTCCATCCTGAATGTGCTCATCTCTCCCCACCAAAAAAAAGTGGTGCTGACTTGTTTTTCTTTTCTTTTTTTCATCTGGGACAGAGATGAATCACACCTCCAGTTCCTGTAAGTTTTCAAAGAATAAATTTTTCTTTCACCAAGGAAAGAGAGCCTCTGTGAAGTAAAGCCTCAGCCACCAGCAGGCACCTGAGATGCCTTTTTTGTGCTGACCCTGGGGCACCAGTCTCCAGGAATTTAGGTCTCTGTTTTTGCTGCTCATGAAACAATTTTCTGGCACTGACAACTGGTATGCTGCAGCAACAGCAAGATTGCACATGGGGTGGTCTAAGGAGATAAGCAAGGCCAGTTCTGAAGGGAGAGAGAACATCAGTTGTAAAATAGGTTTGACTAGGGTGAAAAGAACCCCTCAGCAACTTCATTGTAGCTCTGGATATTCCCAGAGGACTTTACAAACTTCCACTTTTGCTCCTGCAATGAGTTCCCCAGGTAATCAGCCCTCTGAGAGCAGCAGGGTTGGGTCCCGCATTCGTGATTTTGCTGCCTTTCCCTTTCACCCAGCCAACCTGCACTCCTGATATGACAACCACAGAGCCCAAAACACAAATGGTCTTGCCCAAACTCTGTGATTTGAGCCACAAGACTGGGGCCAGCTGCCCCTTTCCTCCTTCCCACTCCACAGCCACCCCGGGCTCCCGAGCCGCTCTCACCCCCAGTGAAAATACTCCACCTCCTGGAGCCCACGCAGCCACTCCAGCCCCAGCTGGTCAAATCCAAGAAAAAGATTTGTTTAAGCTTTTTCCAGCATACATTCCTCTGCAGACATTGCTTTTAATAAAGGCTGCACCGCAGTCCTTTTCATAATGGCACGGAGCAATCTAGCAATATCCTCCTGCACTTAGAGAGTGAGTTAATGAAGGAATAGGTTAATTGACATCGACTTCAGTACGGAGCACAAGCGGCTGAGCTGAAACGTGGCATAAAATAGAAATGAAAAGAAAACCCAGCTTCTCAACCCAGCCTGTAGCTTTCTGGCCATACACGGAAAAGAATTATTATTTCTTCTTCGTCTTCTAATATGTTCAACAGTAAAACCACCAATAATATGAAAATAAATTACACCTGGGGCAACCTTATATTGCACTAACAGTCTGGCTCTGATTAGCCTTGCCTTTATCATGCATGCATCGTATTAGTCCGTTTCAAAGAATTCGTGGAGAAATTCATACTTCGACCTTAAAACAGAGAGTAAAAACACAGCTGAATTTAATTACCCGCTGACCGCATGCACTGGGTTAGGTAATAAAATATAGAAGCAGTAAGATATGTAATGCTTTATTAAGCTATCTCAGATACAAGAGCATGCCTGGCAATTATGCCTGAAGGCTACTGAAGGCTACTCAGAATCTCTCGCGGACCACCCAAAGAGAGGAGCTAAACAGAACCTGGTCCTCGCTGCACAGCAAAGACATCCATAAATAATACAGCTATATGCAGGCAAAGTGCCTCCTCGCTCCTATCTGCCTTTAAGTCCATATGTTTATCAAACACACATTGCCCTGGCATCGATGAATTCTTCTCAGCCTTGCTCAAGATGTGTTTTTTTAACGCTTTCCCGGTGCACTCTTAAGCCCGGCTTAGGCCCCAAGTTTATGAACGTTTAAATAAAACAGCTAAAAATTAAATAAAGCTCAGAAATGGCTGGATGGGAAAGGAAAAGCCAAGCCTGCCTCCCTGCCTTGTTTCTAAAAGGAAACCTTGGATGCAGTTACAGTGGATGGGTGAGGAGGGAACCAGTTTGCAGAACCACTCTGCAGATAAATAAAATATTTAGGAGAGGTGAGAAGGCAGGGCGGGAGGAGAGAGAGCAAAAACTATCCTAATTCCACAATTAATGGCTTAAAGAAATCCAGCAAGAGGCGCAAGCTGCAAATACTGATCTTCCCACATCCATGGGTTCAGGCAGTAATTTTTTAATTACTCTAAACTAAAAGGAACCCTTTCTTTCCGGTTTATCCAACCTTATGCTGCCCCATAACATGTAAACTTACCCTAATAGAACAGAACTATACAATGAATAATGAAAAGTTGTGATAAACAGAGGCAAAAAAAGCCCACTGAAAGACACATTGCCAGGGAAGTGTACTATAAACTGGATAACCGAAGTTTATAAAGAGATTCACAGTTTCAGGCCCCCGTCCAGGCGAGGGGCCCAGGTTCTGGGCTTCCAAGGGAAAAGACAGTTGTCTGTCCCTCCTGCTCCTGCATCATTCCCACAACACGGAGTCGCAGGGTGCCACCAAGAGCTTGTTACCCCAAATCTCAGCAAAACCTTGAAGGCTGGAGACCAGGCAGCAAGATCAGCACAGAGGCAGCAGAGACAAGGGCAAGGTGAAAAAGGGATGAGATTTGCAGAGATCGAGGCAGATTTTCTGGCAGGAGGGGAGTCTGAATCAAAACCTCATGTCCAAACCTTCCTGGTGACCACCCCTTTTTCTCTTCTTCCATTTCCCTTCTCAGTTGTTGTTGGCTTAGACTACAGACAATTTAGGGTAGGAACACTTTTGCGTGTGGCTGTGCCATCCCTGGAGACACCACACTTGGTTGGAGTCTGCAGGCTGTATATAAATATAATCACTGCCATAAGAATCAAATTAGAGAGGGATCCAATATTCACATCTAGCCCCTCTTACTCGTAACCAGCTGAACCCAACTTGCAGATCCCAGAAAATTTCCACCTCTGGCAATCTTCTCCCCTGTGCTTGCCATGTAGGTCCGCTCTCCTCTTTTCCTGTGACGGGAAATCTGTTTCTCTGTGTACTTAGGTTTGGGGTTTAGTTTTTTTAATTTTTAATAGGAAAATGGGTCCAAAGCAAAATTTGAATCAAATCTTCCCTGAAAAAAGAAAAAAAGAAAGAAATAACCAAAGAAAGAAAAACCAATCCCAAGTTTGGGTCACTTTTTCCTTTCCCACATGCCCTGGCACTTGTTCATTTGTTGCTCCTCTGCTTTTCAAGCTATGTGGCCAGGATCAGAGGCAGACTTTCTTAAACATATTGTGGTGTGAAAGGTTGCTCTGTAAAGATTTCTGGCCTCCACTCTCAATGCAAGATGAGTTGGAAATCTCCAAGTAGAGCTAATTCTCAAAGACTTCCACAGCAATGTTGGAGGGGAAATATAGCGCTCTGGAGAGTGGCCATACTCCCTATCTCCAGGAGCTCACAAACATCCATGGTAAAAGGGAACTGAGCAGCAGCTCCATCAAAGTGACACCTCTCTGGCTGGATCAGTATTTCCATGGATCACGGTTTGCTCTGCAGTGCCTGTTAGCAAAGTTAGCTGATAAGTCTCCCAGTCCACGTTTCCCACCCCTGAGCCAAACAGACAGAGAGGGACCGCTCGAATACCTTGCCTGCAGATGATGGAGATGAGGATCCAGGGGTCTGCATCACGCAACTTCCCTGTTCACACCAGAGCTTGGGAGTTTCCTGGGGTGCTATATTTAACATAGGTTTCCTGAAATCTGTCCCTAGTGCTTCAGAGCGGGGGGTTTGGAGATAAAAACCAGAACTTTGTATGCCAGATCAGGAATTCTCGCAGACAACGTCTGCACTGAGCGCCCTCACAACAGGCAGCAGGGGAGCCCTGCTCGTTCACATTCTCTTTATAAACAGTTGTTTATTTTATTATCTTTATTTGAAACAGATTACGCAGCAGAAGACTTCTGGAAAAATCTTTTCCATCTGACTACTATTTTTGGCAACATACGGTACAGGATAGAAATGCGCTTGCTCGCCTTTGTTTATTTGTCTTTATCCTTAAGGCTGCAAATGGGGAGGAAGATATATTGGAAGCAACTCCAGGGAAAGCCTGTGATTGTCAATGTAAGGACAACTAAGGTGCAAATCAAAAGTCTTCATGTAGGGCTATCCGTGGACCGTGCACGCAAGACAGAATTAATCTTTCTTTGAGAATTCATTTTTGCCTCCATCCTAGGACTTTTCTGAGCTCTCTGTAGGAAAAGAGCTCAGAAAACCCAACACCAAACCCAACAATCTCCGTGACCAGAGCTGAAGGAGTGGCTGCTGCTGCTGCAAGGAGCAGGAAATTGTGATACTCCGATGGGAACCAAAATGAAGGGTGACAAAGACATCTCAAGAACTGCTCCACTGTGATATTCCTACACCACAAGGGACCACCCTATTGAATTAAAAGCATTAACAACTTTTTCTAAAGAAATTATCCAAAACAGCTATAGAGAACAATCAAGATAATATTTAGCTCTAAGTACAGTTAAAAGCCATGATTCAGCTCTGATATAAGAAGTCGGTAAGCCACAAGGATGACAGGCACAGGAAATCTACATTTGAAAAAAACCTGAAAAAGTTTAAGAATGATAAATAAAATTAGTTGTAATGCCAAAATACAACTGTGCATTACTATGCATTTCTTTGCACGTGCAAAAAAAAACCATAATAAAATTAAGGGCAGGGATTTCTTCATTTGCATTGATCAATTATTTTTCTTAATGCTTCAAACACTGATAGTGGATTAGCTGCAGTTCACAGGCAATCTTCCCAGGCATATTCAATCGTTCCCTTTTGTACCCCCATCAGCACAAAAATGAAGAAAGCACACAAGATTATTTTTTTTTTAACAGAATTGGGAAAATACTGCTCACATTAGAAACTTTGCTTTGAGAGAGGGAAAAGGACCGAGTTTCTGTCAAAAACATTTAGAGAAAGAAAACTCAAAAAACCTCAGGGCTGCCCTTCCCACGTACAAACTGCTGAACCTGTCTTCATGATGTAGAATTTCTTTATGGAACATGAACACACGCATCCATAAGCCGTCGGCAAGGCTTCCACAAAACCTGCAGTGCCCGTAACGTCTCTATAAAATTTTCACTTAAACATTATTCATTGATCTGCTTGTAAACTTCCCAAACAGCACGTCGCCTAATTAATCATTTTTATACTAGATGCAATTGTGAGTTTAAGCTGCAGAATGGTTTGCTGTGGCTAATCACATCCATGCACTGAGCAAAGATGGAGCTGTTTGACAATTGAATATGAAGGTTTAATTATTCTATTCAGAAACAAAGTTTTCATTAGAGAATCCCAGAGCAGCTGGTTACGGTAATGATGTCCCTAGTGGAATTACAAACAGGATGAAAAGGGTTGGACAATGTTATTTGACTTACAGCATCGCGATGTTCATTTTGAAAGCCATGAAGAGTTGGACAAGATTCTTTAAGTTTTGTGTTGCTGGTGCCAAAACTCAGCTGGAGCGTGTTTTCACGGCACTCTCCGCTTCCTATTGTTTTGCAAAACGCTTTTTCCACCTTCTGAAAAGGGCTCAGAAAACAATACACCTCAGAGTGAGGATTTTCTGCTAGGAGGAGCTACTGAGCTGAGCACAAGCTAGATGTCCTCTGGATCCCCGTTGTCTATGACCACATGGAAACACAGTGCACACAGCTTGGCTTTCCCACCTCCAAACTCTTTTAGGGAGCAGAGGAAATAGGAGAAGGTGCCAGTACCATTAACACTACCTAATATGGCACACGTTCCCCTCGGTGCAACCTTACTCGTGTCATGCAAATGCAGATATTAACTGTTCAAAGATGTGGGTGCCGGGGCACGGGGAAGTCCTCGGTGTAAGTTGGACTGGCTCCAACCCCACATCACATACTGCCCTAATGACTTTATGTCTCGTGGGGAGCGAGAGAAAGAGGAGGGGAACCAATCCCAGTGCGAGGGAAGAGCCCATTACACTTTGCTCTGCTCCTTTGCTCTGCCAGGAAGAAACTGGGACAGGAAGGAAGAGGAACCAAACAAAGCTCCCCGGTCGATTACGTTCAGATTCAGGACTCCCAGTGAGGCACCATGGCTTTCAGAGGAACCTTCTCAATGCCATCATAAGCACTCTTCACGGTAATAAATTCAGCTCAGCTTGTCCCAGTCTTTCCTTTTACAGCAAAGGTGATAAAAAATGAAGTTCTAGACTTCTGTAATATGCGTCCATCTTTCCAGAGGACGGGGAGGGAGGAAGGAAGCTAGGGGTTAGTGCAACAACATAAAATGTCATGAGAGATCCTTTTTTCTGCAGAAAAAGCCCTTTTCTCTGCGTAGCTCCCTCAAGCCGTACATGCTAATGTCCAGAATTAGGTCCTAAGATGTAACATGTCTATTGAATTCTCTCCTTCCTTGTTCCTTTCAGTTCCTTTCAGGACTTCCCTAAATAATTCATGTCCCAAATGTAAGCCCACCATGAGAAGAAAAAAAAAAATTAAAAAAAAATTTAAAAAGAAGGGGTTAAAAAAACCCTCATGAAGACATATATCCTGCTGAGCCACCAGAGAAGCTCCAGGAACATCAAAAACAGAACCAACTCCAGTGAGTTCTGATGTGGTTTCAATTTTGGATTCTGTCATTGGGAAAGTAATCAGGTCAATCAGAAATGTGGTGGAAACCCAGCTGAGAACATGAATTACTGCACATTCTAGACCACCCAAGACCAGAAAGGGAAAAAAACCCCCAGAACTATATCTCAGTAATCCTACAGCTTTTATCATTAGGGTTAAAATTATAGTTGCAGTGAAACTAAGGAAACAATACAGATTTGTAAATGCTTCCCACTGAAATCTTCATTTATTTTTTAGCTTGTGTGTCCTACTGCTGTATAAAACTACTGAGAAAGTTCAGTTGGGGCTGAGGGCTGGGGGTCACATCCTCAACGGATGCAAATGTGGAACAGCTCCAGTGCTGGGAGGGTTCAGCTCTTTGTTGAATTAAATTCCAACTAGAGACTGATTTTTTTTTCTCCCTCAGTTTACAGAAAAGTCTATTTGGGGCATTTGTGTAAGTAAGTGGATGTGATTTCTTTTACAAGGATGTTTGGAAATGAGAAACTGAAGCACTGAAGAGGTCTCTCACAAGATTTGTTAGTGTCCCTTTTTTCCTCCTTAAGCAGCTGTGAAAATAGTCTAGCTGGAACAAACATGTGGATTAAAATGGAGATATTTCACAAGTGCAACCCTCTGTAGCCAGGCTCCGCTCACCATTCCCTTGTCACAATTCCCAAGAGTATGACAGAGGAAAAGGGAGTGAGTGAAGGAGAAAATTCTTTCTAGGCAATGTGAAAGGCTTGGGTACAGCCTGCAAACACCCTCCACCACGTACAGATTTGCTGCAACCTCATTAAACAACTGGACCACGCCTCAGGTGAGAAATGGGAACAACTCCTTTCTGCTGTAAAGGAGCCGTCTGTGAAACTGGCCCAGTAGAGGCTAAAAACGTCGGAGAATGAGGAATGTGAGATGCCTGAAATGCCAGAGGTAAAAACCTGTGTCCCAGGGAGCCAGATTTCAGGCATTAACATCAGCCACAGAAGTGTGAGACTGTCACTTCCAATTTGGCCTCCACAAAGAGAAGCCAAGGTATGCAATGCAGACAGCACAGAGCTACACGAGCCAAAACCAGAGTCCACATTTCACTCTCTTCAATTAAACCCAAAGAGAAACCAAAAACTTTTTTATTTTTTGGCGAGGGTGGTCAAGCCCTGAATCAGGTTGACCAGAAAGGTCCCTCCCTGGAGACACTCAGCACCCAGCTGGGCAATGTCCTGGACATTGACTCGAGCTCCAGAGGGGGTCTCCAACATCAGCTGTTACATGTGAAGGCTTTCCTTTGGTCCTGCCTCTAAAATAGGCTGAAGAGCTCCCTCCTCTTGAAGAAATGGGCGAGAATATTCTCCGAGGACATAAAATGGCCAGCAAACTGCCTCCAGACTGCATGGAGGAGTGAGGAAATGCAAATCCTCTGCTCCACAAAATTAGTAACTCAGGACCTCAAACACTGCAGCCTCCAGCTAGACGCAGCCTTGCACAGCTCTGAGGACTAGAATATGTGGAAAATTTCTTTTTTCTTTTTTTGTCTATCTGTTTTTAGACAGGAGCGTGGGGAACTGAGTAGCAGGGTCATGCTCTTTTCATCCTGTGGTCTGCCTCAATCTAAACACTGGCCACAGCGGAGTCCAAAGCACGTTTCTCTGTGGTAATAAAAAGATTGTGGTCATTTCAAAAGCAATTAAGGCCTCATAATCGATTATGCTTTTACCACAGCCATCTTGGCCCTTGAAGCACACATCCAAGTAGAGAGGAATTGATGGACGTTTTCATATGCCCTGCATGCCACTCTAGAGGCTTTTCTTTCTATTTCTGACTAGTCAGATTCCAAAAATCTTCCAAAGCCAAAGTGCTGTAAAGTCAAAACCCTAAGAGAGGACTGCTTTTAGTGTCTCATCACTGTCACGGAAAATGAGAGGGAGAAGGCTGCAGTGGTTCCAGTCATTCATAGCAGGGATGTTCTCATTAGGAGAGGATTATGGCCCTGTGGCCCGGATCAACCAATAAAGTTGGGGTTTGAACCCACGGACAGGGCAAATTCCATTAAAGCACATCATCCTTCTTTCACATGGGTGGTGTATGCAAGCAACTGCCATCTCAGAGGGCAGTGGGGTGTCTTCACAGTCATTTCCAGGCAAATGGAATCACGTTCTGTCCATGCTTGGAGCTGAGACAGCAGTAGTGCACAAGACCTCCTTGTTCAGCCAGCTCTCCGTCTATAAAGCACCAAGTGAAAAAACAAAAATTCCTATCACCTGCAGCCCAGTCCTTTGGCAGAGAGAGCATCCTTAGGATCCTTATTTTTTCACCCTTGGTGTGACAGGTAGCAAACAGACCTACGCAGACACCTTGAAACCTCCTACCCCAGAAGCTAAGAGGCTTCTTGCTGAACAGGCAACATGAGCAACGAGAACCTGATGAAGAGCTCCCACTGGTTTCCCTGACTGTATTTGAATCCATGATCTTCTGTCTGAACCCTAATGAAAGTGGACAACAGATTATTTATTGCTGCTACGGGAACCTCAACATATTGGAATGTTTGTATCATATCTCACCATTCTTCTTTTTCTCCCTAAACTGAACAATCCATTTCCTGCAACCCTTCCAGGGTTGCTGTCTAAGGTCTCTTCATGCAGCTGATTTCTCTTATCATACCTTGCCCTTGTCTTCACCAAAAAATTCTCCTTTCAGGTTGTGCTTTGCCAAACTCACTTATGCCTTGAAGCATAAGCCTCAGTGGTTCCCCAGGGACAGCTTCAAAATTAATAGGTAGGTTCTCCTTCCATCATCCCAGGTGCTAAGGAAAGAATTACAGAGCAACAAGTCCAGAATAGAGGCCTCAAGATCTCCCAGCCTGTAGTGTGAAAGCTTGACAATGAAATTATGATAATCAGTCCCTGAGTATTCTCTTGAGCCAGCCTTACAGTCCCGTTAGAGAAGATTCACCTCAGCTCAGCTTCCCTAGCTCAGTTGCAAGGCAACAAAGCTCCTGTTTTCTTTCAAAACCTTTTGAAAATGATAGGCAATACAATAATCTTAGCCTTAAATTACTGTATATACATACACGCATATATGTATCTAAATAAAATAATCAGAGAGGGAGCAAAAGTTTGCCAGCAGCCTGAGGCTTCCCTCTCTGACCAGATGTACCCAGTTCATTTCCAGTAAAATTCCATGGAAGCCACTGGCATCCCACTGGGATGTGCTAGGCACATATTAACTTGCTAAAAAAACACGAGAGATTTGCATGAGTTCTGCTGTAATCTATCACTTCTCACTATTTTTTTTTAAATAGTCACTATGGTATCAAAGCAAAATACATCAGTATGGAAACTCAGGGTCACAGGCCAGCTTGCTCCTGCTCAGCATCCTCAACCTGCTGTGCTGGGTCCCCTTACACTCAGCTCCTGCGGTTTTAGGCCATTTCTTGGCCTAAAAAGACTGTAATCCTGACCTTCAGGACTCCTCTGTTGCCCTCTCCCAGACTGGGGGTCTCACAGCCACGAGAATCCTACAGCTCGAGTGATGCACTGCTTGACTCCCATAAAACAGAATACATCCATTCTCAGAGGCTCCAGACCAGCATCCAGGTGGATGCTTTGAGGAGCAATGCTGCAAAAGTTCTTAATTTGAAAAATTAATCATCAAAGCTTAAGAAAGCAAGCCATTAGCATAATGCCTGCAACAGCCTTCAGCCGCCCTTTGGTTCCATTTTGTCAGGAAACAGCTCCAGCAAAGAAGATACGCACCATCCACGGTGAAAACAGGCTGTGTTATTAACAGAAGAGCTTGGAAACAAGCCTGACTCAAAAATCCAGTTCGAGACACCCCCAAAATTTTTGTGAAACCCCCCTAGAGACCCACATCCAAGCTGCATGGCTCATAGTCCTCGCTTTTGACCTCTGCTCCCCCGTGACGAGCGGCGGCCACAAGCAGAACATCGGCCAAGTGCGAAGCGGAGCCGGCTGCCCTCGTGAAGTGCCTCTGCCTAGGACTCTGCCATCTCCTCCCACTCATTCATGCCCTCCATACTGCAGCCTCATCATCCCAGACCTCTAATCACTTCATGCACACGCTGTCCGTAAATTAGGAGACATCACAGTGTTATTTGGGGCACTGAACAAGATTACTGTGCAATTACACCAACGAGCCACCTTTATCTCCAGGCTTGAAATCATGCCTTTACTTAAAACACTTTAAATCAATAAAATTATACTGTAGCCATACACAGTACATACAGTTTTGCTTGCTGGAATGACCCCCATTATCTTCAACGGGAGATCTGTTTCTGCCTGATTCAAGCACAGCAAACAGACTTCAAGTAATGGCAAATGTCAAGTGGTTTTAGGAGGAAATAATTATAAATCATTCATGACACCCTGCTATGTCCTAACTGTTGGTTGGCTTATTCCTCTTGATTAGTACTAATTTGCATACAACTCAGACCGGTGCAGCAGTGACAGAGGCTCCTCCAGAGAAAAGCAGGTACCCTGAAACACAAAGGCAGATGGGTGGACTGTGATGGGAGAGACACATAAATCCTGAATAACAGAGAAAGCACATAGGGAGTGATCTAACCATCTCTTCCTACTTAATAATCATCAAAGAGACCCAGCAGGAAGCAGAATAAAGGGAAAACAGACAAACATCCTTCTCCACGTGGTGCATAGGGAAGATGTGTAACTCCCTGTTGCCAGCGGCTGCACACACAGAAGGTTCCTAAGAGCTCTGAGTCCATCTCCAGGGCCAAGGCGTGGCAACCCACCTTTGAGGGCAGCCAGAGCAGAAGACAGAGAGGGAGGGCTGGGCTTCTCTTTGTCCACAACAGCAGAGAAAATGGATACACAAAGGTATTGACCACAGTCTGGCCTGAAGGCACCACTGATTCAGCACTGCTCAGTAGCACAAGGAAGCAAGAAAATGGGCTGCTAAGTCTGGATGCGGTGGAAAAAGTGAGGACCAGCCTCAGGGAGGTTGTGAATGACTGCAGAGCTGCCACGGCGATGGCAGGCAGAGGACCTGCTCCTCAGGATGTGGCCTGGAGCCCCAGAGCCACATATATTACATAGGACCAGAGCTGGAGTGATACAGAAAGGACATTTCCAAAGCAGAGCATGGGGAATCCAACCCCATCTTGAGTAACTTAAACTCCCTCTGTAGCTTTATTATGCTATCCCAGGAGACAGGAAATTTTCAAGCAGCTCTGAGTCAATGGGGATTGTCTGACACAGTGACAGAGCCCTGATTTAACAGGGTGCTAATTAACTTCATGCATTTCAAGTCTGGCAAACGCAGAGCATCCCTGTTGAACCAGGGCCTACACACAGCACTGAGATAGCTTCAGCCTGGAGAAGTAGGCTGGAAACATCTAACAAGAAGAGGATTTCCCATGATAAATCGGGTACTTCCTGCTTCTGGCTGTGCTGGGTTTACCACACAAATCGTCTTTCTCACAGTCCTTTGGCGCTGCTCATTTCGTTCTCAGCTGGGCTCCAGACGCACAGAGGTGCAAGGAAAGGAAAATAATGAGACAAAGTTGGGATAGGCAAACATTGTGATGCTGGAGGCTGTTCAAGGCTCTCAGACACTTTGGTGGGTTTACAAACTGGGATAAGATTGTGAACCACTTCTTTTTTTCCAGTAATTTGAAATGCATGCTCTCCCTCGTGTGCCACCAAGGGTGGCTCAATTATTAAAGGCACAAACAATTTTTCAAATTTTTTTTTCTGAGAGACTCAACTGTGCCCGGGAGAGTGAAGAAACCTGGACCACCTACCATAAGCTGAGTAGGCAGAATATTGCACGTAGTCCATACCCCGTGTTGCCTTCCCATGTTAGAACTTCCATTCTGGTGCCCATCTGCCATTACGGCATCCCCATAATTACTCTATACCAACATTCCTTGTTTTCCAAAACAGAGATGATCCTGGAGTTGTAACACTCCAGGAAGTTACAGTCTGGAAGTGATCTGGATTTTCCCTAAAGCCTGGCATTTCACTTCAGGTCCCTTGTACAGAATGACCAGGGATCAAATTAGACTTTTGATCCAAGACTGAGCTTCGGAGTGCCTCTCGTTGAAATTCATCTACTGCTCATGCTGCTGCCTGCTCCAAAAGATTTCTCTTTATCCCTTTATGTATCTGCATCCATCGAAGTTTCATTCCTTAAACCCGCATCAAGTTCACCTTCAATGATTCCTTTTCTTCCTTCTTTTGTAATTCACCCAGTGCTTTTCAACAGCAGTGATTGTCCCTTTGACAGTAATTTTTCTTCATAAGCAGTGCCTCTCTGCTTTCCCCGTGGTTCAGTCCTCTGAGCTCTTTAAACATGACCTGTTCTCTAAAACCTGACTCGCTGGTATCTTTGTCCAGCAGCAAGATGTCAGTGCTCATTGTAATCATGTGTACAGAAGCTTAGTGGTGGGAGGTCTTAAAGCAGCTATTTTGTTCCCTGCCTTTGGCATTGCATTAAGAACTTGGATTTCATCTGCTGTTCACCACCACCTTAAGGTCACTTGCAGACATATTGGGTTTCCAGGTCCCCCATCTCTAATAGCACAAGTTAAGATTGCTTTCAATTTTAATTTCCTTCCTTTTGATGGTTCCACCCCACTCCTAATGTGATTTGAACATGAGTTGCTTTTTTTGGTTTTTAGGCTTCCTCTGAACACCTCTGCTGACCAGTTACTGATTAATTTAACCCACATTCACAATCTACAACTCTGAAAGTGAGACTACATACTTGGACATTCATTAGAAACATAGAGAAGAGAAGGTATTAGTGTTCCCCTGACTGATGCTTGTACCCTCACATCTGGCCACTAAGTGCCTCTATAAACCAAATGTGGCATAAAAGGATGAGGAAAACTGTAGGGTTGCAGCAGGCAAACAGTGTTTCTGCTCCACTGAGAGTTTCTCTCAAAGGAGTCCTGACAGCCAAGCCAGCATCAGCTTTGTTGGCTTTCTGCTGGTCCAAACATTTCCTAGCCTTTTCCATGTCCCTTTCTCCATCGCCATCCCTTCAGATGACCCTTCTCTGCTGCTTCCCAAACCCACAGTCTCAGACCAACAGTCCTTCTGAAATATTCGCTGCCTGCAGCATTGCCTGAAGAACATGAGGAAGTCACACATGGAGCTGGACATCCCATCACAACCACCCTGTGAAATATTTCTGACCTCACCTGTGACCATGTGGCCTGAATGGAGCTCTAGCAGCTGTTTTGTCCAACACCACCAGACGATGGAGCAGGCTGAAATACGAGATTGGCTCTCGACCTCAAGCTCTACATTTTGCAACCCCACGTTATGGCTATAAGTTTTTTACCCACATAGATAGCTATAAGGTTAAACTGGGGTGCTTACCTCCCCTTCACTGTAAAATTTTCTGCTTGATGTGTTTTATTAGAAAGAGCAAATCTCTTCACTAATATTCTTTTGATGCGTATTAACACATTTTATGACTGCATTCTGGATTTTCTACTAGTGTAACCCAGATCAATTGTACTTCTAGAGGCTTTTTTTTTTTTTTTTTTTAATCTGTACTCTGATTAGTTCTTAAAGAGGTGAGGCATTGAAATACAATAAAAATGGTTTTTCATTTTCAGCTTTAATTTATACAGGTTCAGGCCAAGTCATATAATTTAAAATAAGCATAAAACTCCCTGCCTCAGCTTTTCCGCACACAAGTCTCTTGAAAAATCACTGGGTCAAAAACGAAAAACCTTTCTAATTTAATAAGCTTTCTTCTTTTAATTTGTGGAAAGCCCCATTTCTCCTTGATCATTCTGCTGTTTTCTCCTGTTCATCTCCACCAAATTTAAGCATTTTGAATTCTTCTCCAAGCAGCTGAACACTTCAGTCGGCCGTGCAGTTGAATATTTCCCTTTTTGGGTCCCTGTTAACACCCAAGAGCCATCAATGGCCATACTTTTCCCATGGAGTCCTTCAGCACTGCTGTGGAAGTTCAGAAAGGGCATGATGGGCTTGGGGGTGAGCTGGCTACCTGACCAGAACTGCAGATCCTTGCAAATACAGCCCCTGAGCCTCACATTAAGTCAGCAAGTACAAACTCATGAGCAACTGAGAGCACATCGATGACAGCTGAGAATCTCTCTGCAGTCCCAGGAAGTCAGACAGCTAAACCAAGGCTATAAAATGAAGCCTAAAGCTGGCCTTAAGATAATAAAAGCATAAAATAAAAATGAATTATATCAACTAATATAATAATATGACGGTTTTATTGAAATAGCGACCTAAACTCGTCAGAAACAGCAAGTTTGTTTTATTGCAGTATCACCAACCACAAAAGCACTTTTCCTTTCCACTTGCCCTATCCTGGATCTGTGTTTGCCCAACAGCTGCTTCTGCATTGGGCCTGAGCAGCCAGGACACAAGTCCTGGAAAGGAGTTCCTTACACCTGTGGCTGTCCAGGGACCTGGCACCAGCAGCATTCAGTGCAGCCTAACAAAGGCAAATCCAGAGCGGGAGAGAAAGTCGGCCACAGGCAGAAAAGTGTTTGCCAAACGTCACTCAAGTGGCCGAGGCAAAGAAGGAAGAGCAGCTGATCGCTCCGACCAAAATCCAAGGGTTTCAAGAAGCTTCACACAAACAGGTTTGCAATCCCTGTGGAGCACAGCAGTGCACGGGGATAGGGAGCCCTGGGAGAAGCCACAGGCTGATTTACTGGGCATCATTTTGGGATCAAACTTGTGTGAGATCAACACGGTCCAGGCAAATTTACGGAGAGTTTGTTCCATCCCCCCACAGGAGCAAAGAGACAGGGAGAAGGAAACTTGCCCACTCCTACTAATTAACCACAGTGCAAACTTCATAAACGTGCTCCTGACCTCCGCCACAGCGCGCACACTTGAGTCATTCCAATAAAACAGGAAATGACACTTTGCCACAACATTACTAAGTCCATATCCCATAAAACCATTCAGGGAAGAGGGGAGGGGGGAAAAAAAAGAGAGAAAAGCAAGAATAAAGCCAGCAATTATCTGTTATTAACCCAGTCCTCAGTGGTATCACATTGCTCCTAAAAATAATGACAGGGCAACAAAGCTTGTTTGCGTCTCCCATGTCCTTTGTGGGTTCCTCGTTATTCTAATGAGCTGCTGGAAAATGCACTTTGGTTACATCCCCGTCGATTATTCCACTGATCACCCTGCTTTCATTTCCACCTGGCACCACAAGATGTTTTACAATTAATACTTTGATCCTTTCTTTTTCTTTCCTTTTTCTTCTTCTTCTTTTTTTTTTTTTTCCTCCCCTCACCCAGGGACAAATGCAGGCACACTCGCTTTGGGAGGAGCTGAGAAATCTGGTGCTGCCTCCATATTTTGTGCCAGACTGTAGGGCGACCAGGCTGGGCACGGCTGGCAGAGCCACCGAACATCCTGCCTTTGCTCGCGTGACTCCGCTCCCCTGCAGCTGGTGCCACAAAGAAACCAGAAACAGTTTAAGAATAGATCGGCGTATAATGCCTGCCATGTGGGCTCGGGAGCAAAACAGGGAAGGGATGGAGGAGGGCAGCAGCACAGCCATTGCACGAGCAAACACGCTGCGGCTTGGTGGGTTTTTTCTGTCTCAGTGACTCACACCACTCATTCTAAGTCGCAGTCTGCCTTCTCTCATGTGGGGAGGGAAGAAAAAAAGAAAAATCTTATTTGTTTCAACCAGCTCTCCTTGCCACCTTTTATTCCGCCCTTCAGAGTCGTTGTTCAAACTGTTTAAAGCTTCAAACAGCTGAGATGGAGCTGGCAGGGAGCACAGCTGCCAACCTCTGCTTCTCCCCTTCCTCTTCTCCTCCTGTCGCATCTCTCAGGTCCCCTGGATGGAGAGGATCCATACCCAGGGTCTTCCTTGCTTTGGCTGGAAATCTGAGCCACGGTGAGGTACCATAAGTTAAATACTGCTTATTTAAGGGACAGGAATGACTACAACTGCTGGGGAATGGAGCTGCATGTCACCCAGCATGAAGGGGACCAGCCATCACAGAGCAACAGAGGTACAGAGAGATGCACCTCACCTTCCACCAGCTAAAGCCAAAGCAGGAAATTTACACCTTTCAAAGGTTTGATATCAGTTTCTGCTGAAATTTAGGCAATTAAATGCATTTTTTTGTCCTTTCATCAACAAAAAATATCTTCTCGTGAATTGCCTTCTCTTCCACAGAAGTGCTATTTTACCCTTTTTTTTAATTTCAAAATAATTTTGAAAAGCATACAAAAATGGCTACAAAAAGATTTCGTTCACTCCAAACCTCCAAGTTTTAAGATAAATTCTCTATGTGTGCGTTTCATATTGTTTTGCTTTCAGCAAAATACAGAAAGCAGATTTTTTTTAAAAAAATCATTTTATCCACACTAGAAAAGGATTTGAAAACAATTTTACCACTACAATTTTTTGTCAGGAAAGCAGATTTTCAGTTGTCTTGAGTATTAGAACTCATCATAAAAATACTGAGAAAGGACATTTGTGCCAAAGTTAAGTCTTCCTCTGCAAACTTGCTGATTTATAAGGAAATTTTACCGAACGGGGGAAAAAATTAAAAGAAAACATTTCTGGAATGTCATTACATGGGAGTTTTTTTACAGTTACAATATTTGTTATTTCAAACTAATATTGGATGTTACAAAAAAAAAAGAACATCAAGATGTAATGTTTTAGGTCATCTAAAGAGAAGCTTAAGAGAGCTTTGAAAACTTAGTGCCATTGAAAAATCCACGTTTTGGCTCTTTGAGGCCAATTTGGGATTTGAAAATCTTGGTGCCTTAACATCTTACTAGGAAAATGCTGATTCTTACAACACTCATGTTTGAGCATAACTTTGCTGCAGTTGTACTTGAATGAGGGTATTTACAAGGGAAACTCACGCACACATCCGAGTGTTGACAGGATCAGGGCTTCTGGTAACTTGCTGACACTCAGTACAACCTATAATGCTGTACAATGCTCACTTTATGTACACCAGACTTTGACCTTATTCATCAAAATACCCCTCTGACTTTGTTCCAAGGGCTTTTATGTTCTCTGAAAACAATAAAAGTTCCCTTTTATGACATTACAGCTTTAATTTCAAAGTGTGATGAGTGAATGTGGTGTTGTTTTCTTTATTAAGGCACAATGAGCTCGTACGCCGCGGCTCAAATTATTTTTACTTGGGCTTAACATAACCCTGATACAACAACAAGCAGATTGGGGTCCAAAGTACAAATCCAGGGCACACACAGGCTCAAACCCCACCTCCCAAAATGGGAGATGACTTTGACCTCTCCAGCCACAACCCACGGGGAGCGATTCTTACGCTACGACAACTCCTCCGCACAGGGAAGCAACGGCTCTGCGGCACGTGGAGCTGTTCCACCAGCCCTCAGATCCCACAGCCACGTGAATGCAGGCATCTCCTACTCAGCCTCCTTTCCAACACAGTTTTCTACAACTCCTGGATGCAATGAAGCCTTTAAAATACAACAGTCTTTAGTCTAGCAGCACTGATACCAAAGTGGCTTTTGGAGTGGGGGGGATACTGATCCCTAAATTCCTGGTGAAAGAGTGAAAAAGAGCCTGGGCCACCATTAAACCCAATCTTGGCTTCTTTCATTTTAACACAGATTTACTCACAGAGAATATTTATGTTTTTTCCCTGAGAAAGATGCTAATAAAAAAATTTGTCATTATGAAAAAACACACGTGTAAGAAGCTGCACAGATGCTCTGGCTCAAATTTTAAGCACACCAACCTCCTCAGCACAAGTCTGAACAATGCTGAGTCAGTTCCAAGGCCAAAGCTGTGTTAGTAATGCCTTACTGGCACAGCTCTTGGACCCACCTTCCTCACAACCAGCAAAAAGGATGCTTCCGCTGGGATAATTTATACCAGTTTCCCTAAGGAAATCCCCTGTAACAGCAGAAGTGCTGTTTTGCCAGGATAAGCTATAACATTTATGCAGCATTTGCCAACACACATATATATACATATATTTAAAAATTTTTATGAAAAGCCATTCCTCTCTGCAATGCTGTTCCACCAGAAATGATTCTTTGCACAGATCTGGCTGGGAGTGCCAAGTGCAGATACAAAAGGCATTATTATATGAGGCTGGGGACTGGTTCCAAGCTCAGTCAAAGTAATTGAAAGTAGGAAATGCTGAAAATCTAACTCATGTACACAATCCAGGAAAATGTTGCAAATACTGCAAGCCATTTCTTTGAACAAGGGAAGTAACCCAGTCCTGAACTAGGTCCTTAACTGGTGTGACTGGCATAGCTCCACCAAACCAGACATGCTTTATTGCTGTGAACACAGCCCTAAATTTTCCCGTTTTGGGGGTTTGGATAGAGGCTACCTGCTGTCTCTGGGAACTCCTGAAGTACATTCAACTGCTATCAAAAGAAAAAAAAAAGAAAAAGAAAATTAAAGAAAAATAAAGAGGAAACTCTAGGCTCCTAGAACCTCACGTATGATGAAATGAAACCAAAGACAGAGGTGTGACCCCAAAAAGGGCATCTTTTTCCACACAAGAATGACCTTTAATCCACTGTGAGCAAAGAAAAAAAGAACGAGAGAGAGAATGAGGGGGAAAGATGGAAGAGAGCAGTCAAGTGGAGGGGACAGATGGTGGGGAATTCAGAGGGAGGGAGGGAGTGGGGAAAAAAACCCCAAAGGGTGGAAAACCAAGGCAGATTAAGAAATAGGAATCAGAGGTGGAGGAGAGAGAAGGGGAGGGATGGGCAGTGATAAAGGGAACAGGGTTAAAATGAGCAAACAGAGAAGGCATAAAGAGAAGGGTTGGGGTTAAAGGAGCAATTGCCCTCTGGCAAACATAGTGCAGTGTAAATGGAAACACATATGTCAACAAGGAGCGTCCTGAGATGGGCCGGAGAGGAAATAGCTTGTGTGATGTGAGCTTCTGCTGGGAACCACCTCGGCCTTCTCCCCTCACTCCCCCACCACCAAATCACTCTTTTCTGCAGATGCTGAGCCTCCTTGGTGCTGCAAGGCACTGCCTTTGGGTTCCCCAAGCCCAGCCAGGACTGCGCCTCCACCCAGCGCGGCTGCAGGCGGGGGTAAGCTCGCAGCTCTTCACAGCTACAGCTGCTACCTGACTTCACTCAGGTCAAAGTGAGCTTCATCACAGCTCCTCAAGGTGTAAGCATGTGACATTTTCACAGGTAGCTTTACACACTCTTGAACCCAAAGAAGAGCTTCAGAAAGAGCTGTTAAGCACACATAAATGTGTCCTGGGCAATTAAGGCT
The DNA here is from genome assembly GCA_013398855.1 of Mohoua ochrocephala. Classification (NCBI taxonomy): domain Eukaryota; kingdom Metazoa; phylum Chordata; class Aves; order Passeriformes; family Acanthizidae; genus Mohoua; species Mohoua ochrocephala. The sequence goes on from VZTA01004760.1 coordinate 368,718, forward strand.
GAGCCCAGCAGCTAAGCAAGTACTTGAGAGCAGAATCCTTCATTTCACTACTTGAATTGCACTGGTCAGGACCTGATGCTTCAGAAGCATTTTCTCCTGAGAGCTAAACGCACATAAACAATTTTTCCAATTCTAGTCAGCTTTTTACATGACCCAACCATCCAGCTGCACCTTCACATATTTTCCAGGACACTTCTAGTGATATTGCTTTTCCTCCTTCTTTAGGAGAGAGCTTAGGGCAGATAGCAGCAAGGCATCAGCAAGAACCACAAATATCTTCCACAGACAAGGGGAAAATCCTATGATAAAGGAAAAGAATCCAGCAGGAGAGCTATCTCCAGAGTTACCATCACTGCTGCCTGAGCCTTTGTGCTGTTCCTCAGGGGTTTCTACACTTTCCAGACATCTCTACTTGTCATGCCATACATTTAAGAAGGTCTATACCACAAGTGTCGCCTATTACACCAAAATCTCCAGGTACACTGAGCGTGCACAACAGGGCTCTGCTTCCTCGTGCCATTGGACCTAGACTGCCCAGGGCTTCCAAGGGACTCAAGATATGAGAAGAAAAGCATCCTGTGTGAAGAAACTTTTTCTCTGCTAAGGATTCAGCCTCTTTGCCTAATGGGAATTGTGTGTACTGGTTTCTGTGGCCAGTGGCACAGAGGGAAGTGAAATGACGTAGTATTTATGCTCAGATTGGCTTTTTTTATGCCCAGCAGCATATAACAAGTCTAGAGCACAGCTCAACAAAAAGCATGTCTGGGTCACTGCTTGCCTTGGTGATAGCAGATTGCAGTGCAACTACTGGTGCTGCAGGCTAACAAGAGCCCATGTGGACAGGAACTTCTATCCCAGTGCTAGAACAGCCATAAACAGGGTATTTCACCACCTCAAACACCCATCAGGACTGCAGAGACAAAATATTGGTACAGTCAAGTCCTTTGGCTACTACGAAGCTACTCAGAGCACCACCTAGGAACTGACAGCAGATCTTTCAGCTGTTAAACATTTACTGTGGAGAAGCTGACACATGGGACCTTCCACAGCGCTACACTCCTTACGAGACATGTTTAATGCACAGCACATCGTTTGTTGTGAGAGGCTGTTCAGCAGCCATTCGTCTTTCTTCACTCGTGCTGTTGTGACTTCCCTCTGAAGTGTTAAGAAACACTTTTCAAATATCCTCCATCACCTTGTCAATACAGATCACTACACATGTGTGACCAGGATCATTAATGTCTCTATACAAAGACCGTTTGTCTATTAAAAAAGAATCCTTTAAGTATACAGGATCCAAATCTTTGCATGAAGTCGTGCTTGAAGATGACACAGAGATGAAGGGCTTCCTATAGCTATGAACTCAGAAGATAGATGGCAGTTCAATCACAGACACTGAATCTTTTTGACATTTAAATGTTTCCACTCCGAAGCACATGACAATCCTTCAAACAACCATGTTGTTCTGTTTTTACAAGGACACCAATTAGCCTGTGTTGTTTAGATTGGTAATACTTGCAATGTATAAACTTTCTTAGCACATGGCAAGTGAAAACAAATAACCTCCATCAGATATGCATTTTCCATGTCAAAAGGATGAAGGAAAATTAAGTGGCATTTCTGTAATAGGCTGGCTCTAGACTTTTTTCCCCAGAATCTAGAGAAACATTCAAAGGCAGAAGCAGAAATTTACATACAGACCCAAAAATAATTCTGCAGAGAGTACTTTCTCCCAGTGAGCAGTGTTGCTGTAGCTATGATGGTCTGAAAATAGAGGGACGATGTTTCCAAACAATAATCTTTTCCTAGATCAGCTGATACAGCTAAAGAAAACAAGCTTTGGGCACACAGAGTTTTCTAAATTCTGTTCACAGGAAGGGCACCTTTCCTTGCACAGCCTTGATGCCAACTCTCATACCTCTCCAATCACCAAAGTTTTCCAACAGTTTTCTCCTGCTTTTGTCTGTGCTACCAACTACCCAAGCACTCCTGAGAGGGCGGCCTACAAGTTCAGGAGACCTGGATCCAACTCCCTTTTGTCACAAGCCGCTTGTAGGACTTTAGGAAAGCTGCATGACATCTCTCCATCTCTACACTCATTTTCCCATCACACATAAAGCAGACTAAGTGCCCTCTCACCCTGCTAGATAAGTGGGAACCAAGAGGCAGCAGTGCAAAAAAAGCAGATAACCCACACCAGTGCCGGTTGGTTTTACTTCAGGAAAAGACCGGCATCACCAGATTTTTAAGGCAATAGATAGATCAGAAACTTCTGTGAAAGGGGAGCTAAACAGCCACTGTATAACCAAGGAGCCTGATAGTCACAAGCAATCTATACAGGTCATTTTTAAATAGCCCATTTTCTGAGCACAAGATATTGGTCTCATTTCAGAAACTGTGTGTTGTGCTACAGAGCAGTTTCAAAGACAGATGTAGAGAGTTGTTTGTCCAGCTTTCTTAATCCAAACAAACAGTTGCATACTCTTACCTTCAACACAAGTCTCTCATCTTAAGGTTCTGGCCAAGAAAAATATTTTCCTAGCTAGTTTGTTATGAAAATGTTTGAATAAAAGAAGCAACATCAATAACTTATGTAAAAACTTCAACCTCTAATCAGCTGAGCTTTAATAAGGTTCGAGATAACAGCACATGCGTTTTGCCAAGAGTATAAAATAATCATAAAAAATAATATAATTGATGTGCTGTTCTGGTTTATTACATCTCACAAACTAGATAGTGGAATACATGGAAGAAAACATTTTGGACCTCACGTTAGCATATTGTAATAATTAATAGCCATTATTTGGATTTGGAGAATTTCAGTGTGAGGTTTTGTTTGTTGGGGTTTTGGCGGGGGAGGGGATTTATTATTTTTACAGCCTGTACAAATCTGGCCAAAGACTCAAATCTCTCTGAAATTAAACGAACTATTTATGACACAAAAGATTTGGCCCATAGAGTTTTGAAAACAGAGATGATAAAGCTTCAGTCCTGCTCAAATTAAACCCTCAAAATAGAGAGTAAGAAAAGGGGAAAAAAAAAAAAGGACCAAACTGCAAATAAACCCTTGACAATAAGTTACACCAAATTGTTTCCTTTTTGGAAGGTAGTGAGCTGCAAATAATTGCTAATAAAAGGTTCACTGTGTTTGGTGAATACAAATCTTTATTTAGTGGCTGCAGAGCAAGTCTTTTTCTTGCTCTCTTGACAGTTTAACTACACGCCAACAATATTTGCTTAAAGTCTTTGGCTCCATTAATCTCAAACCCTGCTACACAGATTGCCAGAGCTGATGACAAACCCCAGTTAGCATGGATCATCTACTTGCCCATGACAGTATTTTTCCCATGACATTAAAAGGATGTTTTTTTCCCCAAAGAGGGCACAAGTCTACTGAATCTCAAGGAGGTTTGAAAGGATAAGTCTGTGGCTTAAGGTGACCAATAAAGATAGCTGGGGACTACACGGAAACAAGGAGGAGGAAGAATACCCTTGCACTCTAATTGGCTTTTTTGTTTGCTCACAGTTGCTTCTAATATGGACAAATCTCCATAAGAAAACACAAAATTAGCACCTGTTAGGACAACTTAACCTTCAGGGAGAAAAGCAAACATCTTTGGGTTGTCAAGATTTTGAAACAAAGGTTACAAAGGAGGTGATTTTTTTTCTGGATGGTTTTAACCCCTTCTTGCAACACAATGCAGCTCATTAACAGAGGCCCAGAACCGATTGTTAGCCACCTTCTCCTGAAATACAGTACGTGAATCAGTGCCATAAAACATGGGACTAATTAACAATGTCATTATACCCTGAGCATCGGATGGGGAAAGCCTGTGCATGTTAAACATGATCAAGGGAAACTGAGGCATGGTAAGAAAAAGAATTGCTTATCCTCTGCCCCTCATGACTGACAGAATTAAGATGGAGCATTCACCAGTTGTCTCTGAGTCCTACAGCTCAGAGACAACAGCTTGAAAACACCACTCCTTTAACTCTTTTTTTTTAAAGTCACCCCCACTAAAACGGGTGGCGGGAAGCAAATGGGGCTGGTCCATCGATGCTTGGGCAGTCAGAGTTAGGATCCAGGAATAGGGAATTATAAGAGATGCCTTGGCATTCAAAGTAACCCTGCCATCCAAATCCTTGTGCAAGCCAGGCAAGCTCCACTGCAGAGGAGCTCACTTTCCTGGTCCCGCTCCTTCAGCTATCAGCCTGGTCTGGAAAGTCTCACTTTTCATGGATAGACATTCTTACATCCAGTGTGGATTTAGGTGTGCCTGCAACAGCTTCTGTCATTCCTGTGCCAACAGCTGCCTTTCTCTGAGCTCTCTCAGACACCCAGACTCCCATGGAATTTATTCTGTGGCTATGTTCTCCTTGCAAGCCATGTTGGGAAGAGGGATGCAGGCGCTAGCAATGCCCTTCCTTCAGCCCAGCCCTGCAACTACCTGGAAGCCAACTGCTCTCCCCTCTCGCGTGCAGACAGGCTCCACAAAAAGGTGCAAGGATGTTCTGTGCCCGCACTCTCTGCCGAGCAGCACAGAGGGCAGCTGCCTCTCCAGACAGGAATAGCACCCAGCAATGACTTCTCACTCTCTTCTTACTCGAGAGAAAACTTCTCAGAGCCAGAAAATTTCAAGCAAACCCAGCAACTACAGATCAGTTCTGTGTCATTTCTCCTGAATCATCAGCAGGTGTTTCGGCCAAAACCACTGCTGCCTTAACCCAGTAACCGAGTCACCTGTCGCAGAAGCCTGTTCCCACAGGCAGGTGCCAAAGCACTGAACATGGAGGGAAATATAAAAGGTCTGATGGAAAAGCTCAGGAAAAAAAAAATAAAAAAACAAACCAAGAAGTACTTCCAAGTGAAATCCGTGATATTCAGCCACGGCTCTGGACAATGCAAGCAGGGTATGTATTACGTATACCTGGCGAACAATAGCAGCACCTCCCTCGTCCTGCCCTGGCTCATCCTCGTGGACAATGATTTGGTTAAGCTAAGGACTTCGGTGGAACTATTCATACAGAAAAGCATAAAGCCTGCACAGAACTCGGCAGGATGGTGACCTCAGGGAGTAAATTGAACTAAAGTGATTGTAAATGAGCTAACATCTTTCACTTAACACTGTCTCCTGTTACTCTCCAGCAGAGGTACCAACCTTTCTCTCAGTGGAATCTTCCACTTCTCTGTCAAAACCACAAGCATCTCCCAATTTTTCTACACTTTAACCCCAGAGAGGTTCACACTGCAGCTAACAGCCTCCAAGAGGACTGTAATAAAAACTGAGTGAGTCTTTGTTCTGATTGCAGATTAAAGGGAACAATCTGCAGTACAAATGTAAAGTAGCTTTCCCATGTTTTCTTTCTTCCCCCTCTTTTGGAATAATCAGTATCTGCATGTGAAGGTTCAATGTCACCAAACATGAGGCTTGTGTACAAAAGCACAAGATCCTTGACTAAAGCACAGCATACTTAACAGCTCAAAAGCAATTGTTGTAAAACTTGATGGAATTGTGCCTGGCAATCATATTTTATTGTCATTTGTACAGGGAAGCTTCAGCATTTTTCTGGGCTTTTTTTTTTTTTTCTTTTTTACCTTGGGAAAGTGGTGGATATTTGATGAAGAAACTCAATCTCAGGAGTTCATGGCCATATTTAGTGTTTTCTCCAGAATGTACATATTTTATATAAAATACAACCCCAGGTGTTCAGAAGAGAAACACTTTCCATTTATTCAGGTAAGAATATAGCCCAAGGTCATATAAAAGCATGTCACTGAAGTTTGCACTGACGGAGGTGCAATAAATAAAGGTCCAGTGTTGACACGGCATTGAATATTTCTGCGCTCTGTACGAGCTTTCCCTGCAGAGAGGGCTTTCCTACTCGGCTGGCACAGAGAAGGGTCAGTACCTGCTGCAGCACCACACACAAAACGTTCCTGTTTGGGTAACATTCTCCAGCAGCAGCAACAACCATCAAGGAAACACCTCCACAGCCTGGGACACGTGCGTTGCCCTGCCTGAGGCATAAACAAGGGTGTAGGGGAAGTGGGCTGAAGCTCTGCAGGCCAAATGGAAAAAGGAGCCCTAGGAAAGCAGAGTTTTGCTTTCCAGATGGAGTCGAGCACATCTGGGGATGCAGCACCTCTCAGCAGAGGGCTTTTTCCCCAGTCAGCGTGGCAGAAGTGACACCCTGGAAAGCAGGCTGCGCTCATCCTCTTGCCTCTGCTGAATATGCTCATGAGCATATGGCAATTTTAAATAGGGTTGTTGAGTTTTTTCCCAATGCTGAGATCCTTCTCTGGACACCAGCTGTTTTTGCACAACAGAGTTTAAAAACACTGTTTCTGGCATTGGGAGCAAAACCACATTCGTGTTTCTTTGCCTTGGGTGGAAGAACATATACACACAGGTGAGCAGCTAAAGTAAACAAATGAAAGTATCTGAAGTCATGCCACTAGAAAGCATTTCTATCTGCCAAGCAATGATTGCAAGCTGGGACTGCCACATCTCCAGGCTGTCCTTTGTAAGCTCCTTTTTTCTCCCTAGAAAGGATGATGTGGACTCTACACCACATCAGAAATCTCAGAACATCCTGCAGCCTGACAAGATAAGTGAATTTTTCCTCTCCAATGCATAGACCCTAATCAATATGATCTGTGTGCATATATTCCACGTACCATAAATCCTGGGGGGCTCTCAAGACATCCAGTCCCTTTCTGCATCAATGTCCCTCTCTTATACCCCTCCTCACCCCCTCAAGCCCTCTCATGGTTAAATTTTTTTTTAAAAAATTAAAAAATACTGAGAGATGTCAAATTTCTGTGGCTGTCCATGGGAGTAGTGATCCCTCAAGTCTAGTACTACATTCAGGTTGCTCCCATCTCCTTGCACCCCTGCGGCCTCTCCCAGAGTGGCAAATAATTCCCCAGCCTGGGAGGGCTCCAATGCAAAGCACAGAGCGAGCATGTGCACATGGACACACACATTTATATATATATATGTGCACACTCATAAATATATAAAAATCCCCAAGACTTTGTGGAGAAGGAGGAAGAGGGAAATCCCTCCTTTCATCTGCATCTAAATGGGAAGACCTGGTTTGCACTGGAAGTGAGATTTCAGAAACGTAAGGAATGAATGGCCTGCTTTGTCTCCACAGCTTTGATATATCAGTTCCTTCGGTGACAGACTTGTTAATCTTTCCAATGTTGCTTTTTCAAAAAAGACAAACACAGTGGATAAATGCGAAGGGCCAACCACATCCCCTCCCATAGGAAGTCTCGCCACATGGGCAATTCTTCCAAGTAAAGAAAACAGCCCACTTTATTTACAGGGTAAATCATTTTGACTTATCTTGCAGGGGTTTGCTCATAGCAAACTGACAGTTTCCCCCTGTTGCACAGTAAATGGCTGACGGGGAAAATGTTTTCCTTCCCACCATGTAGAAACAACCAGCCAGAAGGGGAGGAGGGGTCGAGGACTTCATTTTTCTAATACTCCATTAATGTTCTCCTTGCTGACAATCACTGCAAAGGCCTGAACTCACCACTCCAGGCAGCTCGAGCAAGAAACCTGAATCTCTACAGGGATTTTGAGCTAAGTACATTGACTCAAGTTAGAACTTTTGGTCTTAAAGGGTAAGTTAACCATTAAAATGATTTTCAAGAAAGTACCATTACTGTAGGAAAAAGGAAAAAAAGCCACCAACCTAAAGTTGTTTCTTTTTTCTCCTGTTTAAATGCTTGCACCAAAAAAAAAAAAAAAAAAAAATTTGTTATCTAAAATGACAACAGGGGTAGAAACTTTTTAAAGGTGCAATATTCCCAAGCAGATTGTTAACTTCTTTTTCTTTCATATATAAATATATATACTTTTTTTTTTTAAATTATGATCCACTGATCCATTAGTTGGGAATTGTTTTTAATATGTACAGCCTAAATACAAAACCAAATCTGGATATTATGCAAATTGCTATTTTCTTACAGATAAAAGTTTTCAGCTCAGGGATGTGATGAGGCCCAATCTTTCTTCTCTGGAAGTCAGTGTGATGTCAAGACATCACCCTGAAGAAGTCATCCCACTTCTCCACCTCTCATCCAGGTTACAGCAGTTGTTACCCTGATTTTTTTCAGTCCAGCCAACCCTACAAGCACATTTTCCTTGGGCCATCTCAAAAAACAAAGCACCAGAGTTAAAAAGACTGAAAACCTGCGGGAGTTTTGGATTTCTTACGGTGTCAGGTGAGCACCAGGAGCAACCCCAAGGGACGATAAAAGCAGAGCGGGGAGTGCATTGGCAGAAGGTGTGCTCATCACAAAAGGGAAGGACAGGATGAGTTAGGCAGCTCAGAGCAATGCTTAGGTCGGCCTAGCTTTGGGTTGGAAAAAGGAGGGCCCTTCTAGCTTTGGGTTGGAAAAAGGAGGGCCTTTCTCCCACCACACTTTCACAGGATTTGTAAACGATTCCATTCAGCCAAATCGGGATGAACTGCAAGTGCAAAAGTCAGCCTTGCCAATTTCAACAGGGATTGCAACAGGATGCAACTATCTGCTGAAGTGTTTTCCACAATAGCAAGCTAAATAAACCATCCAGAATGCCAGTCATCACTCAAATAACACGGAGAAATCCACCAAGACTGTTAAATGTGCTACACACACACACAAAGAGAGCAAGAGCGGCATTTTGCAACCTTAATACAGCAGGTTAAGAGGTGTGCATGTTTCACATCTCCAATAATATCTTATTTAGGAGAGACATCAATCAAGGCTAGACCTCAGGCAAATTCCATGTAATTGCAATGATTTATACCTTTTGACACTCTGGCCTGCTGACACTGGGAAGACAGCGTGCATCGGAGTGTGCTGCAAATATCCACTAACACATTTCCCTGTGTTTTGGGGGTTAGAAATATGAAAACATATGTTCTGATTTATAAACTGCAGGTCAAACATGCAGGTGTTAATGGCTTTTTCCCTGAGATTTTCAGCTCCAGCCAGACCTGTGTATGAACAACCAATTAAGAAATAGAAAATAGCACGGCCATAATGGTGTTCCCATCATCTCATAGTAACCAAATAGCACAGCAAAATTAGAAACACAGACATTTCCACCAGGACTCAACCTTCAGGTAAGAAAACAACTTGGGATCCTGCAAAAATCCAACAAATTCTTCTGCTTTGACCTTAAATGGCGTGATTTAAAGTAATAATAAATATTTTAAAGACCTTTCCAATTTAAATGGCTGAAAGTTGAAAGTTTTCACTGGTACAGTTAGTTGAATGATTAAAACTAACTATAACCCTGCTGGTACTAATGAAGGCTGCACAAAGGTTCACATTTCCTAATAGGTACACTTTTTCCTTGATTTTTTTTCCCCCCCTGCTTTGTTCTAATATTCCCTTTGGGTCCCATCTGCACAGGTAAATTTATGATGTTGAGGATTATCCTGAAATATGGGCTCTATCTACAGTGGGCTAAAAGCCCAGGCAGGCAAATAAAAGCTGATCACAGGATCTGGTACAATTCAGCTGTCCCCATGCCTGGTCACGGGCACTGTGACAGCCAAGGACAGGATGGGTTAGGACTTTCTCACTCCTTACTCTTCCAGTCTACAACAAAAGGGGGGCATTGCACGAGAAGATCAGTCCAGGGCCAGGGTTCATGCTCTGATTTTCATCTGTGCTCCCATAAAACACAGCAATGACCACCGTAGGTGCTTTCTCGGCCATGGCCAGAAAGCAACAGTACCCGAGGGCAGCTCAATCTCCCCATTCCCTAGGGGCAGCTAATTTTGGAGGAGTTGTTCTCTAGAGGGTTTTTCTTTTCTGCCTGGAGAGTAAACCCAAGCTATTCCAGCTGAGATGCCAAAGCAAAATGCCTACACTGGGAAAATTCAGGCTTTTGGACCTGAGTCATGGTGTGTGACACAAACTCCTGTGCCTGAAAGATCATTAACTTCTGCATTTAACACATCCACACTCCAGATGGGATCTCTGGTGTCCCTGAGGTTACATGTCAGCCTGCAGCTGCTTCAGGACAGCGCTGCCCCACAACACAACAGACGACACAGCCTCGGCAAAGGCGCAGAAGGACCATAGACCATGGGTGTGTTTTCTGGAAAGGGTAAATGGAGATTGTCTGGCCCCATCTCCCCCTTGCAGCAGGATTATTGCCAACACCAGAGCAGGAATTGAAAGCCTTCGGGTGTGGGGATCCTACAGCCTTCCTGGTACCTGCTCCAGCACCCCCTGAGTGAAGCATCTTGCCTTAACATGCAGCACTGTTAAGAAAAGGCCGATGCATCCAGATGCGCAAAGTGCAGATGAGAATTTGAAAATCAGCCTAGTTTTTCTTTGCAACAGGTGGCTCCCATCATACGAACACACACGCAATGCCAATACTTATTGGTGTTTTGATGTTTTTTTAAGGCTGGTTGGGTTTTTGGTTTATACAGAAACACTACCCAAAGCTGTCTGAAAAAACTCCATGCGCCATTTTTCCTGTTTTAAAGACTATTTTCCCATCAGGTAACATAACTTATAATTAAGCCAGAGATTTGTGAAGATGACAAGTCAATATTTCCTTGAGACCACAGAATTGTTGAAAATTATTGTTTTAATGGGGATTCAAAGTGGTTTTGCGTCATTATATCAATACATAAATCAGCTACAAATTTAAAACAAAAATTAACTGGCTACATAATTCCCAGCAAGTCTAGCTTTTAGCAACAGCAACAGCAGACCGTCATTTTCAATCCCAGGAAAACATAATATATGTGGTAGAAGCTGCAACCAAAGAAAGCTACAGAACATCCTTTAAAAACATTCCAAACATCTTTCTTTTTCATGCCATGAGAGATGATTTTTTTTCTATTTCTTGTTAGGCACTCTGCTATTTTGCTTATAATTCCTCAGGGACTGGTGACCTCATGAAGAAAAACAACCGGGACAGAATTAGCCTTTATTTATATATTAATAGTTTTACCTCCAGCAGTGGAAGATACGATTTTGAGTTAAAAAATCATAATTTGTGAGTGTTTGGATAGCAGCACTCCCGCAAAGTTGTGGTAGCAGGAATTGCTGGGGAAGGCTGAGCTGTGGTTGCCAATCGCTGCATTTATTAACGATTGGATTTGAAAATCAACTGTCTACTCCAAAACTGACGAAAGCCAGGAAGATCCTTTGCATTCCCCGGATTTTATATCAAACCTTAAACATAGAGTAAGAGTCATAGCACAGTGGGGGACACTTGACAGGGAATGAAAGACCGTAAATCTCTTCCAACATAAGCTCCCTCAATAGCATTAGTAATGGGATGGTGCTGGAGGTTTTGGGGAGAAGTGGGTGACAAAAGCTCCCCTCCCCACCACTGGCCGCCCACCAGCCAGGGTCAGTGTAGAAGGTGACTGATCCTTGTCCTCGCCCTGCCCGGTGAGAGGTCTGGTCCCTCTGCCTCCCTCCCTTCCCAAAACACCCTTGGTGGGGCTGCAAGCAGGAGCTCCCACCCCGAGGGCTGGCGAGGCGGTGAAAAACGATACGAACCGAATGGCAAAATCAATATTTGGTCAGGCTGAGGGGGGACTATCGATTCTTTTCTCATGATATCCATGTCTCCTGCACTTCCTGCTTCTCCGGGGCACTGGAAACCCAAGTCCCTCCTAGACCAAGGGTGGCCAGGCTTTGACTCTGTAACATCTGTACCTCACAAGAAGTTCACGTGTGGTCTCCCGGGCCGATGCTCGTCCACTTGAGTGGCAGCAGGGACATGCTGGCATGAGGGCTACTGGGTAAGCCAGGAGGAAGCAGGACAGCAGGAGATGCTGAGGGCAGTGACACTGGGTCAGTGCAGGGGAGCACCACGTGAACATGCTGCCAGCTCCTACCTCCGCCCTCTCCTTCACAGCCATGCGGCTACATCGCGGTTTTAACCTCCAACTTTTCATTCAACCCCTCACATCTGTTTTCTCTAGGCTTTCTTGCTCTCCCCTTTTCTGTCCCAGAAGTCTTTTGTCCTGGGCAGAGACAGCCATGGGGCCCATACAACTGGGAGATCCAGGAATAGTTCTCAATGCTCATATCAAGGAACAATCAAATTCCATGCCCAAAGACCCTCATCCTGCATCCAGATTTCCACACGCTATAAGAACCTAGGGATAAACAGCAGAATTCATCATGGGTACATGTAAGCACAGCCAAGACCTAAGGGTGTTCCCCTAAGAAACTTTCTCCCAGTTTCCCCACCACTGAGGGCCTTCTCACAGGTAGCCATGGACAGTACATCAGGATAGCCAACACAGGGGACAGCGGACCAAGAGGGAAATAAAGTGACACTGCTGTGTCACTAACAACACTCAGGTTAGCATCTCCAAAATTGACGGTTCTTTTCCAGAAATGTTACTATTTAAAGGTCCTTTGTCCTTTGAGAAAGCTGGGGTCTCCCTAAAAGTTACTTTAGGTTGAGAAGTTTGCCAAACCCCTCGCTGCACAGCTTGGTGTTTCCATTTGTTGAGTTGCAATGGTTTTGAATGACTCTGGAAAGCACCCAGGGATACAAAGATGAGAAGAGCATGGGAAAGGTTTCCTTCTCTTTCGTAAAAACATTTTTCTCCCAGGTTTAAAAGCAATACTGCTCACAGCAGAGAGGCTACTGTCAGCCAAGGCTTAGAGAAACCTGCCAGGTGCCTTGAACTCGGGGATGGAGAGTGACCAGTGAAGCTTTCGACTTCTTGCCTGGGCAAGAGGCCATTTTCTCTGGAGCAAGAGCGAGGTGGTGAAACAACTCTCCATGAATACCTGTCCAACATCCATAAACTCAACCCACGCTGCTCAACAGCCGTGCAGACACATTGCAACAGCCAAACACCACAGCACAACTTGTCTGCTCCAGGGAGTGCAGAGGAGGGATTGTCACATCACCAAGTTCACCCAGAGTTTGGTCCCACAAGAAAGCCAAGTTTCCTCAGTCATCTGCCTGTCATACATGTGGAGTCCTGGTCTGGCTTGAACGGGGAATATGGAATCCTGCTCTTCCACACAGTCTAGATACAGCCTGGCTGGAGCTGGCTTTTGCCTCACACAGTCTCCAAAGGCATTCCCAGGTTTCGTGGAGTCCTGGCCTCTCTCACTGTCCTGCCCTCAGCCAGGACAGTCTGATGGAGGTGGAAAAAACCCGAACTCAGCCCTGCTAAGGCACTAGAGAAAAGTATGGGCAAGGCAAGGATATCACATTGGTCAAAACTGTGCATTAGGGGAAACAAGCCCAGCAACAAGAGACTCACCCAGAAAAAGCTCAACCACATTGGGACTAGGGTTAGGCATGTTGCTGGGAGCACCAGCTGGTGGCACTCAGTTGCTGTGGTGCCAGGGACAACGGAGAGACACAGCTCTGCCTCCCAAAGCCTTCCCACAAATGAAATCAGATCAGCAGGCACCTGAAGGAGGGCAGCTCCCAACACTGCTCGCAGGAACACAAACAAACCACGGCTGCGAGTGTCCTTTGTGGGTTGCATCTGGCAAAAATTGCCTTGCGAGGGCTTGGGAGAGTCCATAGAGAAAGCACTCAGCCCTCAGAAAGACAAATATACAACAGAGCTGGCTAGGTGGTGGCTGCCCTTGCTAAACTTCATGGAAAAACACAACTTGTGCAAACCGAATTCCCTCGCTAACCTCTTCCCCTTGTTGAAATATTAAACAAAAATAACTTCTCTTTTTATCTTTGAGCCAGCGGGACAAATTCATCATTAAAGGAACTTCACTGAAGTCAACAGGGATATATCTGAGATGAAGAAATGAATTTGACCTATTGCTTTTCGTGTCCTTATGTTCTAACTAATAACTAAATTGCACAGACTCCTAATCAACTGGATCAGAGAACCTGGCCAAAGCAGTTTGCTTTCTTCCCCCCAGCATCGCTATCTGTACTTTTATATTGCTTTTTCTGTAAGTAACTTTTGAAAACAGGTATTTTCAGCCAATCTAATCACATAATTTTTTTTTCATGAGTATGCTGTCAAAATCTTAACATAGAGTTTTCATAGACTATTGGCTCCTAATGCAGAAAATAAGTAAACAAGGAATTTTCTATTTAAAATTTTAGCAATTGCCACTAAAAAAATATTTTTTTGGGTGTTTCAAGCACACACATTTGTTAAAATTACTCCAGCCACAGGATGCCTAGTCTGATCCAAGGATCTCCCTGGAAGATGCATGGAATGAAGCAAAACAAAGCTGTGGCTACACAAGGAGATCCAAAACTCCGTGTCTCGGCACACTGACAGCTCTTTCCGTGGAGCCGGGGCATGCAATTCTTGCCAGGCAGAATACAAGGGATTCAGAGAAAGGCAGAGTTGCCGGCAGAAGAGCAGGACGATGATGAAATATAGAAGCTACCAAAGCCCGCGTTCGGCAGAAGATGCATTTTGTGTCTCGTGTTATATTGGCTGCCAGTCGATTACAGCGCAGCCTGTATAAACACGTCATGTGCGCTCTGACAGGGAGTCGGGGTGAAGCAGGGTGTCAGGGTAAAACAGAGGATAATAAAATCACTTTAGATTTATTTCTCTAAATTGGAAACTTCATGCTTACACCTGACTAAATCATCAGCCTGAAACTCTAGCTCGACTCCCACAGAAAAAGTATGAAACCTTATCCCATCTTTGTTTAACAAAGGCCAATCAAGCTCGCCTAATGAATTCTGCAGATGTAGGCGACGGGACGCGTTTGGCCATTTTAATTCTGCGGGGCTTCCTCAGACCTGTCTCCGACGAGCCCATCGTGCTCTTCAGGCAGCTGAAGAGCTCTCAGCATCTCCAATCCAGGCTGCCCCACAGCAGCCCACGGGCAGAGCAGACCCAGGAGCGCGTTACTGGGCATTAGCCATGGCATTTATGAATCCTGACAGATATTAAGGAGAGAATCACAGGTGGCTGGTGGCAGGGGCTGGAGGATGGCAGTGCTCCCCCTGCTCCTGCCCAGCTTGGCAAGAGTAGGGCACCAGCACCTCCACCTCCGTCCCACCACCAGTGAATCCCCTTGCTCACAAAGTGCAAAAGGACCTTTTTTTTTAAAAAAAAAAAAAAAAAGCCTAGCATAAGGAGCTGGTTAAAAAACAATAAATCAGTGGTGAAATGTGGATAACAACCTTCTCTGTAAAATCAACATGGATTGTGTTCCTGCAGAGAGCTGTCTGACAGGCCGGTTGAAGCCTGACTGCTTGCAGCCAGATTTTTTTCTTTTCCTTTTTTTTTTAATTTTTTTTTTTTTTTTTTTTTCACAAGCTGGAGGAGTATCTCAGATCAGGGGGAGGCAAGGAGGTCTCTTCCTTTCGTACATGGTTCTGCTGTGTTAGAAAATCAATAAGCAAGGTCCTGACCTCAGCATAACTTCAGACATCACTCATGACTCCTTTGAATCTCTTCCCCCACAAAAACCCAATTTTCTTTTTAATCGTGCACACCAGAGGGAGTGCTGGCAGGGAGGGGATATCTCGCCTCAAGATGAGGGCAAAACCCGTTTGCACCCATCTTTCCTGACAGGTAGAAATCAAATTAGAAGAGGAACGCACCCAGGGAGGGCAAGGGGAGCGGGGTTAGCTGAGGTAGAGCACAGCCCAGCAGGAAATGCCAAAAAAGAAACCATATGGAGCGTGGAGGTGCTATGGATTAATATGAGAATTCCCACTTTTTTTTTTTTTTTTCCAGAGGGAAGGGAATAAAAACTAAAATGCAGGTTATTTTTCTCCCTTCTTGTTTTAGCACTGGGCTATTTTCTGTTAAATCTCCTTTTTAAAAGATAAAACAAAACAAAACAAGATTTGCCACACATTTTCCCTCCAGCCGAGTCCTCCGGCTGGCTAAATTGGGTGATTAAAATATAGGAAGGCCTCCAGATTCCCCTCAGGACTGTTTTTAATATCTGTAAAACTGCCACTTTGTCTTGCCAAGGTAAACACCATCGCATGCAGTTCAAAGGTGAGCAAGCCTAAATGTTTCCCTTCGCCTGAAAGGAATCTGCCTTGGGACCCCGCGGGCCGTGCCGGAGGGGGACGCGGCCGGGCCCGGACCACGGCGTGGTGGCCAGAGAGGCATCTGTGTACACAAGGCTAACTTCTCCCACACAAATACTAAAAATTTCTCATTAAAAATTATTGCTGTGTCAACATGTGAGGCCGCTCAGCCCCCAAATCTGGAAAAGACGTTCTGTTTTTTTCTTGCCTTTGCTGGGAAAGCGGCGGCAACGGTGGCAAGGGAGGGGGGGAGAGAGATGGGATGTGAGACTGGAGTCATCTGCTGCTGACTTTGGATCTCTTCTTTCTCCCTTGTCACTCAAGTTGGGATTTCCAACTGTTCCACTTCATCTATTTTAGTTACTTGCTACCCAGGTTTTTTTCCCCCCCTCTCCTCATTCGCTCCCTATCGCAGAGCTTTATATTTCCCTCACATGGCTGGGCTGGCTGCTTGGTGTTACTTTAAATGGAAATGCAATTTTAAGCCATCTCTTTTGTCGTGGCGGCTGCAGTGCCTTCAGAGCAAAAGGTTTGCTGTTATCTAGACCCATCTACACAGATGCAGCCGTAAATCTGAACGTGCTCTACCCATGCATGATCCCTTTCATGGGTGGCCAGGAATTCATAGCAAAACAGCACAAGGACCAAATACTTGATCCAGTGAGACAAAATTCGCAAAGCCCCGTCAATTCAAACTCTTAACTCTGCCCTACGACATCGGGCATTTTGCCCCGACACACCAAAATAAAAATTTTTAAATATGTTCTGTTATCAAGGGAGATGAAGGGAAGTTACCCCAGGGAATGAAAATATGGGATGGGGTGGGGCAGAGAAGGGGGGGGCAGGCAGCCGGTTGCGGACTGTAAAAACCAAGCAGCCGCCTCTGCAAGGCATCCATCTCCAGGGAGGGCTGGTGGTGGGCAGGTGGCCAGCACGCCCCAGCCCTCCAAGGGCTCCCGACTCGCTGCTCTCCAACGCCATGGCACGATGCACACGGGTTTGCGCCGAGACGACATGAAATACAGCGAGGCGTAATTAACCTGATGTAATGCTATATATCAATAAGTTAAAAAACCAACAACTTGCTTTGAGGTCAGGCACCCACACACACAACTCAAACAGTGGAGACCTAATCCAAATTTATTGGAGTTTGTAACAGCTGGACTTATGCCTCTAATACCTTTTAAGTGCCTCTTTTAACAGTGAGCCGAGTGTGTCTTTCATTAAGGTGGAGTCGAAAGTATGTTAAGTTCATAAGCATGAAAATAGCCATTTAGTTCTCTCAGAGATTAATTCTGCCTTCAGTTTGCTCTCACTGAACCCCATTAATGTCTGGGATTTGGTGTTTAGTGTCCCATTTGCATAATCTCTGTTTATTACAGGGCCTCGATAATGTGAAAGTATTAAAATATTTCTTTCCCAAAATACAGAGGTATTAATCTTTGAATCCTCCTAGTGTCCTTAATTTGCCATCAAATCCCACAACAGAAACAAATGTGCTTTCTAATCAGCAATCTTTTCTCGCTTATAGGCCCTGATCCAACAAGCTTTTAAGCAAACAATTTACTTTAAGCAATGAGTAGTCGTATTGGAACCAATGGAACAGCTCGTGTGCTGTGATGGATTGGGGCCATAGAAAATCGCCTTGATGAAAATGTCAATGCTCCCAAGAGCTGGTGAAAATATATTTTTATTATAAACACACAGAGGAACTGTTTTGATCTGAACATTATGGGGAACAAGCTTTGAACCGATGCTTTTCCACGGTCAGACCTAAACAGAAACTGAATACCACCAGGTTGGATGACAGTTTAAAAAGGCAGCCCAGAGCCAGATTGATGTTTGTATATAATGAAATTCAGTATTGATGTGATATGGACACTGTCCAGCCTCCACGACTTGTTAGGGTGATGTACAGAGAATGTGGAGAAGATAAAAATCAAAGGAGCACAAGGAAAATAAGTCTCAACACTAAGAGGAAACATTGTTTTGAGGAGCTATTTTGCTGCAAATGTTTTGAAGATAATCCACAGCCAAATGTAAAACACAGAAGTGACGATGATGTCTGAGCACCATGCACAACATATCCATCATGCTTCATTTTACGCCAGAAAACCAAAGCTGGGCCGTTCCCCAGACACGCGTTGAAAACTGGAGATGGGTCCAGAGAGCCCTCAAACCACCACTTTGTCCCCACACCAATCAATGCCCATGGGCACCGTGTGTCCAGGTGGTTTCAGGCAACCTCTCTCTCTCCCTCACCTGCAGGGGATTTTGGATAACCCCACTCCACAGCCAGGTACCAGCAAGATACCAGAACAGATGTTACGTGGCAGCACGCGGGACTGCCAGATAAGAAGTGATAACAGACAGCAGCTAAACCCCAGAGACCAGCACAGAGGTAATCCTCGATTCCTGCTGCAGCAGACAGGGAATCACCCCTGCTCTTTTATGAATATCATATGTTCATCTGTTTGCTGGATTGCCATTGTGTTGCCTGCTCTGTGATCACCAGGGCTTGCTCCCTCCAGGAGCCAACTGCACACGGGTCAGAGGGTTGATGGCAGCCCCAGCTGTGTCCATTCACAAGCACCTGATGGACAACACAGGTGTGCTCCACCCTGGAGGTTCACCTGGCACCATCCTCAGCTTGGCAGGAGGGGGAGAGGGCAGGAGTCAAGCCAGAAGTAGGAAACTGAAAATGACAACGCAGGTCCTAAAAGCGTAAGGGAGCCAGGGAGGAGCATTTCTGGGAAGGAAAGAGAGAGCCCTGGCTCAGACACAGCAGGGATCTGCATAAACTAGCCATAAATGGCTTAAACTAGCCCAGCTTTCCTGCCTTTTTTTCTTTTTTATCCTGTTACCTATAAACTCAGAAAAGAACATTTGCACTGACACAGCTTCTGATGTTTTCCATGCAAAGAGAGGACAAACCACACAGGACACAGAGGGAAAAATTAACCAGTTTCTCATGGTACTGCAAGAAAAGGGTCAGTGCTGAAGAAATCAGGAAAATGGACATCAGCAGCAGAAGCCTTTACTAGGGCATTGTGAAGACCAAGAACCCTGTAAGAGTTGAGTTAAAATAATAAAAAATATAAAGAGGACAGGACAAATTCAATGCCAGACCCACCACTGACTCCACCCCACCGTACTGCTAAACTTCCAGCAGGAAGTGTCAGGAGAAGAATCTCTCTCATCTCATTTTTCCCAACTTCAGCAAGCAGACCCACGCACAGCACTGGGCTGGACACCCTGGGGACTGACCCAGCACAGCGTGGGGTGTATTTGCACCTGGGAGGACAGCAGTCCCTGGTAAAGGGGTCACGGGGACGAGAGGCTGAATACCAGCACTGCAGCAGGGAAAGAGGGAAGGGGAATTAAGCTGGTAAAAGAAGGGGTGAGGTAGAAGAGGGAGCTACGTCCCATCAGCACCTCCAAACTGGATGCCTTTGAATGTGGAAAATTGCTGGACCGAGGAGAATCGGGCAAAGAGCCAGCAAGGAGCAGGCTATTCACCAGCTTCATCTGCAACAAAGCCACATCCTGACTGCGAATCTTGCAAATCAATTATGCCCACAGGTTGTTGGGTTGCAAAGGCGGGGAAGAGGGAGTTTGTTTTGCTTTTCTTAGTAAACCACAAGACCATTTCCTAGCACATTATCCCAAGAATGACAGGCAGGGCCAGGGCTGCCAGGTGCCCGGGAAGAGGCTGCCAAGTCCCAAGGATCACCATTGCTAATTGGCTCCTCTGAAATGAGCGTGACAGAGAGCCACATTTTCTCACCCACAGGTTTCGGGGTTATATTTAACTGGCTGAGGCAGAATTAAATGTCAGCTTGGCTGGAAGGAGAAAAAACAAAACAAAACAAACAACAACAAACAAAGTGAGAACTTGTCATTAAGCCGGAGGGGAGTCAGTGCTAAGTGCACTGCGGACCGTGCCCACACACAGCCTGGCAGGCACCGGCACAGGCAAGAAGGAACCAAGGGATTTATCCCTTTAAAAGCACAGTTTAAATTCAGGTTGCCTATTTTGATTTGTAAGCAACGCAGGGGGAGAGGGAGCAGGGACACATTCTTCCCCTCTGATTTCTGTCCTGGGTACTCCCACCCCTCATTTTGATTACAGCCACAGATTTCCGCATCCAGCAACACCGATGGCAGAAACTTCCAGCACAAAGAGGATGGGGTGGTGAAAAGAGACAGACTTCTCACACACATCTGGAGCCACTGGAGGAAGTTCCCTTCAGCTGGAGCACAGGTCCCTTTGCGGGTGATGAAAGAGGGTGGAGGAGGAAGGGGAGGGAGCAATGCCTCCCCCACACACAGCACCTGCTCCAAAACAGCTAGCACGGCTTCTCACAGCAACACACACACGTCCCTGGCACGGGAAGGGCAGCTCCAGACCTCCATCCTCTTGTTCCCTAAACCATGGGTTCGGGCTGCCTTGGGTCATGGTACCAGTCAGAGCAAAACCAAGACCCCGTCCCCACAACCTGCTGTTTTCACCCCTCTGCCTGCTTCTTGCCTGCCTCCAAGCATGCAGGCGTAGGAACAGCCCCTGCCACAACTCTCAACAGCACCCAGCCCCTTCCCCTTTGGGGAAGGGCAATGCTGGCACAGCTCAGGCTTCAAAGTCAGTATTGAGACTGTTTGAGACCTCAGGGGTCCCACTCAGACACAGCAAAGGAGACGTTTGTCCTCTGCCAAATAGGATGATACAGGATGTGCAAAAGACAAGGCACATCCGAGACCTGCTTTGGTTGTTCCTCACTTGCTTTGGCTCAGGAACGAGAAGAGGACTGAGCATATCACCATGTTCACCCTGCAAGCCCTTCTCAGGTCAGGTTTATAAAGGCAAGACCAGGACTAACAAAAATGAGTTCCAGACCTTCCCAATCACACTGGACAGCATGAACTTGCCACTCCAAAGGCAGCCCAGCTGTGTGCCCTACCCAGAGTCAGGGACTGGGAAAGGAAGATCAGGATCATGGGGAGTAACAAGGGGAGATCTCAAACCATGGGAGATTGGCTGCTTCATGTGCATTAACCACTAAGAAAATTTAAGTAGGAGTACAGATATAGCCCTAATTTTGCACTACAAGAAGATCTCTTTTCTTTCCTCTCCTCCACCATAAACTATTTTTTTAATCCAGGTGACCTCTTCCTCCTCCCATTCCCCAAACAAGAGAAAATGTCAAATTCTAGGAAAATAGAGCTGTAAAATGGAAAGCATCATTTCAAAACATGGTATTTCACTTTCCAGTCAGAAGTGAAGTACCCTGGACCAAGCTGAGCTTAAAATCATGCTTTTCCAAGTCAAAATGGTCATTGCAAATGAGATAATTGTTTTGAAGCAGTTTAACTCTGTGAAGAGAATGACAGAGTTAAATATTTTGACACTATTACATCAAAACTTCTTACTCACTGGCAACAGGTTATTTTGACTTTTTAATCTTAACCAGGAACCAAAAATTTCAAAAACCCAACACGATGTTGACACATCCAAATTTCCTTCAGGCTGGCAGGTCTATTTTCTAACCACCCCTTCTTAAATGAAGAAGGAAACATTAAGCTTCAGCTCATATTTCTCCAGGCTTATTTTCTTTAGCTCCCATCTTTAAAAACTGGAGACCATAAATAGCCTGGGTTTTTTCCTCCAGACTCCAACACAGACTTTTAAACCAAACATTTGCAATCATCACAGCTGTAATAAGTACAACGTTTCTTCAAAGGGATTACATTGGACTGTGGTTTTCAGTATTGCCTCGTTGTCTGTTGTGAAATCTCCTCATCATAGATTAGTTTGATTCTATTATCTTTCTGATACAATCTGCTTTCTGACAGATCAGTTTTAATCTTGGTTGATTCCCGTTTCTTATTGACAGCTCAGAGCACTGTTGAAGAGATGCAAGTTATTAATGTTGACAGGGTTTGTAATGGAATATCTTTTATCCAGCAACATATCCTTTGTAATGTTTTTATTCCCCCTTCTCTGGCTACTTTAAGAGGCTAAACAGAAAAATCAAACAAGCCATACAGCTTGACTTCCCTGGAACCCTTTCCAGTTCTTTCTGGAACTTCTTTCTACATCCACTGAGGATGTTATGGTATAAGGTGTTATTCATATTGGACAAAACTACTAAAACAATAACATACCGAAGGTTAAGCACAGTGCAATCCAGTTGGAAATCCAAACTGGATCAAACAACTTAAAAGAATTTCATATTTTTACAAAATTATGTAAGTCTACAATGCCAACCGACGAGAGAAAGAAGGAGGAAAATCATCAAGACAGCTGATGCACTACCCGAGCTTGAGATAATACCTCCCCATGCACCACCAAACAGGACAGAAAAGAAACAAAGGTATTTGACCCATTGAGTCAGAGGTACCTGGCTGGCTCACTGGAAATCAGGCTCCTATCTGCCTTCTGTAGTCCTGATCCCTAGGACAAAGTAAGGAACGTGAACCTCCTCTATCCTGCTTTGCCAGCTATCCTCAAAACACCCTTCCATTTCACACATGATTCATTTAGCCTTAAACGCCTATTAAATATTTTCTTGCAAACATTATAACTGTGCAAGGAACACAAGAGAAGAATTAAACTGTCACGCCTCTCCCTTTGCACCTTCTCTGCTGGAGCAAATAAATTCCAGGCACCAAAACTTCAGCAGCAGCGACTGCAGCTATACCAGGGACAGCAGACAAAACACCTCTAAATCGGTGTAATTCTCTATTCAGGTCCCCCTGCAAAAGTGTTTTACAGCCACCCTGGGTTCACACTGCACAAGATACCGGGATTTACGATGGGGATTTAAGCAAATCTGTAACTCCTAATGAATGGGAAAAGGCTTTGTGTGCAGGGAGCATGACTCCCAGCAGCCTCCTCTTGGTTTCCTATCTCCCTTTTCCAAGTGTA
This sequence comes from Mohoua ochrocephala, assembly GCA_013398855.1. NCBI lineage: Eukaryota > Metazoa > Chordata > Aves > Passeriformes > Acanthizidae > Mohoua > Mohoua ochrocephala. Next base: position 391,647 of record VZTA01004760.1, read on the forward strand.
TCGTGCCGATGCTGCCACAGGCAGCAGAGGGACCGGGTGTCCAGGACTGGCCTAAATCATCCCAGAATAGAGCAGGAACTATCCTTGCATACGGGAGGGGACACAAAAGCCTTGACAGTCCCAATTTCCACCCTGATCTTGATAGTCTCCCACAGGTCTCTTAGAAGCTGCGCCATTGGGAATGAATCTCCCAACAGCATGGCAGGAGAGGATCTCACCTCCCGCCTCACTCACGGGAACTCACAGATGCAGTCCGACATGTCCCCACACTGACATTTACTGACAGAATGTTTTCTCTAGCTCTGTAGGTTTACTTTGACCAGCTTCCACATTCTTATCTTTCCTCCAAAGTGACCGGTCCCTGTTTCTTGGTATCTTTAGCAGTAGGCTCTCGGAGCTCAGCCGGCTTGCCTTCCAGTAAAATTAATAGTACCTTTCCCCAATTATCTGGAGCCCTTGAGAGCCCCCTGTTATTACTGGAGTGTTTTTCATTAGCTGTGCTGGTTCAAGGCTGCAGGAGGATGGAGCTCAGCACAGGAGTCAAACTGTTCTGGACAGAATGAACTAGAAACCTCGTAACACAATTAGAAGTACCCACAGGGTAACATATAACTTTACTGTGGAGCCCTGAAATAACATGGCTAGCTAATGAAATAAAATAAACTTTGTTTTAATTAAAATTAAAAACATTTTATCTCTCTCATTTCAGCCTTAAAACAGGGGCAGTTCAAAAGTCACCATGGAACAAATGAAAAAAACATTTGCAAAGTGAGGGGCAGGGATGAGGGTAACATCGCCGGGTTTGGAGTGACCTGCACCACGAACCCCTGGCAGGACCTTTGTCTGAAAACAGCCTGCAAGAGATGTTTGTGAAACAGATTCCTCATGAAGACTTAAACCGAAAAAAAACCAGGAATGTTCTCGTGGACCCACCCTACCTCTAGATTCCAACTGAGCAGAGGACATTCCCTCAAACCAGGAAGCAACTCAAGCAACGGGATATGAACTGCTCAGGAACCACACGGGCACGAGTGTGACCCAAACACGAGGGATGCCATTCTCTGCCTGGTCACACCCTGGTCCCTCACGCTGGGAACAGCAGCTCTGCTCCCTGAAGGGAGTTTCATTCCACGTTTTCTTCACCCATTGGAAACAACTTCCCAGCAGGTCTGACAGTACATGGCTTTGCTGCCACAGCCACGATCAAAAGCAAACTCTACCGCCACTATTCTCATTTCTCCTGGCCTCTTCCACTTGTAGCTGATGACTTCTTAACTGTTCTCCAAATCCTTGGAGTGGCACAGAGTTACTCTGCAAGAGGGACACCGCTGCTTTCCTCTCACTTTCCGTGGTTATTCAGCACAGGAATGAGCCCACCTAGAGATATCCTAGCTGAACATGGGGTGTTCTAGAAGCTTTGTGCACTCAAAGGGAGAAGAGGGAGAGCTGGTAAAAATAACAATCAGTTTTCTTTTTTTTTTTCTTATATATATATTTAAAAATATATAAAAACCCAGAAATTTTGGCAAAAGGTATTGGGGCAAAAAATATTCCATCCTTGCCCAGTTTGATGAACAATGGAGGTTGTATGATCAGGGTCTGATGAAAACCAGAAATTACCAATGGGAACCAAATCTTCGTGGTTGAAATCCCAGTTTTCTGTCAGAAAAGCTGTTTTCTTCAACAGCTTTTCAACGGTTTCAGTGTAACCTCCTTTAAAACCAGTTTGGTACCTAGTCCTGCTGTAAATGACATTTGAGGAATTTTCTGATCTCTTAATGCTCCCTCTACATGTACACCACCAGCACATCCACTATAAATACGGATGAGTACTTCCACCCAGGACAAGGAGTAGTGGAATTCCAGAATGAAAACATTTATATATAAAAAAATATACCTATATATATACACATACATAAAAATTTATCTTACTCTTATCTCTGTCTCTTACTCTAAAATTCAGTGCAACCTCTGGACCACGACATTTGTTCACTGACTCCAGTATTCCCTAGCCATTCCTGCTTGCATACAGCAAGTTGGGGAAGACAAATCAGAATGAGTCCGGAAGGGAGTTAGGGCAGGGCTGAGGTGTTGGTTGGGTTTTTTCTGCTCACAGACTGATCTACCCCATCTGTTCCTGAGTCCAGTGGAAGCACAGGTAAATAATAAACCATACTACATCCTCATTCCCACTGCTTGTTAAGAGTCAGCAATACTGAGGGGTGCTCTGTAGGGAGCACTAGAAGATGTTCAGAAGGCAGATACATCCTCAGCTCATTCCGAAAATCAGGCCGCTTGAAGTCCAAATAAAGCACCCAAGCCCTGATTTCACGGAAGGTGGGTCTGAAATCACCTGCCCAAGCCCAACAGCTGGCTCCTGCTTTGAGATGTATCTACCACTTCCCAAAGAAACCGGCAGGGTCTGTATCTTGTTCTGGTCACCAAATGCAAGGCATGGAAAAAATAAAACCCCATACCAAAGAGGAAGTAACATCCAACGCCAAGGAGTATTAAATCAGTCAAAAGAGCCTCCCTTGCTTACTGTGAGAGAGCTCTCTTGCTCTGGAAGGGATCCAGTTAGATGGGCAGCTTTCTTCTATCCAAAGTTTAATTAAATTCTTGACCTCAACCATTAGATTCAAGAGCCAAAGCCTTGAAGTTACAGGGAAATCTGTCAGCAGCCAGGCAGGACTGTGGCATGCGATTGTGGTGGGGACTCTGCCAGACTCAGCATTGCAGATGAATTTGCTCTTTCTACCAGATCTAATTGCCAGACGACCTGAGCTCCGCAGCAAGCGCAAGGCAGTGAAGGACACCGCTGCAGTGGTCAATGTATCTGCTGCAAACCAAACAGCACAAGCAAAGCTCTTTAGGGCTCTTTGATGCCGTGGTTACGTTGCTTTCTGATTAAAACCAGCTCAAGTTTGCTTACATGTGCTGTAATCACGTCTCGAGACCTGCTTAGTGCAAAGTGTGCGCTCTCTGACAAATATTAGATGTCCATTAAAAGCAAACAGGCTTTCAAAGCCAGAGCAGGAAAGATTAAGGGAAGAGGTGTGAAAGGAATAGAGCAGAGGAATAGGAACGAAAGTCTCAGAAGCAAACTCAGGATGTAGAGAAATAAGAAGTGATGTAAAAATAACACAGGAGGTCAGTCACAAGTGATACAGTTCACTGTTCAAAACATGTATATCTTAAAAACAATCTGAACTTATTCAATCCAATAAAAGCACCAGTTCTCATTATACACTTACTATAGGGAAGTATTATTCCTGTGTTGGCTTACAAATTGTCTCCCTCTCTCTTTCTCAAACTCATCGCAATCTTAACTAATACAAGTAAATCTCTGCACATGAAATATGAGCCACTGGCAGCTCTCAGGCTCGCTTTTCATCCCAAGCCTAATGGGCAAAGCGCTGTGATTTCATTTCACAAGCTTTTCCAACTGAGCTCAGAGTCGATCATTTGCCAGGGTTTGACTCTTGCAAACAGCCTGCTGGAGCCACTGAACTCACAGGGTCAAATCCATCAATGGTGCAACCCCAGCTAACCTGAGACACTTCAGGCCAGAGACTAGTTTGTTCCAAAGCATTAAATGTCTCTTGAGACCTGTGATCACAGAACATTGTCATAACACTTAAGCAGCTATGGTATGTTAATTTAAAGTTGTCAAAATACGCATACAGCCCTGCCCGTGCTTCACTTGGATGCGCACGAGAGGCCACGAAGTCCATTTATAATATGGAGAACGTCCCCAGAGCGCTGCAGCTCCACGAGATAGTGAAGGGGCTGTTCTGCACAGTGGGACAGGCTTTCTGTGGAAACTCTTTGCCTCTCCAGTACAAGGCTCTTGTTCCCTGAGCAGTGCGCAGGCACTCCTTTATATGCCTAGACTGAAAAACCATGTATTTCCCATCTTAAGTAGCACTGGCACTTGGTGCTCCTCTCCAGAAAGAGGGCTCTGGTAGCTTAAAGAAATTTTAAAAACCCCTAACTCTCAGGCAAAAAGCCTATAAAGCTTGCTAGATAGTGGGGTTTCCCTACACCCAAGGGAAATGGAAAGATGTCACACGTATTCAGATACATTTCCTGCTGACTGGTTTCAAGTGTGGCAAAGATAAAGTGCAAACACCTCCTGATAGAATTAAAGGCTGCCATAAAGAGGGGAACAAGTCAGACCTCAAAGCAGTGGGGTCCCATGGCTGACAATTAAGCCTGTGATTACACACAAGAGCTGGACCTCCAGTCAATTTCTCATCTCAAGAATATTTTTTTCCACCTATTGGAAATTTCTTCCTGCAACAAACACGGAGGAAGAGCCAAGGCTACTGGACGAGGGATGTGCCAGCCTTTGCCCACTCTGCAAACGGGGCCAACAAGCAGATCCTGGCTCCATGGCATTCTCAAACACCAGCCAGGGAGCACTGTCGATCACCCCATGGTGGAGAGTCCCAGGACCACTGCTGAGGGAACCAGAGCTCTGTGCTAGAACCCAATGCATATCACACCTGGAGCATTGCCTTTCACGCTCCATCCAGGGGCAGAGGGACTTGGTGTTATAGCCCTGCTCAACCCGCTCCTGTGCTCTTCAGAAAACCATGAAGAGCCCAAACCAAGGCTTGCAAGAGAACCAGATCCCCAACTCCTACCTACTGGAGTCTGCTCTGCTCCCAGGGGGAGCTTGGCCAAAACCCTGCACCTCTCCCAGCACAGCAAAGTCTGGAGCTACCCCCACGTCCCCTTTTCATGTCTGTACCAAAAGGCTGCTGGGAGGAATCACTTCCCACAGAAAACACAGCAAAAGCGGGAACTTTCTGTTAAAAGTTTCATTTTTGACAAAGGCTTCAGTTTCCAAACAGGGGTTAGGGGACAGCAAGGGGGAAATGGGTTGTCAAAGAATTCTCATAGTGCTTTCTTTAAGTGCTTTGTTGGACCTAGATACAAGGAAATAAGAAAATGGATAAAAAGCACAGACAACATGCTACGAAACATATTAGAATCATTTCAATCCTTGGCAAAAGTATTTTGGTTCCCATTGCTATTAATTGTATATCATAAAATGTCAGGAAAAGCATTGTGGCTGCAGCCTGTAAAAATAACATCATCTTACAACAAAATACTTCATTATTGCTTTCTGCTTTACTGCCCTTGAACAGCAAGCTACAAGAAAGTGGAAATTTCCAGGAAATGCATTAATTGGAATAGAAGGACGTGTTGGATTCCTCGTCAGAGAAAAAGGCACTTTTATTGAGCAAAGATGATTATTAAGATTCAAGTCATGCAGCTCATACTCTGAATCCAACAGGCAAGAACTTTCCATAGTTACTTACAGTACATTTTCATAGTATTAAGATGATACACAGTTAGTTCTTTTTAAGCCAATTATGCAGAACAAACAACATTATTTGGGTGGATCTAGGAAAGCAAACAATATTTGTTTCCAAAAGAGCTGCATGGAGCATTCGTTGACTATTCTGCTAGGTAGCTCTCCAGTTATTCACTTTTCAGTGGAGCTGGCAGGAGCTAGCACTGAAGTAAGGCAGCCTGACTTGTGGCTAGGTCCCCGCTACGGTGAATAACGAGAGAAGGGAAAGTTAAGTCCAGAATAAAACCAATACAAGTTTTAAAAAGTCAGAAGCCTTAAATTATGTTGGTGTTTCCACTTCAGATGGTCTCAGTTAGAAGAGCAGTGTTACCTCCACCACACACCCTGTTTGTTCTGCAGTAACTGCAATGGGTGTAAGCCCAGGAGAAGAGAGGAGGGACAGAGAGCACCTCCCATCCTTTGGACTCAGTGATACCAAAACCAGCTCTGGATGCAAGTTTGAACCGCCCTAGAGGGGCTCTGAGTTACAATTGTTCAGGAGCCTGGCAGCTCTCTGCCAACAGCCACTCAGGGATGATCACTAGAAGTAAGAGGATAAAATCCTAAGCACAGCAGGTCCTTCTTAGCTGCAGGTTTTCTTCCATGAGCACCAGCAGGACAACAAACAGGAGAAAAAAATATTCAGCTTATTCTCAACTTTGGCACACCCGAGCTGCCAATTATTCTTGTTTCTCCCAGGTTATTTCACCTAAATTCCTAATCCTCTTCTTGAAACACCAGAAGAGAAAAAGGCAAAAGTAACTGAAATGCACATTTTACAAAGCTCTGCTGAATTTGGCAATAGGCTCTGGATGTCCTCAGAGAGCTCAAAATTTAGGACCTGAATCAATTCCTATTGGAGCTTTTCCATTCATTCAACAGCAGAGAAATTTGGATTGTCAGTAAAAAGACAGGCAGGGGAGGCAACTGCACAGGAAAGATGACAGCCAGGATGCCTGGGTTGCTTTCTCATCTCCCTTCCCCAAACTCATAACCCAACAAGCCCCTGCACCTCCCCACAACTGTTCCCCCTTCGCCCCACCTTTGCAGACAGCATTAGGCCATTTTAGCTGCTGCAGCTCTGCCCAAAAGAATTTCACCCTTTCCAAAAGAGTTTCCTTCCCCATGATTCATGAGCTCGCAGACCAGAGGTGAAGCCTGGGAAAGTCCAACCCAGAAGGGAACATTTTGGATAGGCATGAATATGTAAAAGCAGGGTGTGGAGACTGCGCGGGCTTTGCCAAACCCAGGCTGCCCGGGTGCTAGAAAAACCTCTTCCCTTCCCCGGGATACTTGAGCAGAGCAGGGAGGTGGGAGGTAGCTAAGCATTAACAGCCTGTGCTGCAGGGTCGGGGCCTCCGTCGAGGTCAAAGACGCTCTTCATTCCTGGAACATCCCCAGTCCCTGGCCTCCCTTGAAACCTGGGAACTCAGCCACCTTTGCCCCACCTTCCCCGGCTGTGCCAGGCCCACGCTGGCCACCACCCAGATTTGGGGCCACTAATTCTCATTTTTGAAGTAAAAAAAGGGGGAAAGGGAAGAAGAGAGGAACCAAGACAGAGAAAGGTCAAGTGCCTTCGCCAAGGCGAAGTGGCACATAGGTGGTGGAGCTGGCATTTGAGCACAGGAGCGCCTGTTTTCTACACCAGCGCTAAAACATCCAGACCACCCTGCTGCCTCCGAGACCACACCGCCTCTGTGAAATGTGTGGAAATTTGCAGGCATTTTCCCTGATTTTTACAGGGATTTTTTTTTGTTGTTGTTCCACACTTGGCTCACAGCTGTTTGCCAAAATCAAATTGCTGAGGTGTTTCTGTCTCTTTAAAACTTCATGAACAGACACTTGGACAAAACCCATCAGTGAATCGCAGCTGCAGTGGGGGGGATTTGATTTAGGCATGGCAGGCTGAAAGCAAGAAACCCAAACTGAGATCCAGCCCCGTCCTTCTGGCACTCCAGGCTGCTCACAGCACACAATTCCCCTGGCATCACCCACCCTGCCTTCACTTGCTGTGAAAGGGGCTGGTATCTGGAGAGCCACACTGCTCTTTGATTCCTCCCAACAAATTAAGCAGCATTTTCTGCAACAACTGTTTTACTCCATACTTCCAAAGGAAAATAACTAAGAAAATATTCAGGTGGCCTCCTGCTCCAGCGCTACCAGGCTCTGCTGCAGCTTGCCATCCATATTTCTGGAGGATGATGACAATTTGCTCAGTTAAGCATCTGCGCCTCACCATATTTCCCCAGCTTGTCACCACTCTGCTCTGCTTGTGAGACACGCACAGCCCCAGCATCTTGAAAGCCAGACAAAATCCTCTCCTGTCCCTTCTCAGCACTCATTCCTGATGGATGTGCCACCGATAAGACTTCATTCCTGCCCTCAAGGTCGCTGCCAAACCTAGAGCCCTTCCCCTGGACCACGCACCTCCCTGCAGACCAACCCCCAGGCACATCAGGTGTATCAGAGGAACAGGGAAAGAGATCCAAGGCTTACCCCAGGCAGAGGCAATGCTGCAAGCAAAGCACATGGAGATGATCTGACTATTTTTTCCTCCTTAAAAAAAAAAGGAGTCTAAGACACTGACACATCTGCAACCAAACCACATTCTGCAACTTGCCACCAAGGTTCTGAACAGCAAACAAAAGGTTAAACAAACAAACCCTGAGCAATGTCTCAGGCTTGACAGATGCAAAAAAAAAAAAAAAAAAAAAAAAAAAAAGCTTTCAGCCAGTAACATTTCTCCTTCCCCAGCTGTAGGTTCATATTTTTAATGTCAGATTGCAAAAATAATAAAAAAGGGGGGGAGAGGACAAAAAAAAAGCAAACATTTAGCTCACAACTGGATGGGAAATGAACTGGAAGCTCACATTTGTGTATATTTTTCCCTGGCGAAGAGAAGCCAGCTGGTATGTTGGAAGGTCCTGAAAACCTGTCCTGACATCAGCAGAAGTGTGAGCAGCAATACCTCTCCCGTGCTGGCTCATGCGTTTTCTCCTATCTCACTTCATCTCTCACTAAGCTCGAGCGAGCCCACACTATTGCAGATTTATCGCCATCTGAAAAACATTAAATATCTCAGGGTTTCAAATATTTGCAGACAGCTGAAGAAGTGGCTGTGATGGAACTGTCTCTTTCTGGCATAAAGCTATCAATTTTCCATGAAAGTTGAGGTCTGGCTTTTTTTTTATTTTTTTACCCCTGGTAAAACACTGTAACAAATGACTTACTCCCCTTTTAGCGAGTGCGAGGAAAGCGGACAGTCATTATTACCAAATGTGTGCACGCACAAGTAACTAAGGGAAAATAAATCCCATTTGAAGGTTAATTAACTAAGGCAGGGTCACAGCTTGACAATCTGCCCTCAGCAAAGGGGAAGCACAACATCGGAGGGTCTATGAAGCAGAGCCATAATGAATTGTGACTTGAGGCTTGTCTATACAGGGAAATTACCGTGCAGCCAGCTCCAAGCTGGATTTATAGTGCTCGCTCCACATTTATAGCATCGGACCCTTTGTGCAGGCTAATTAGGGACCAGTTTACCTCACTTACCTTCTGACAAATGCTACTTTGCACAGAAGCCCAGAAAAGCAAATTGAGCCCCATCAACTCCTTGGTTTTCAGCCTCACTGCTGGCTTTGCTCAGTGAGTAGCAAGTCCAGGCTGGGGAGTGAGAAAGGGGTGAGGACAGACACGTTCAGCCCCCAGAATGTGAGAGAGAGCTCAGGCTTGAGCTCAACACCCTTCAGTGCCCCCAGGTTTGCACACAAACAAACTTGCAACAATAGTCACATCCATCCTTGTAAGAAAGCTGAAGGTGAAGCACTGGAGGAGTCGGGGTACATTTGTCAGCTCGGCATCTCCTTCAATCCACTCCTCACTCCATCCCTGCCTGAGCTGTGGTGCCTCTCACAGCCTCCTGTGCCCAATGGATCAGGAAAAGCCACAGAGGTTTAGCCCTGGAGGCTGCAGGGAGTCAGAGCAATGCCTCTGAAGAGAACCACACTTCCAGTGCAAGGCGCAAAGGGGTTCTGGTGGAGCAGGCCAGGGCTGAGACCAACCTAGATTTCTTCCAAGGAAATTTCTAAGAACAACTCACTGGCTCACTTTCACTCTGCCTGGCTTCTTGGCCAAGCTGAAGGGCACCAAGCCAACACCAGGCCACCACAGTGCTGAACAAACACACCCATCACGGAGGTTTTGCACGGGTCATTCTGCTTGCACCCCTCTGCCATACGCCAAGCACAGAGGCAGCACGGAGTCAGCGTGCTGCAGAGGGGGGCTCTGCCAGGCACCAGCTGGCACAGGGAAAAAGGGCAGAGCTGGCATGGGCAGCATCAGGCCAGGAAAGGTGACAGGATCAGCACACACTGATTGGCAGCTAAAGTCAAGTCCTTTAAGGTTGCTTCACAGATGCAGGGTCACACATGTGAAGGTAGTCAAGACACCAGGTGCCAAAAAGTGCTGGGGAAGGTCAAATATGCCATCAGCAGTTAAAAATAAACACACTTCTTTTGGCATTTTGGCCTCTTGAGGCACCATACAGACAGGGATGTTAACAGATGTCAGGAGGAGGAGGCGTGGGAAGAGCTGTCATGTGGGACCCTACAGAGACCTCAAAGTCAGTTCACGTCCCTGTGCTGCTGTTTCTCTGCAGTAACAGAAGACAAGTAACCTCCTCTGGGGGAAAATTTTCCAAATCTTAAGGGGTGGCAGAGCTCTTATAAGAAGGAACTCAAGCCATGGGTTTTGAGGTGAAACGCAGCTGCTTTCACGCCTCATTTCCCCCATACTAAAGAGGATGGGCACGGTTCAGGGGTAACCTCAAGGTGCAAAACACACTTTTTGTCCAACAGGGTCTCCAGCACAGTGAAACAGGCCAGCCAGTGGGGGACACAGCATATGGTGGGCTAAAAGCTCCCCCTTTTGGGGAGATCCCTTTGGAGACAGCTCCAGCACAGGGAGGAGGTGTCTGGCAGACACATTTCCGTGCTAAAACCAGAAATAAGAGCAGAAATGACTGCCTATCTCTCATCTGCTGTGGCAATAATGAAAGGGGTTCACTATGAACATTCACTCTCGCTCCTCCCCGTGGGGCTTGGAAGTTCACTATCTCCTGTCTGCAGCAAGTTTTTCACTTGTTGCTTTATCTCGTTTTTCTTTTCCTGCTTACGAACTGCAGGTTTCAGAAAACTTCTGAGAGAGCTGCTTTACTGAAAAGGAAATGCTTAAAGCCAGCTTGACTACAAGGTGAGCCCTGCTGAAGGCTTAAGTCAGCTGGTGAAAAGACTGTCTTTTCCCCAGTAGTCCAAAACCCAAAGGACGTGGAGATAAAACCATCAGAGAAACTGCTGAAATGAGAAACAGGCACACAGGCCACCGAAAGACAGAGCAAACCCCAAGAGGCACCATCTAAGCAAAACCATATGGCAATCTCAGCCAAGCCATCAAGAGATGGATTCTTTTCCTACCCGGCGCCTGCCGGCGTGCTCTCCAAGCGCCTCGTTGCAGTCCCTTCCAGCATAGAAGCACCCCGAGTGACCTGCCCAAATTGATAGCACCGAGCTAAAGCCTCCTACATGACCCTTTTCTTTCCCTGTCCTCTATCTTGCTTCCCCCCTCCACTTTTTTGTTTTTCTTCCCCTGCATAAATGTTCTCTCACTATTCACTCCTAACCCACCATCATCTAAGACTCGTTGCTTTCACCTACTGGATATTGGGAAAAATTTCTTCACTTGAAGGGTGGTCAAGCATAAAAACCAAGCTGCCCAGGGAAGTGGTGGAATCATTGCTCCTGGAAGTGTTCAAAAACCACACAGATGTTCAGGGACATGGCTTAGTGGCGAACCTGGCAGTGTTATGTTAAAAGTTGGACTCTATAACCTTGAAGGTCTTTTCCAGCCTTAATGATTCCTTCATCCTTAATCCAAGCACTGAAGACTCAAGCATCTCACAAGCCTCCACAACGCTGGCATCACACTGCCAGCACTGGCCAGCTCATGAGAAACCAACTAAAAAACAATGTTCCACCATGGCCCATCAGATGAGTTCTTTCACAAGAAATTGAGGGGAAGGAAAAACACCAGTGAGAAGGGGATTTAAAAAAAAAAAAAATCTCTAGATATACAGTTTTGTTTCCGATGGTCTGTTCCAAAGTAGAGATTCACATTCATTGCTGGATATACAGATTGCATGCCCATGAAAATATAGATGGCCCCTTCTCTATGAAAAACAGCCTGGGGAATAAAATAGGTATAAAGCTACATAGTACATACTCTGCAGGCTGGTCCTATGAAGTCACAGCCCACCGATGTGTGCATACTGTCATATATTTACCTAATAAAATATAAATAATATTTTATGTAGCAGTCAGTTTATGAGGCCGTGTGTATGCAGAAATGGGAGGACCTGTTATACAGGAGAGAGGGAAGGTTAAAAGACCTGTGTTGTCACACTGATTTACAGGCTGATTTAACTGGTATTTAAATATGATTATTTTGGGGGATGTGGGTGGTCATTCACAAGGGAATGCCAATATCACTATTTAAGGGGTTTTCATTTATTTCTTGGGCTCATGTAGTTGTATGAAATCTAAATACATGAAACTGCCAAAAACTCCAAACATCCATTCGGGTACGTTTGTATGGCGCCTTTACCCAAAACACCACGAAAACCAGGTAAGAAGCTTTATTCCTCAACCTCTGAGAGCAAGGCTGTAACATCTATTACACAGACAAACCCTCTGGGGACAAAAGATGTTTAGCAGCCTCCTCCAGCACAAGGAGGAAGGCGGCTTTCACCAATGCGGTCCTGACCATGAGGCTCCTCTCCCCCATACCCACACCCACCTCATATTTCTGTGCTCATATAGTCTTATTCTTATTTTAAGAACATGAATATATGCATCTGAAAGCCCAAACCATTAAAAAGTAGTTGGCTCAGACTTTTACTGGAACACGTGCACAAATATGTTGTTTGGATATTTTTACGGCCATTAACTTTTCCATATATAACCCAGACCTCCCATTAGGTGTTGTGAACTGGATCGCCTCTTTACTTGCCAAGTTATATTTCAATTAAATTAAAGTCACCTTTGGTCCTAATGAACCCCCGTTGTTTGCCTAATGCCATGATTAATTCCAGCTGCAAGAAATGGTATTAGCCTGGGTGGGTACACGGTTGAAGACTCTGATTCTCCTCCAAGATTTATGGGTGCTAGAGAAGGCTCCATAACTCATGTTGCTGAGTCTATAACTTTTCAGGCAGTAAACAGAAGCCTCTGCCACAACAGGCCTCCAACTGGTGGATTCACCCTCAATTTGTTCCTGCACTAGGAACTTGACACAATTCTTTGGGCATGGATAAACTCCTTTTTTCCCCCCCAAAGCTCAGCAGGAAAGGAGGCATCCCAGACCTTGACCAGACACTTGGTGACGGACACCCTCACCTGCAGAGCCGGGAGGGACTGAAGCCTGTATTCTCCATCCACACCCTCCAGAAGCAAAGGGTTCCCTCAGACCATGCTACCACACCAGACTCAGAGGGCCCAGAAGAGAAAAGCAAGCAGGGACCAGATTTTTTGCTGTGGTCTGAGAAGTGCTGAGGTCTGGTTCTAGGGCTAAACATTTATTTTGGATCCAAGACTAGTTATCCAATGACTGGTTAACGTGGAAGAGTAGCATTGGAAGTAGAAGCCACAGGCCATCAAAACCTGAGGTGTCTCACAAATATGTCCAGCCATTCAGATGCTCAGAAGGAAGAGGATGGCTCTCAACACCCTTGCTCAGTGCCATTACAGTGATCTCAGACACACCTGGAGCACATCTAGTGGTCCTCCAGGAGATGCAGACATGAGAGACCTAGCTGTGAAGCAAAACCCACCCTTGGGATGAGACCTCGGCTTTGCCAAAAAGGGGCTCCCTCAGTGCTGTAGCAGAAGCCAGACTTTAGGCACCTCAGCACTTAAAAGCAAAGGTCCATTCAGCTGCAGAACCTCTTTCTGAGCAATTTCCTGTGCAGTACAGGTTTGTATGATCAGCAGCCACCCATGAGCTTCTCCTTCATCACTGTATCTAATTCCCTTTGATCACACTTGCATTTACAGTCATCATGGCACCAAATGGCAGAATCCCACCACGTCACTGCCTCTGGTGTAGCAAAGGCAGGTGCCTGCCAGGCACAGCACAGTGCTGAAGAGTTGTGCCAGCTCGTGTCACAGCCTCTAAATTCCCACTGTACCAGAAGATCCCAAAGAGAGCATCATAGTGACCTACAAAACCCTCGAGTTCTTTTATTTTACAGGTGAATTTGCTTGTGGCCACTCCCTTCTTCACTCCCTTCCCCTCCTCCCCTCTGCATTAAGGCCACAGAAGTTGCTTGAGTATTCAAAAACATGACAAGATTATCAGTCCTTTTATTAGTGTCAGTGGCAACCTGATACCGTGTCCCAGCCTGGCCACTTGCTTCACACCTCCCCGGCCAGCATAAGCCTTCCTTATTCATAGTTGCAGAGATTTCCAGAAAAGAGATGTAACTCAGCAAGTCTGATGCCACAAACTCAGAAAATGAAGTACTGATCGGACTGTTCAGAGGTGGAATAGGATAAGAACAGATGGGATATCTCAGCTATATGAAAATTTCTGCCTTCTCCTCAAAAACATCATCATTACAGAGGGAGAAAAAATAGTGTTCTGTTGCCAGAACCCTGCTTTAGGTTCGTATCTGTGTAAGATGAGACCTGTTGCTTACATCTGAGGCAGTCCTTCCCTGGCAATCAGCACACAGGATCAAGTCTTAGGAGAATTATCACCTATTTAAACCCAGGTATATCAGGAGTAGCTCAATCTAGATGGATTTTAAGACAGAGATGAGAATAAGGGATATGATTTCAGAGGGGCCAAGGCAGCAGAAGCAAATATCCCTAAGTCCAGGGTTCAGAATTGCCTTACTCCATGCTCAATACAAATCACAGCCTGAGCACAACATTACCATATTCAGTTCCCATGACTTCTCTGGCACCCACCTCACCTAGACCAGCACTGCACTTGAGCAAGAGTGAAAAGGCAGAGCCAAACCATGTTACACAACTCCACAAAGAAATACAGAGGTTCAATATGCTTCAGACAAACCCAAGAATAACCATTACACTGTGGAAAGTATTTGCCACTAAAGCATTTTTCATTAAAAGTGGCATTTCTGAGAGTTCTATCCTGCTGAAAAGCAATACCAGCCTCACATCAGAAAGTCTTTAAGAAAAATTTCCATTGCTATAATTAACTTCTCTGTTGAGATTGTATTGTTCCTCTTTCACAGAAAAATCTCAGCAAAATTTCCATGGTTTAGAGGCAGCCAAAAAGGTGTCCTATTCCATTTTTCAGGAAAAACTTGTGGTCACAAGGCATCTAGGAGAACTTCAAGTTATACATGGGGTGCAGAGCAAGCACAGGGTAAACATCTACTCCCCTGAAACCCAAATGAAAGGCCTAGCTCATTCTGTGACACTGGAGCAGCCACAGAGTCCTATCTGTTGGCCCAGCAGTTGCCACAGGACCACAGAAGAGTCAGAAATAATGCAAGATCCAGGCTTGTACAGCACATTCCTTCTCCCAACACACCTTTTCTTACAAGCTTTATTATTGACTTGCAAAATACGCGAAGAGCCCACAGAATGAAGACAAAACCTTAGACAAGGATTCTAAAAGGAAACCCAGGCAACTCAAGCAAACCGTACCCCTCACTGCAGCCAGCTTCTCACCCAGCTTGGTTTCAACCCTGCCCGTGCTCCAGCAGTGAGAGACCCTCACACATGAACTGGTATGAGCCCCAGCAACAGCAAATTCACTTTTTCCAGACAGGAACAGCCTTGAATGAGGCCCTGTAATTCCCCCGATCTCTGGTTTTGGGTTGCTAACACATGCAGATTAATAGGCCAGCCACTACAGGAACCTGCCCCACACGTTACTGCAAAGTCTTCTGGCTTGTGTGTTGCGTTTCAGAGATGTGGAGGGGCAGGCAAGACCCTCCGAGGTAACATCTAGAACAGGACTTAACCCAGTTACCTCTGCACTGAGCCCAGTGACTTCCAGATTTCTCTGTGCATCTTGCCCCTCACTATCCAACTAAAATAGGAACACGCTTTAATTCTACTTTGAATATAGCTCTGGTAATCAGGTGCTGTTTTTATTCATGCACCCCCAAAGGAGTTTAATAATTACATTTCCTCCTAGCAATAGCAGTCCACATATTGAGAAAGTAATATTAACTTCATCTTTCTAATTTGAGAATATTTAACTTTCTTCTCTTGACCTCAAAAGCTAACTCCAAAGATACTGGAGCACTGATGCTGTTGATCTCTCCATCCCTGTGAAAAGCTCAAAGCCATTCTTCCACTTTTTATATCTCTTGATCAGACTTTACTGAGCTTAAAAAAATAAAGCTACTGTGAATTGGGTAGGGAGGGGGCAGAAACAAAGGAGAAAAAGAAAGCCTAGTTTATGTCCCTCAAGACAAAGGAAGCCAAAACTGTTCAACTGTCCCACAAACATGGAAGTATGATCAGCTAAACACCACAAAGAGCTCAGAACCAGATGCATCCTATGCATGCTGCTGCCCAGAGAATCATTAGGAGACCAGGGAAATGAGAATGCATTTTGGAAAAAAAACAAACCTAAGAGTAAAGGTTGCAACCATGATTACATTGGACTCGTTCCTCATAAAAGCCTTATTTTCCTTTGTTACAGCAGAATTTTCTTACATTTCAGGAAAAGGATCAGAAACAGCCTTGCTGTTTAAGCTGCACATTTCCAGGATACAATCTGGAGCTCATGCATCAGAGCATGTCAAGAGATGGTCCAAGGGCAGATCCCACCCCCAGCAGAAGACATCCTGCCCAAGTACAAGGCATCATCTCAGCTCTCCTGCTCCAAAGCCAAGGGCACCAGGTTGGTGCTCAAACCCCCTCCTCCCCCCCGCCGCCACAATACCTGATCTGCTGCTCCCTTCCAGCCTCCAAGCAAACCCAAGTATTGGCCATTTTTGTGGGTGCTGGTTTCCAGGATGTGAAGCTGATGTTGCCAGATACAGGGATTCCCTTTATGAAAGCCACATCCTGTTTTGCTACTGAATCTTGGCTCGGGAAAGCTATCTATAACACATCTGCCCTCACTCTGCCACTTAAATACCACTGACAAGTACAATTAACACCAGGTCAAACATACCACTCCACATTTTAGAGACTCTGGTTTCAGCTGTTGTAATGAAGCTCTTTGATTGTGCCAATGGCTGGTAACAAACACCAGGACATAAAGCAGGGTCAAGAAATATCTGCAGGATTTTTTTTCCCCCCAATCAGTGAGGATTTTAATCTGTATTTTACTTACTAACTGAAAGAAAAGGGATTTTTTAGGATTGCTGTCTCTGTACTAATATGAAACCTGCTGACATATAAATACCTATTTTATACATAGAATATATGTTACACAGGGTTAAATGAGACCCCAAACCATCCAAAAACTCCACATAAAGCTGAACAGACTTATCTTGACCTTCAGTTAGTCAAGGAGGCAAGTCACCTAGTGAAAAACAAAAAAACCCAACAAAACAACAGAAACAATATCATTCCCAAATTTCTTCCAGGCCTGCTTCAGTCCCACTGATGTAGCCTTACCCCTTATCAAACAAAATGCACAATGCCTTGTCCAGAGACTCTGATGAACAACTGAGTGAGGATATTCCAGGATATCTCAGCAGAACATGAAGCTAACAGGAGGAGCAGATGTATTCCCCAACTTTTAGTAGCTTCAGTTTGAAACTGATTTTGTTGTTGTGCAATTAGACACTGCTCAGTCCCAGGACTTGGTTTCACATGCAAGGAACACCCTGTGAAGGCTCTGGGTGGAGCTGCATGGACAGGCACATTGGCTGAGCACGGCTTCTGCTCTACTTGTGGTTTAACCCATCCGGAAGGAAGAATTCCCAGAAATCCCAGATGCTGCAAACATCCTTCCCCACGAGGAAAAGAAATAATTTTAACGTGGTTGCACAGAGCCAAAAGACCTGGTTGTTGAACTGGTATTTGGTTACACTCCCAGCTACACCTAATCCCCTTCACTGCTCACTCACCATCCCACAAGGAACACCTGTACCAAATCACCCACTTGTCCTAAAACAGCAAGTCTGGATAAGAAAAACTGAAAAATGAGACTTCAAAAGCAGGCTCACATCCTATGAAATGCTCCTTCTGCTACTCTGGATCATTGCAAGCAAATCATAGACTCACACGTGTGGCTCAGTCAGTTTGTTCATCGTGAAACCTCAGATTCCTCAGGTGACCTTCTCCTGTCCCACCAGCCTGCACCACTACATGGGACAGCTGACAGCACAAATACATCCAGCCCCTCATCTTCAGAAGGCTTCCAAAGACTGCCCTTACAAAATCTGCACAATGTAACAAAACATTTCTTTGCAGAAAAAAATATTCCACATTTCCATCAGATTTTGTTTACAAAACATACATCAAATCAACTTTTTAACCTTCCCTTTGACAGCATAAATCAAAGTACCTGCCAGCCATGTCACATCTCAGTCCTCAAACCTAGAAGAGGATCCCTACTCATCAGACATGGACAAAGTTGCCCTAAGCAGCACCAAAAAGAATTTAGCCAGAATAAATTTTTAAACACCAAAGGAGAATTGTGAATAGCTGTGAATGGGATAACACTGCAATAAGCTCCACATGAGCACAACAAAGCAATAGCAATAAACATATGACGACAATCAGCTTCACCTTTAAATTCATCTCTCCAAGAAAAGCAAATAGTTCTCACCTGTGAGCCCACGGCAGATGGTGATGCACAAGGTCACGAGGATCAGGTGGCTGCATAGCTGCTGGAGCTTCTTCCTGTGCAATAAAGCTTGTCCTTACCTTACAATCCAAGTGAAGTTTATAGCCAGGCACTGCTGTCCTGATGGACCACCAATCCCAGCTCCTGGCACATCAAGGAACCTGGGCAGAAGGGAAAACACAGACCCATCACGAATGGCCAAAGTGTTCCTCTCCCTCCATACCCCAACCATCCACAAACATCTTTCTAAAGCAAGTCCTGGTGGGTACACGGAGCATGGACTGCCCTGGTAATGGAGGCTCAAAAGCTGCAGAGGCAACATCCCACTGCAAATGGGCAGAAGAATCCAGGGCAGATCCTTCCCTTCCTCAAATGACATCCCAGGTGGAGTCACCTCCTGGAGATGGAGACTGACACCTCGGTCAGATTAAGTTAGCTAACTCTTTTCACCTGGGATACTCATAGCTAAGCCCAAAATGGATTTGCTGGCAGTGTTCACCCCTTGCTGTCATATTGCTGGCACCTGGCCATACCCCTGAGCAACAAAGCAGGCAAAAGCACAGAGAAAATTATGGGATGAACTCTTGGAGCAGCCATAGGCTCATCTAGAGTTTCAGACCCTTCATTTGCAAATCAGTTCTGGCTGACACTATGGCAACTGGGCCACAGGAGTCTTTCTTCTCCAAGGGGAGAGACAAATTAGCCCCATTCCCAATGCTTATTTTTCCATGCTCAGCACTAAAAGCTTTATCCAGACTACAATTATTCCATCATTGACTCACAGCACAGGCAGGTTTGGAGGATCATCAGAAAAAAAAGGAATGTCTCGTCAGCAGCATCTCTCAACTGCTATGCCTTAAGAAAAAAAATATATATATATATACACAGATGTCAGAGTTTTCAGAAGATAACAGAAGGGCTTCTGAGCATTCAAGATGACTGCAATTTAAAATCCTTCAGTTAAACTACAGATATTTTGCCAAAGCTTCTTTTAAAAAGTAAAAGGCTCATTCCACCACAATACAACTCTTTCCATCCCATGTACTTCAAGAAGAAACAATGACTGTTCTCTACAAATGTTTTAGAAATACTTTTATCAAAAAGACTGAGGGAGAGGGGCTAATCTTTTGAAATCACGATTTTCTCCTCTCCCAGCTCCTTTACATTTCCCCTACCATTTTAGTATAGAAAAAGAGGAAATGCCACTTAAACACAAAGTTCAGCTTATGCTTTTTAATCCCATCAAAAATACATTCAGAAAGTGAGTAAAACAATTTTTTTCCTCAGGAAAAAAAGTCAAGTTTTTATAAAAAAAAACTTAAAAACACCTTCAATAAACTTCCCATACTGAGTTTTAACCTGGTGCTCTCTCCAATTAGGGCTACACGTTTAAAGTCCTTCTAACAGAGGCATAACAAACCAATATTAAGCTCGTTTATTGTTACTTGCTAGCTCAAAAATTTCTGCTTTCCAGCTAAAACACCAACCTGCAGTCATAGCCTCGGAAAGAGCTACATCTGAGATCACAGTCCCTAATCCCAAAGCCTCCTTTAATTTTACAATCAACAAATCCATCCCTGGTGAATATGCCAGGGATAATTTTCCAAGCAGCAGAGTGGGATTGCCCGCTTAGCTGGAGGATGAGCAGAAGAGAAACTCACACGAGGTTTGCTGGCAACCTAAATGTCCTGTTCTCCCCCTCCGAGCAGGGCACACACCTCCGTCCTCCCCCCTACTCAGCACCTCCCGCTGCACAGCTGAAAGCGCCGTGGGAAGAGGGGCTGCTACCGGAGAGGGGTCTTGGGCTGGGCTTGTTGTCACTGGGCGGGACCTGTTGTTAAGGGGTGGGACCTGTTCATGGAACGCTGGAATCCTGGAATCCCAGACTCATAGAATCATAGAATCACAGAATGGTTTGGGTTGGAAGGGACCTTAAGGATCACCTAGCTCCAACCCGCTGCCGTGGGCAGGGACACCTTCCACTGGACCGTGTTGCTCCAAGCCCTGTCCAGCCTGGCCTTGAACACTGCCAGGAATGGGGAATCCATGGTTTCACTGGGCAGCCTGTGCCAGGGCCTCACCACCCTCACAACAAAGAGTTTCTTCCCGATGTCTAAGCTAAATCTCTTCTCTTCGAGTTTAAAACTGTCCCCCCTTGTCCTGGCACTACCTGCCTGTGTAAAAAGTCACTCACCCTCTGTTTTATAAGCTCCCTTCAAGTACTGGAAGGCTGCAATGAGTTCTTCCTGAAGCCTTCTATTCTCCAGGCTGAACAACCCCATCTCTCTCACCTGTCTCCATAGCAGAGCTGCTCCATCCCTCTGATCACCTTTATGGCCTCCTTTGGACCCACTCCAGCAGGTCCAAGACTTTCTTGTGTGCAGGGCCCCAGAGCTGGATGCAGTGCTCCAGGTGGGGCCTCACAAGGGCAGAGCAGAGGGGGAGAATCCCCTCCCTTGACCTTCTGGCCCCACTGCTTTGGATGCAGCCCAGGATTTGATTGTTCTTCTGTGCTGTGTGCGTGTCCAGCCTTTCATCCACTAGAACTCCCAAGTCCTTCTCCGCAGGGCTGCTCTCAATGACGTCTTCTCCCACTCCATACTGATGTCTGGGATTGCCCTGACTCAGGTGCAGCCCCTGGCACTTGGACTTGTTGAATTTCATTAGTTTCCCCTGGGCCCACTTCTCAAGTTTGTCCAGGTCCCCCTGGGTGATGTCCCATCCTTCAGGAGTGTCAACTGCCCCACTCAGCTTGGTGTCACCTGCAAACTTGCTGAGGGTGCACTCGATCCCACAGTCTTTGGGAGACGGAGATTGATGTCATTGATGGAGGTATCAAAGAGTGCCAGTCCCGAGACAGAGCTCCGAGGGACAGCGCTCATCACCGGCCTCCCCCTGGACATAGAGCCACTGACTGCAACTCTCTGGCTGTACCAATCCAGCCAGTTCCTTATCCACCAAATAGTCCACCTTTCAAATCCATGTCTCTCCAATTTGGAGGAAGGATATCGTGTGTGAAATGTGACAACATAGGGCTAACACACACACACAGGATGGCATCAGGGGCACTGCTCCCCTGACTCCAGAGCAGTGCTGTTTTGCAGGGTTTGGATTCTTTCAATGATCTTTAACTGTGTGGCCCAAAGCGATGGCACCTACTGGCTCTGTGGAAGGGCACAGCCAGGCTGAATGCAGCAGGATTCCACAGTGCTCCACAGCAATGCTTGGCCCTACGTGTGCTCTCCAAGTTAGTGGGTGCCTGGGTTGATTCCTTAGCCAGAATATTTGTCTCAGCAGCATTCAAGAAAAAGAGGACTCCAAGCCAACTCCTACAACAATTAAAGTCTCCAGTATTATGCCCGGTAGAATCCACACTGAAACTTCTGCCAAGCCTCATCCAAGTGCTGGCCTAGGAAAGCAAGAGAGAAATTCCCTTAGACAGTTTGCAAAAGCTCAGTTTTAGTTCCTGAGTGCTGCAGATTTATCAGAAGAGATAGGAAATGTCAAGCATACCTTGACTGGCTCTCCCCTCCACGCTGAGCTCCATCTCATGCTGGGTTTAAACTAGGTTGGCCACAAGCCTTTTGGATGTGAGCGTGGAAACCACTCCGTGACAGCAGAAGCCCAGCCAGGGCTTTGGTAGGTTCTGTGCGGTATTTCTGGGACTTTCCACCAAGAAGAAATCATTAGAGCCTGCTTTTCTGCATCTGTGCTAAAACCTGTGGAAATAGAGCATCTCCGTGCTGTTGACGCCTTAGGTGATAGCTGGAGTAATAATTTCATGTTCCAAATAGCACAGTTCTTCCTTCTCTGTCCCCAGAAGCAATGATCAGATACAGAGGTTGAAGGACCAAGAGATCCCCTTCAGCTTCTTTTCCTTGAGGTTGGGGTATATACCCCTGGGGGAACAGACCCTGAATTAAATCTTTTCAGTGTCCTGGCACATGGCAACTCAGAAACCAATAGAGTTTCCAGGCAACTGCTGCGTTCTCTTGAGAAAACAGCATCTCCAGCTTGCTTTGCCTCTAGAAATACTTCAGTCAAACCATGTATGAATGGCAGAGATGTATCTGGATGTTCATAGAAAAAATTACACAAACTGCTGCCATAGCTTAAAGTCAAGTCTGTTTTCACTACCGTGAGGTGAAATGAAAAGCTTTATTTACCTGCAAAGCAAATATCTATCATCAATAGTAGTTCCTTCCCCTGAATGGTGGGAAAAGTCCCTTTGCTCCACAACTCCCTGGTAAGCATTGTGTCCCTCCGAAAACCATGCCCAGACTAAGTCAATTAGAGCCAAGTATTTCCCTTCTATGCAAATCAGGCTCTAACGAAGCCAAGAACAGCTCAGTGTTTCCAAAGGCAGAGCCCAAGGATGCCTGTTGGCACTTGGCCTCTGTGTGATCTCCGAGCTGTGAGGATGCCACGGGAGCCGGGAGCCACGTGGAGTGGGACAGGAGGGTGCAGGCAGCGGGGAGATGGGGTTAGGGCAGGCAGAGAACACCAGTGGGTGAGCACACAGCTCGGTCTCCAGCTGCCACAGCAGCACCTTTGCAAGAAGCTCTCTGATTCCTGAGCCAGCCACGTTTTGTGGGCACAAGGTCTTTGCGATATTTCAAGCACCATCTGCTAAGGCACAGCAGGCATCCAAACAGGTTTTTTTACAACCAGATGCAAATACACCAAACCCCACTACACACAGACACAGATTTCCTGGAGGGTGGTGGGGATGGGATTCCCGACTCCCCTCCATGTTTGCATTGCTTGGTGTGGTACCTGTGTGCCACCGCTGCATCCACACGTCCTTCGCCAGCTCACCCAGCCCCGACTGCACGCACGTGATGGCTCAGCTGGGTTCTGATGGCTTTTGCAGGAGGAGGTCAGAGGGTTCATTTGAGGATATCCAAACAGTTTCAAACACTCTGCTCCATTCCTTTATGCTACAGCGGCGTAGGAAATGCTGCCCCTTTCCCTGCGCGGCACAGCAGATGCAGAGTCAGGAGTTTGAACACAGCTTTCAGCCATTGCTGTAGATGCATCAGCTTTCCTGGCTTCCCTCGGGTCTCCACCTCGTCGTGTCTCACACAGCCCCCAGCCAAAGCAGAGGGAAGGATAAATATCTCAGATAGTCTGGAAAGGCTGGGTATTCCTCCCCTTTCTGCATGACCGCCATGGACTTGTCTTCCAGGGTTTCACAGCTCTCCCCGGGCTCGACTGCTTGTTTCATTGCTCCATGCTTGGCCTCTCCTCTGTCCTCCCCACGACTCCTCGCAGTCGGGGGTCACTGAAGCTCGAGCTGCCGAGCCTCCCCAAGACCCCATCCCTCATTCCCAACACATGAGTCACTTCCTCTTCTCAAACCTCACCTTTCAACTTCCATTTTTCATTTGCTTATGATTTTCTCTCCATCTCCATGGGGGTTTTTGCTCTACAGCGTTCAGTTGCAGCCCCGTTGGTGCAGGCAGGAGTGCTACCAGTGGTTTCAGCAGCAAATGGAGAGGGGTGAAGACATCACATAAACACACACGGGGCTAAATCTTCCCTCCATGCAACACAGTGCCAGCCCCTGTGGTGATGACCTGACTTGCATCAGCTGGAAATCTAAGCCCTGTTGCTGTGATCACTTAAGGTTTCTTTCCTCTTGAGAAAACAAATACATCTGAAAAAGAAAAAAGTCCACCTTTTTTTCCACATGATTTAAAACTGGCACCTTTTTTATGGTTTTTCATCAGCATTTTGTGTTGCAATTATTGTTATTTTTGGAAACCATCAGAAATATGGCTTTTGGCAGGAAAATGTAGTGTCTGGCCAATAAAAGAATTACCATCAAGATTTCAAGCAGCATACTGAAAAATCACCTCTAATTTAATAAGAAGAATGAAAATATAATTAGTGATAATTTTGTTTCATAAATTTTCATTTTAAAAGAGCTTTAAAAAATCCCCTTTTGTCTATGAAGCACCATAAACTTTTAGCTCATCAGAAAACCATGCAGGCTGAGGTTTGGGGGTTTTGCCATCCTCAGCCCATGGTAAGCAGTAGCAAAGGGACTTCTGAACAGCAGGGTCTGTCTGGGACTTCTGGCTCAACGGCCTCTGATGGACACATCCTTTATAGGTCTGTCTCGTATAAAGCATTGACTCTTACCTGGTTAAGTAATCCTTATTCTTTGATTGTGTCAGCTGTGAACAGGAAAGTCCTCTCTGGAAGAAGTGGATGTTCAACCAGAATGGCCAGGCCTGGGATTTTAGCATGTACAATTAGCTGTACCTATGGTCAGAGCAAAGAAAATTCAACGGCCACTATGGCCCCTTTCAAAATGCCACTCCTGCTTCCTGCATCCTCCTCCTGAGCTCTTCTCCCCTTGCAGCCTCACTCATGCTCAGTGGCAGTCAGTGCCATTTCCTCAAGGACTTGCCACCTGAGCACTCTCCCTCCTCATTGAGGTGGTGTAATTGTCCAAACAAATTTCTTCCTCCTGAAGTTTCTTCTGAAGGTCCTCAGCCTCAGCCCAGACCTCTCCAGCCAATTTTTTCTTCCACTGGGCAGAGATAACTCTAGGAACTCGTGAAGCAAGGGTAGTAAATCCACAACCACCCCAGGAGAGCAGAGCATCCTTCTTAATTTATGCCACCTTCTGACAGCCAGCTCAGACCTTGCAAGGGCTCAGCTCTGAACCTGCCCAAAGCCACCAGTCCTTGCCCTTGAGCAAAAAATCCCAGGCGATGTTGGGGTCTGGGCTTGCTTCTCTGGTTTACTGCTGGCTCATGCAAATCCCGGTTTTCTCCTCCTGCTTGTTGCACAGACTTCCCAAAGGCGCTTTCCCAGCATGTTCCCTAATGCAAAGCCCAACGCTTTGCCAGGGTTTGGTCACTCTGGCCATGCTTGAGCTCTCCCTTGTCACTGCTGGAATAGCGACAGATGTGAAACAGAGAGGGAAGAGTGAACCCTGCCAGGGACAGGGGACTGCCCTCCATGGATGGTCCCCTCCATTCCTGGTGACCGCCAGCCTGTGACAAGGGGGGAATGTGGGTGTGCAGGGAACAAGGGACAGACAGGGCTTGGGAGGGTGCTCTGGTGCTTGCACTCACCTCAGGGAAGCCTGGTGGTGCTAGAGGATCTTCCACATCCCCAGATCAGCAAGCCAGAGATGAATTACTGGGGACAGCTGAGACAGGAGGCAAATGGCATCGCACTGAAGCCGAACAAGGCCTGTGACTGTGCGCTGTGGGATCCTAAATATTTGGAGAGCAAAGGTCAGGAGAACAGGACACTTCTCAGAGATGATTTTCTTCCCACCCCAGGCAGGGACATGGAATTGCTATGCCTGGAATGACCCTGGGCGTTAGCCAGAGCCAGCGCCTTTATGGGTCACCCTGAGGTTCAGTGGTACCCGCAGGCAGGTCTGTGTTCTCCAGGTTTTTGGCTGCCACCAGGGCCCAGCATGATGCCCTCCCTGTGCCTGGTCAGTATCTGTGACAGACCTGATGTGGTGCAGGCCAGAGGCAGGAGAAAAGAGCCCCCTGGCCAAGCCACATCCTCGGTGGGGCACGGTAGGAGCTGCCGCCGGGTGGCCAATCCTCCTTGCCATGAAGGAGGATCATGTCCCCCGTGCCTGCTGGCCAGGCCCCCGGCTGTTTCCAAAATAAACACTTGGGCATGACAACGCTGACATTTGCTTTCCACAAGCAGGCGCTGGGAGAAGGAGGAGGCCGCGTTCCTTTTTGCAGGCTGGTCACGAGGCAGGAGGTGACCTGCTCAGTGCAGGGAGTTTGGGATCATGTGCCACACGCCATCTCTGCCTGCCCCAGAAAGAGCATCCCTCCACCACAGGGTCACAGCTCTTCCTGATGTCCCATGCTTGGCTGGTGGATATCACTGGGCTGTAGGCAGGGGTGGTGAGCTGGGATTCCACCTGCTGGCTCTTTTCATGCTGGAAGAGGTTAAAAAGGCATCTAGAAGGAGGTTAGAAGGGTGGAGAAGTTGGGCCAAGGATCCTGCCACAGATGTGCACAGAGAGGATCCCAAGGGTCACCACAGCCCAGCCCACCCACAGGAACAAGCATCTGTCAGACCCCCGATGGAAAAGGGTCCATTGGGACACTCACAGGTGACAGGGAGAGGTTTCAATAAGGACACCCACCCCAGGGTGCCCTCTGGCACTTCCACCTTTCTCACCTGTCTCAATTCCTATTCCCATTCGGGAATCAGGTGAGAGCTGCTGACAGAGTGCTGGCATCCCTGGGATTTCCCCTGGAGGGAGGGCTGGGGACAGAGGGCAGTCCCTGGGAATGTGGTGCCAGTCAATTTTATTCTGGGAGAGATGCCAAAGCTGAGCACAGCTGCCGAAACAGGGGCTTTCCTCACGAGCAGGCTGCTCTCCCGCCGCCCCTGCCCTTGGCTGAACGCTGTGGGGAAAGTGGGGAGAGATTGCACATCCCTCTTCTGCACCCCAGACACCCCCTGCAGGGGGGAGAGGCATCAACATCCCCCCCAGCCACGATCCCAAACTCCCACACTGGAGCGCTGCTGTCACGCTCGCTAATTACCCAGATAATTCGGCTCAGTGAGAAATGAAGGGATTTATTTTTCTGGTTATTGCTCCAGCCAGGTTAAGGCATCTGGAAACAACTCCCACATCTTCGAGCTGAAGTGAATATTGAAGGACAAGTTGCAGCAACAAAAGGTCAGGCTGTTAAATCGCATGTCTGTAATTAACACTCCCAGCACATTACGAAAATGGTCAGGAATTGCAAGGCTGGCCAGGGAAACTGAGGCACAGAGCAGCACAGCAGCATCCCCCAGGAGCAGATCATAGTCCTGCCTCATCCCCAGCACCATCCCGATCTCCCCTTTGGTGGAAAGGCTGGGCAGAATCCTTGCTGAGCCAGACCCAGGTCCTGTCCCTCGGAGAGCAGCAGGCACAGCAGTTTCGGAGGGTATCAAGGGCACATAGCCCTCAGGGCCTGCGCTAATGGTGTGGGTGAATTCCTTCAAGCTGCTGGATGCTTCTCGCAGCTGCAGAACAAATTCAATAACAATACTCTGAGCAATGCCTTTTTAATAGGCACGAGGTGAAAAGAACCCGACGAGTCAATATTTGCGGATGCAAACAAAATAAGCCGAGCTGTTAGCACAGAGGAATGCGAGGGAGGCCGGAGGCGGCTGGGGTAATTATTATTTCATCTGCCAGACAGCCGTGGTCCTGCCCGCTGCCTCCTTCCCCAGCTGCCCACGCTGGCTGTGCCGGAGGGAGGGCGGGGGGAGGTGGGGACGGGGCAGAAAAAAGCGAATTTGGCTGCGGTAGCACCGGCGTGTGGCTGGGGCTGGCTCAGCGCTGCGTCCGCCGGAGAGTGAGCGCTGCCCTGGCCCAAGCATTTAATGTCAGCGCCTGGAATGTGCTTAACACAACATTTTACAAGGGAACATTAGTCAAGCATCTGCACTGACAGAGAGGGTCAGCGATAAGGAGCCAGTGCATGGGAGCTGCAGGGAGACAGCTCTTGTTTCAGGCTAAGGAGGGCGAGTCTTGCAGAGGTGGTGCCAGGGCAGGCTGAGGGGGTCAAAATGAGCCGGGCAGCCCTGCTGTTGGTCTAGCTGTCCTGACAAGCATCACACAGGAGTGAAAGTGCCACAGTGACAAGCAGGGTCCTGCTTCCCACGCTCCCCCAGCTATTGCCTGTGGTCTCTGAGAGCCCTCCTCCAAGCCTCCTGCAAGGTGAGATTTGGGGAAACCTGCCCAAAAGCCATTGCCTGCCACATGCCCTTTTTTGCAGGAGTGCTGGTGTTTGGCTGTCCGTGGGTGGGAGCTTTCTCATGACACATCTCTGGCTTTGCTCCCTTGCCTCAGGGTCTCTTGAGAGAGCAGCTTCCCCCTGAGCCAGCACAGTCAGGCCATGGCAAGAAGCATCCATCCCTAATCAGCAGGAGCAAGATGTGCCTGGAAATCGCCCAGAAATCAGGTCAGTGAAACATTAGTCAGCTTTGCCTGTGACCTGAAAACAGCACTTCCCTCCATCTATTCCTGGAGTTATCCCTGTTCATTAGCCTTCTTGGCCCCCAGGCTTAAAAAAATCACCCAGTGTCATGACTCCTTAATAAGATGTCATCTTCAGCCATGACAAACACGAGCACTTGGTAAATAATAGCCCTGCCATGTAATGTCATGCCTCTGCCATCTGTTGTAGCAATGACTGTGCCTCGCTCACCTGCCACCCTCTCCCGGCTGCTCTGTGTGAGCAGCGAGAGAGCTGCTCACCCAGCCCCTCTGACAGCTGCCAGGCTTGGCTCTGGGGTGGGCAGGGCAGCCATCACTTCTGTGGGGCAGGGAACAGGCTGGGACACAGGTGGAGATGTGTGATCCAGGGTGGGAGGGAGGGAGCATGGCCCTCAGCACCTGTCTGCTTCAGGAGATGCAAAGGGGCTTCCCCGCTTTCCTCCTTCTTTCCTCCTTATTCTCACCTTTTTTCTCATTTCATTATTCTCTTTTTTCTTAATATCTTTCTCCTTCTGTCCATTTTCCTTTCCTTTCCTTTCCTTTCCTTTCCTTTCCTTTCCTTTCCTTTCCTTTCCTTTCCTTTCCTTTCCTTTCCTTTCCCCTTTCATTTTTCTATTTCCTTTTATCTCTGCCACAGTCCTGCATCTCTCTGCTGGCTTCCTGCTGGCCTGTTTGAGCACCATCTCTCTGCTCTTGCTGCAAATTCACTTCCACAAAGCTCTCCAAGCATCGCTTAGGGGACAGAGCAAAGCTGAAGGCATTTGAAAACTCACCTCAACAGTTTTGGAACAGACTTTCCCTTGTCCTCCCCATCCTCTACCGCTACCGAGCATTAACCCCTTTGTGCCTCAGTTTACCCATCTGCAGATCTGGGATTAAGGACCCAGAGCAAACCTGTTGCCATGGGATGGGTTTTTCACACTGGTTGGCTGTGGACACTTAACTCTGCTCCCCACTAAAACACCCCCTCTCTGAGCCATGGAGACTGCACTACAGAGCAGCTGTTGCTCCTCACTGCTCAAGCAGCTCCTGTTTCCCTTCTCCACACCCCATGCCCATTCCCGCCCTTTGCTACAGCCCCTTTCCAGGGCTAGAGGGACACAGGCATCAGGTGGGAGCTGCAGAGCCAGGAGGTAATTGTTGGTAGCAATTTAAAAAAAAAATTAAACAATTTTTTAAATTGTATGGATTAATGAAAGCTGTTTCAGGGGGGGTTCAAGTGTGCAATGCCCTCGGTCTGCAGTGAAGGAGAAGGACACTGCCTCTCAAGATGCCTTTTTTGCCCCCTCCCTTTCCTGTGAAACTTGGGTTACACCGAGTGCGTAAAAGATCGCAGGACGTGGCAGTGCTGTTTGCCATGAAAACTAATAGGGCCATGCCTGCTTTCATCAGGAGTGTAACCAGAGCCACGGATAAAGTTTTAAAAGGCACAGCAGCTTCAAGTGCAAGCAGGGATTTATTAATGAAATCGAAACCACGCTCGAGGCTTTGCGAGTCTTATTTTAAGAGTCTGAAGGAGAAAGGAGCGAGCTGCCTGGCTGGGTGGGCAGGGAGGCGAGGTGCCCAGAGCTCTGACACTGAGCAGCGGTGACAAGGGCTCACGGCACCGCTGGGCTGCCGTTCTCGCTCTGCCGCAGGTTATCTGCACGACCCCGCTTGTGTCCCTTAGCCTCACTGTGCTTCAGCTCTCAGCCTGCACAGGGGGACACAAACCACTCCCCTACAACACCTTTAGAGAGAGATTATACTTCTGTATTTAATAAGGATCATGCTCCAAGGACACTTCCAGTCTCTGCTGTTTTTTCGGGCCCCTAAAGCACCTGAGGCAGTAGTCGAGGCTTCCCACAGGATCCTGCAGGTTCAGAGAGCAGCTCCAGGATCTTTTCCCATTCGGCCCTGCTGTGTGACAGGACAGCCACGCACGTGGGGACAGGATGAGACAGGTTAAAAGTGTCCCAGGAAGTGGTTAGATCAAGCAAATAGATGCCCAGACGCCGAGGGTCTCTGGTTCTGCTTCATGTTTGAGGTCCCTGGTTTCTGCTGCTTTGAAACAGAGGCAGAGCAGTGGCCACTGCTGGAGGGTTGAATGCCCAGTTCTGGCCAGCTCTCGGTGCTCCTGATGCTACTCCATAGACTCAAATAACTCCTGTGTGCTGCTGGATGTGTTACCAGTCCTCAATTAGGCTGCAGGAGGCAGCAAACAGAGTCTGCTCCTTCTCTCTACTCCTCCTAATTCAGGAGAGAGCTGAGTATGACCTACAAGTGCATTTGAAAGCTGAATTTGGTGCTAGGGGAAAAGGAGACTGTGCTCCTGAGAGCATGTCTTGGTTTAACCCCAGCAGACAACTAAGTACCCCGAAGATTCTTGCTCAGTCCCCCTCAACCTAACAGGGTAGGGAGGAGAATTAGAAAAAAGTAAAACCCACGGGCTGAGAACAGTTTAATAATTGAAATTAGTTACAATATAGTATTAATTAATTAATAATAATAAGGGAGATTACAAAGAGAGAGAGAGAGAGGGACTAAAACCCAAGACAAACAAGTGATGCACAGTACAAATGCTCACCATCCCCTCCCCAAGCAGTGGTGAGTGGCTCCTGGCCAGCTCCCCCCAGTTTATATGATGATCTGTGGTATGGATTATCCCTTCGGCCGCTTCGGGTCAGCTGTCCTGGCCGTGCTCCCTCACAGCTTCTCGTGCACCTCCACACTGGCAGAGCATGGGAAACTGAAAAGTCCTTGACTTAGGGTAAGCACTACTTAGCAACAGCTAAAACAGCAGTGTGTTATCAACATTATTCTCATACTAAATCCAAAACACAGCACTGTACCAGCTACTAGGGACAAAATTAACTCTATCTCAGCTGAAACCAGGACAGAGTATGATTTGGGTTTAAGGGCCTGTTTCTCCATCCTGAGGACAGTGTGGCTGGTTAGCCAGTGTGAATTGTGCAGAATAGATACTCCTGCATCTATTTACCTCTTTTTAAAAGGGGGGAAACCCTGTAAAGTAAGCATTTCTGTCTGGGAAAAGCCTGTTGGAAAGGCTTTCTTAGCCTCAGATGCCCTTGCCATCTGCACACATAAGAAACCCTTCATAAGGTTCTCATTTCCTCTTTACCTTTTTTATATAGCCCATAATAAGATCCCTAATTTTAATGGACTGTATGGATCTCACTAGCTGGGAATGGCTCTAGCAAAGAGGCTTTAACCCTGTGTTTCAACAGGATCAGCAATGGAGCTTGTGGTCCCTTGCTCGACTCCAGTGCAGGCGTTGGTAGGATTTCTGCAGCCGCCTCCACCAAACCCTCCCTCCCTGCTGGGAGATGCTCAGATGGACACGACCCACGTAGTGTTTGTGGGAACTTGCCCCTCTCCCTCAAATTTTTATGAAGCTGTACAAGGAAAATTAGCAGTACTTTGCCAAGCTGGAAGACGTGGAGAGAGATGGGTTTGTTCGGTCAGAGAAGAAGGAGACAACGGAGCCACCATCCTCCTGGAGGTGCATGGGAGGCAATAGACACAAGGCACTGCAAGGGAAATTCTGCCTAAACATTCAGAAAATAATTCCTTGTTAGACTAGTGACAAGAGAATTAGAAAAGCACGTGGAAGGCTGACTTCTCTGGGCTGATCCTCTAGGGAATAAAAGACCCTAAAGATATGACCCCGGGGAGTGCAAGTGGTCACAGCAGGGCACCACACCAGATCTGGGCCTGTGTTAAAACCCTCTTAATGGCTTGGGTGAGATGCAGGGCAGAGTATAACGCAGTCCAAAAGATGTTTCAGTATCCCTTGCTCAGGGCACAGCTCCACCTGGGTGTCAGCAGCCTGGCTGGGACCTCGCCCGGGAAAAGCAGCGCATGGGAGCTGATGGAGACATTACAGCAGATGGGTGAAGGCAGTGCCAGGCAGAAGGATTCCCAGAGCACGTGTCAGCAGATCTGGGCTGGTTCCTGGGTTTCTGACAGCTCCTTTCTCCCAGAGCTCCTGGACAGGAGACAAAACATGATTTCTTGCTCCTTGCACTCAAAGACGGCTGTGAAAGTCTGATTTATGCTGAACACTCTGGAAAAGAAGAAAGTTTGGCTGTGGAACCGAGTTCAGCTCCCAGCCAGGAGAACCTTGTATGGGATCAGCAAGTTTTAACCATGCAAATCGAATTTGAGTCCAAATAGAGCCCTCTTTCATGACTTCTGCCTCTCCCTTTCTCACTGCACAGGGTCAGGCTACCTTTTCCCTGAGCAAGCCCTCACATCCATTCCTAGAATCAGGGACAGGCTGGGATGTTGTCAACAACTTTTTTCCTTTTTCTCTTTTCTTTTCTCTTTTATTTTTTATTTTTTTAATTTTTGCTTCTCTTCTGCAAGGCACAGCCAAACACGTCACAGCTCTGTCTTTCACTGAGATGATTCCCAGCTGCCAAAATGTACTGGAAGAGGTCCACCTGCCTGTGAGCCTGTCACCAAGAGCCGTGTCTGAGCATGGCCTCATGCTGTGTGACCCCAGGCAGTCTGGAGGAGTGCTCGGGGCACTGGGGAGAAGGAATTTCTTGGCTCAGTTGTCAGCAATGAAGGTGAACAGGTGACCTTTATTATCCATGCCTTTGTTTCCCCAGGTGGATGCAGCAGGCCAAAGGCCACCATATGTCCTTTTTCCCCAGACCCACCACCTCCTGGATGATCCCGAAAAGCAGGTGTGGGAGTGACGTTTGGGTGTTGCTCGGGATGTCTCCAGCCGCGGTAACAGCGAATCCTCCCCGTGACACAGGTGGGAGCGGTTCAAAGGCAGCACCGACGCACCGTGGAGGTGAGACTTCCCATCCAGGCCTGCTCCCACTGGCACAGTCCGAGGTGTTCGGGAGGCCCAGAACCCTCTGGGATGGGACCATCTCTGAAACTCGTGCCCGGCAATCTGGTTACAAGGCAGGTACGACAGGGCCTGAATGGGTCCTGATGAAGCTGGATGTCTCCCCAGTGTACACACAGACATGGAAGGAGAGGCAACAAAGTTGCAGAAGGGAAAGCTTGGATTATATATTGGGGGAAAATTTACTCTGAAGATGGTTAAACACAGAGGACCACAGGTGTGAGGGAATCTCCATCCTCGGGGACATTCCAAACTTCACTGGACAAAGCCCTGGGCAGTCTGATCTAAGCTGACTTTGCTTTGGGGCTGTTGGACCAGAGATCTTCAGAAGTTCCCAATAACTAGAATTATCCTGTGACCTACATCCACAGCACTACCCAAGATTTTCTTGCATCATCTAGAGTTCAATGAGCCCATCTGGTTTTCTGCTTCTAAATCAGCAGGATCCTAATTCTCCCTCATGGTTTAATCCCTTAGTTCATTTGCCGTAATCCTGTAGTATGTGGTTGGAGGAAAAGGAAACAGCGCAGCAAAGAAAAGAGAGAAACGCAACAAGTGCCCCTGAGATTAGTATATTACTCCTCTTCTTTCCTGTTTGCCTTCCTGCTGTTCTGCTTCCATGAAAATTTGTGGGATTTCATCCAAAGCTCCAGAATCTCCTCTCCAGCAGTGTCTGGGGATGGATGCTTAGAAAGAAAATAAAAGAAACGGTGAGCACAGAATGATTCTCTCCCTGCTACTCTCTGCCAACCTCTGGCAACTGAAGCCTGAAGGACACCTGAAGTTAAAGGCCACATCCAGACTTGAGCACTTGGTAGTTACCATCTGAGAACCTGCCAGCAGAGTGAGAGCCGTGACAGAGTGAGTTTTACAGGATGACCCAGGGAAAAGTATTTCCTCTTCTTCATGCGAAACGGGCTGTCCAATTCTCTCACCGGACACCTCCCTGTGCCCTCTCACCTCATCAGTGCTGCCTTGGCAGAGTTCATCTGAAACGTGGCTATCTGGGGAGCTGGATGGTGTGTGCAAATACCCCGTGTTTCTTCAGAGGTGTGAGTGAGCTGAAGCACAGCTTCAGGAGGAAAATAATCCACACACATACTCACCGCTTTTGTCCACTAACAAAGCACACGGTGGTGGGAGGAATTCCCCCTCCATGGCGTTTTGGGGTACTCAAAGTTCATACAGCTGCAAGAGGAGAGAGAGGGGATGCCTTGCCTTCCCCCACGCTCACACGCAGGGCTGCCTTCGAAAAGATGTCAGTGGAGTTTGGAAAAGAAGCAGAAATATGTATTTCCCTAATAAGCTGAAAACTTCAATAAATGTTTTCCCTCAGTAGGATGTAGCTGAGGAATCTGGGGACCATTGCTGGAGCCAGCCTCTCTGAGAAGAGAAAGTGAAAAGCCAGTCCAAGTGCAACAAATGCCTGGACAATAAAGGGATCTGAAGGGATTCAAGGGTAGGAGGGATTTTTTTGTCTCTTTGTTGTTGTTTCTTGATTAATATTTACATGTCAGAACCAGCAAAGCACACCTCCAGATCGCACACGGGATCTTTTTCTCCTTACTTGGGCAACAGAACGTATAGGCAGGACAATTGTGCAAACAAAGATGTGTGCCAAGCCCACCGCACCGAAGGGAAGAAATAAAAGTACCAGTTATTTAAAACACGTGTATTAACAGAGGGGTTGACCTCTCCCCTGCCTTCGTGCTCTGCTGACATCGAGGAGGCAGATGAAAAACCTCGCTGGAGCATCAGACTGGCCCCAGCCCCCGGGGGATGGAGGGGCTTTGCTGCACTGGCCCATGGGCTCTCTGGGTCACCCACTGGCACCTGCTCCATCTCTCACCACCGACCATGATGTCACACGCACCTCTCCACCCCAGCAAGGTTCCTGGGGAGCAGAACACAGCTGCAGGAGAAGCTGGTTGAAATTCCCAGCCCTCCCCTAGCAGGGAGAAGTACAGCTCTGGCCCAAACGGAGAGGCAAGGCAAGCAGCTGCAGTGTTGGGATACCTGTGGGATGCTTCTCACATGGCTGAGCCTCATCTGCGTGTGGTTGCAGCATCTCCTGGGTACAGTGACAGATGACTGCCACAAAGGGACAGGATTCAGACAAATCAACTTCATGCCAGCAAGGCTATACTACCTCTTTCTCCTTCTCGTGCCCCTCTCTGTGCCCTTCTTCCCTGCCTCCCCTCTTCAAATGCATCCAAAAGATTCCGGGCCAAATGTTCCAAATTTAGGGCTGAACAGTGTTCCCAGCATTTTTGCTTTGTGAGGGGCATGGAGGGATACAGAATAGCGAGGGGTTGGTGTCACTCAGCCCCTTCCCACTGCCCAGCTTTGCACCAGGTTTCCAAACCCCGAGGAGAAGTGCCAGGTCCTGCCTGGGGGTCCTTCACTCCCTGAGCAATTACAGCGATCTGATCTGGGTGCTCCAGCACCGCGGTGAGGAGGGTGCAGGGCCCTCGGGGAGAAAATAGGAGTCAGAAGGCCAGAATGTCTTATCAACTTCTTCGAAAGCAGAGTCAAGCCCTTCAAACGAAAGCCCTTGAGGGAGAGGAGATGATCTTCCCTCAAGTGTCAGGCACATTTCAGCAGTTTATGAATACCACTGTCCTCCCTGCACCACACTCAGCCTTGCAGCACCGGCTATGACATCAGCCCTGGACCTGACAGAGCGGAGCACCTGTGCTTGGCTCAGACAGGGGGAGCCAGGATCAGGCCTCAGGTGTGTGTTTCCAGAGGCACTTTCAGCTGCCATTTCTTGGTTCAGCCTTCCCAGGAGTGAGCTACATGTTCTTCCCTGTGCAGACCAAAGAAGGGGTTAAACCGAGCTTACCTTTTCAGGAGCAGGACAAGACGGTCACTTGGCTGGAAAGGGAGCAAGATCCAGCCCCTTTCTCTCCCCCTTCCATCCCATTCCTCTTGCCACCCTGTTTCTCTCCTGCACATCCCACTACAAAGCTGCTCCAGGCGCTCAGTGATGTGCTGTGAACCCTAATGATGGGAGAGGGGACAACATCCTGTTGTCCTGCTCATCCCTCCCAGATCCTGACACCTGTCAAGGGCAGGAAGATGATGTGGGAAGGAAGTGAACACAGCTGATTTCTCCCTGCCCTGCTGCAAGGCACCCAGGGCTGATGCCACTGGCTTTCAGTGAGATTCCAGGTCTGCGTTTCCCCTGTATCCACCTCCTGTTTAAAGTCGAGGGGGAAATTGCCCCTAAAGGTGTGCAAAGTTGCTGGTTTTATTCTTACAGTCCTGAGAACAAAAGGAACATCCCGAGACGGAGCCTCGAGTCTGCTAAAGCAGTCAAATCCCGACTGGTGATCACGTTTTATCCACGGGATGAGTTTTGGGATGGGCACAGACACCCAAAGCTGCACAAGGGCCGGTGATGTGGCCGAGCTCCCGGGAGAGCGGCTGGAAGGGGTGAGCCGGGAGAATGGATTTGCCAGCTCTGCCTTCTCTCAGGACACCGGCCAGCCCGCCCCGCGCCGGTTCCTGCCTCTGCCCCCGGGTTCTTCCTAACGAGGTTTCCAGCTCGGCTGAAGCCCCGCGTTGTTTTCAGGACCGCAGCCGTGCAGGGCTGAACGGGACTGGGGAGGGAGGTGGGGATCGCCGTTCCCATCCCCCGATTTCTCTCCACCACGGTGTTATGGAGGGTTCGGGTTACACCAAACAAACGCGAAAGAGGGGCAAAACTGAGGAGGGGGCGCAGAAAATATCGTCACTGACTCATGGAAAGACGGGCGAGGGGATTATAGACCCTGTGCCGATGATACCTTTGAAAGGGGCAGCTCGGGGTTGCTTTCGGCGGTGGTCCCCGCGCCCTGTGCAGGGGTTTGTGATGGAAAGTCTGCAAAAGCCATTAGGACTTTTGTGCTGGGGCACTAGAAAAGCAACGCAGACACCACTCACTTTTCTAAATAAACATTAGTCTTAAAAAGTTTGCACTGCTGACCCCCGCAGCTCTGATTACTTGTAATTCTCTGAACCATATTTTAAGGCTTCTAACTATTTTTATTTTTTTTCGGGGAGGGGGCGGGTTTCGTTCGTTCCTCCCTGCAGCCGTGCCACAGATGTGCCGCCGTACCGTGTGCTCCGGGGCCGGGGGGGTCTCTGCCCACCCCCAAAGGCAGGTCCTTATTCCACAGCCCCGCAGCCGCAGTATATTCAACTCTCTCCGCGTTTCCCCGAAGAAGCTTTTTCTTCTCTTTTTTTTTTTTTCTTTTTTTCTTATAGTGGTTGGGACCACATTCGCGATCGCGGTGAAGAGATGCTGTTCTTCTCCGAGGGCAGAGGCGGTGCGGGCTGCAGCCCCATCCCCACCGGGCTGTGCCCTGAAACAGCCCCGGGAACCCTCCCCAACCCCCCCCCAAAGAGCCACATCTTCGCAGCA
>VZTA01004761.1:0-58844 GCA_013398855.1 Mohoua ochrocephala
AATCATCTTTGTTGCCCTCTGCTAGACCTCTGTGTCTCTCTTGTACTGAGGAGCCCAGCACTGGACACAGCACTCCAGATGTGCCTCACCAGGGCTGAGTGGAGGGACAGGATCACCTCCCTCAGCCTGCTGGCAAAGCTCTTCCTAATGCACCCATTGGCATTTTTAGCCACAAGGACACTGCTGGCTCAGGGACAGCTTGTTGTCCCACCGGGACCCCCAGGTCCTTCTCTGCAGAGCTACTTTTCAGCAGGTCAGACCTCAGCTTTTGTTGGTGCCTGGGGTTATTCTTCTCCAGGTACAGGACCCTGCGTTTGCCTTTGTTGAACTGCATTACGTTTCCCTCTGCTCAGCTCACGAGCCTGCCCAGGTTAAATTTCATATGCTGTCACATGCAGAAACTGCAGCGTTCAAA
Source organism: Mohoua ochrocephala (assembly GCA_013398855.1). Classification (NCBI taxonomy): domain Eukaryota; kingdom Metazoa; phylum Chordata; class Aves; order Passeriformes; family Acanthizidae; genus Mohoua; species Mohoua ochrocephala. The sequence continues at coordinate 416 of VZTA01004761.1, forward strand.
CCTTAAGGGTAAGTCAAGCCCAGCCCAGTGAAATCTCACTGCACCAACAGAAAATGTTTTATAGCAGAAAGGTCACTGAAAGGTATATGCTTCTTCACAGGCCCCAGAAAGACTATCATGTTATAATATCATGTTACTAAATTTATTTCTTGTTTGTCAAATAAGCCCAGTAATGGAAAACTTTAGCTCAAAGAAGCTAAGCAACTGCAAGGCGATCAAAACAGTCCAGACAAATCCTGCAGTTGTCTTCCCAGAAACTTCTTGTTTACTTAGTTCATCACAAAAGTGGTTGTCTCTCATGTCCATCACATAGGTGAAGGTACTGATTGTGGTGCTCTAGGCTAAATAAACACAAGCATAGAGCAGAATGTCACCAGCAGAATAGATAGAATTCAACTCTCTTTCAATATGGAATCAAGTCTCAGGACACGGCTGATGAAAGAATAATTGAAAAATAAAAGGGACAGGTTCTGGTGCAGAAGTAGCAGGAAATACTTTTCTTTTTCCTCTGCAAGAAGAAATAAATCGGATTACAGAAACATCCCAATGCAACAAAGGGATAAACTCAAGATCTTTTATAAATAATAATAATTGCAAGATAGACCAGACATACTGGATGAATTTGGAGGGTATATTTGCTTTGAGTGTCTGAAATCCAAATAGATCTTGCAATTCTTTTACCGGGCCAGTCTAAACCCTTCATCTGGGCCCTATTGGTCACTTTGGGGTGATGCTTTCAGGCTCTCTTTAAGCTGCACAAATGTTCACTGCAGCAGAGGTTTGTTCAGTTACTGAACATTTGTGGTTTTGACCAATCCTACTGCAAGCCCTGTCCCCAAAGAGGGAGCTTTGGATAACTCTGAAATTTATATAAACTATTTTTTAGGCAGAAACAGAAAAAATGTTGCCTGTAAGTAACTGACATTGTCCCTCTGAAAGTGAAGTTTCAATCTTTCAGTTCGTGACTAGAACAGCCACTACAGACAAGAATTTTAGCTATACATGTTCTACAGCTGGACCTCATATAGAAGCAGAATGCCAGGCATTAGTAAAAAAATATTTCACTTGATTTTGCTTTATTGCCTCTGTCATTATTCAAACTATTTATAAGCCAAAAATGGTAGAATCTGAAACAAACAAGAAGTAGGCAAATCAAAAGGAAGAAAAATATGAAAGAAAACTTCCACACAATGTTGTCTTAATTATGTTTTTGTTAACAGTAGAGACAATTTTACCACTCAGTACAAAGGAATCAGGATTAGGAACAGTTTAAGAGTCCCTGAAAATCCCAGGTTATGGACACTACAATTGATTTCTACCCAGATCAAGAAATACATGTTTTTTAGGGAATATGCAGCAGAGCAGGAAACAAACAACCAAAAAGGGCTAATATCCACTGAAGTCTGTAACATTCCTCAGAGATGGAATTTATGAGTGAAAAAAAGTATTATCTACACAAAGATTTACATTTTATTAACGTGCATAAATATATTCTGCTTGCTACAGATTAAAACCTTGGGAAAATGTAGTGTATCAAAACCCGAAGTGCTGCTTTGCAAGAGAAACATTTTTTTTTTTTGTTCTCATAGCACTCTTCCCTTCCCTTTAGCAGCCTTTTTTTTTGGCTGGGTATTGCATTTTGCTTTATTTTCCCTTGCCTTTTTGATTCCCTGGATCGGAATAAAATAAAGCCAGTCCACGCTGTACTTGAATGCTGAGCTCCACGGACTGTTCCAGCAGTCTATCTTTGATGCCCTATTTACACAGTATTGCCATCGATTGCTCTAATTGTTTGATCCTGGTGCATCCATTTTAGGTTTAGCAAGTTAAGGTTTTATTCCCCATTCATAGTAATTGAATTCAGTTCGTTTAATTTGTAGCACTGAGGGCTCGGCGTGTTCCGTAGGCACGTAAAGTGCCTTTGTGTGTTACGCCCGATGCATTCTTAGGGGTTATTTAATCCAGTGAGTCATGTTAGTTTTCAGACTATTGCCATTGTGGTAAGGCAGGTCACACACAGAGGTGGCTGGGATGGATCCTTAGAGATCAAGCTAATAGTAGGTCAGTAGCTCGTGTCTAACACATCACATGATGTGATGGGATGGCTGTGTTTCAAAAGCAAGTTATTGGTAACTGATTCCTCACAGAATAAAACAGAAACAAGAGCTGTACAGGCACAGAGGACCTCTGAAGATCATCGGAAACCAAATACTATTGTAAGCCTGTAAATCCAGTGTAGATTGTGTTGAATAAATTTCCTCAAAACAGTGTTTTTCACACCTTTTCACATCAAGAACAACCTGTCCGTCCTCCCTGGAAGGATCAATTTCATTTTTAATGGGAGCCACTGCAAGCTTTAGTTATAGCTAAGGACCTTCACCAGAAAAGTAAAATTATTTTAACAGCTTTTAAAGCCAGTTTTTGTACTTTGGAAAAATAGATACTGTGGCATCTGATAGGAGATACATCAGAGAAATTTTTAGTAACATTTGTTCCATGAAGATAACAGTAGCACAGCACTTCCTAGTCTAATTGCATTTGTGATATATATATAAACCCAACGTGTATTTATAGATCTTACACAATGGCATTCTGCCCTCCCTCTTGATGTTTTATCCTTAACCAATGAAGTCTTCTCTGCAGCAAAATTTGCCAGAAAAAAAATTAAGTCTAGTTTTTCAGTTCTGAACTAAATAAAGGAAACCAACTTCCCCACCTGCTGTGGCTGGCTGAATGCAGAGAGAAAAGCAGTGTTAATTCAAAACAAAATCACACGGCGAAGATCCTTTCGCAGCTATTCTCATGTTCTGCTTGCTTTCCACAAGGAACTAAAAACATCTGTCTGAAGCAAATTTTCTTTCCGAGGGGGTGCCTTTGTAAACGTGGTTTCTTTGGGAGCACACCTGCCATTCAGTGAGCAAATATGTACTCTGATCTCCCATGGACCTTGCCTTCCACCATGGCTTCCAAAATATCTGGAGTGTGTGTCAACTCTGCCTATTACTAAATCCTCACTAGGGCATGTCAGATGAAATAAATAATCTGTTTGTAATGCCAGAAATCTCTGCTTGCTAGCATAAATCTATGATTATCCCATATAAAGAGGCTGATTTTCCACAATTTTTTATCCATTTTCAAATAACTGCATTACCTCACATTTCCATGTGAGGCAAGAACTCACAGATGCTGATTTATAAACACTGTGACATTCAGAATGAAAGGTAAGACTACTGCTACTGACCCAAATCACAATATTTCTGATTTCTGTGAAGGCCAGTTCAATTATTTTAAGGATCAATGGCCCCATTAACACCAGAGAGAAAGTGCAGCTGGACATTATGATTATTTTTAACTCTCTGTCTTATCCATACTAAGTGTGGAAAAACATGAGATAACTTTGACCTTTCACCTGATCCTCCAAAGCATTCTTCAGGCTTCTTAGAAGTTGAATTCTTCTTACTTGAACTTGAAATAGAAAACTTTATTATGTCTTTTGTATATCTTTCAAATGTCACCTTTGACCCTGAAAGTACAGAATTACAGAAGTGTGTGTCTTCATGGAGATAATGCCTATTAACCTCACAATTTTACCCCAGAAGATTTAGTTCCTGCTTTTTTTTAAAATCATGAAAAAAACTTTGATTATTGTCTGTAAAGATGAGATTTCACCTTGTGTCCAAGTTTTAAATGACAACAAAATGTCCTCTAAAATTTCTTCATAAGTATCTCTTTAATGAAGTATCCAGATATCTATATCCTTTTCCCACATCTTCCAGAAAGGGTGGTTGAGGATAGGCTGCCATAACCTCAGACTGTAGTTTGATGTTCTTTCTGAATGTGGACACATCCCCCATTTTCATGTGCACTTCTATTGAGACAGAAACTTCTCCATTTTTGCATTTTAATGGCTAAATCTTTTTTTCTAGTGTCATATCTCAGGATCTTTCATATGTAGATATCATACCCAAACACCTCAGATCTTCAAAGGGAAAGTCTTAGTCTCACAATGCTACAGCGATGAACTAAAGAATTATGCTCATTTTGATAGGAAAGGGAATAAGAAGTACAAATGTAAGTATGTTTCGCAAGATAATATCAAATGAACCTGTCACCCAGGAAGAGCAAAAACTCAGTTCTCACTAATCTGTGCCTATCATCAGGATCACAGGGTGATCACTGGAGCTGCAGGCAAACTGCTGCTCAAGATTACTGATCCCAGGGAATGTCTAAATAATGTGCTCACTTACAAGATAACTTAACCATCAGAGCTCTGGTAAACTGTAATAAAAAACATTTTCATGCAGTTCCATCTCTCTTTTTTATCTGTGACTGCATTATCCCAAGCTGATCATATTACACTTCATTCAAGACCTTGTACTTTTCAGTGATAGGATACCATTTCCAGTGATCGATTCCTGAGACAGTTCCCAGCCAGTGAGACACTAGTAAAAGGAAGGGAGGAAAAAAGAGGGTTCTAGGTGCACTGCTGATCTCCTTACTGCAGGCTGTATCAGGGTGATGCTGTTCCAAGAAGGCAAAAGCAAAAAAATGAAAAGATGGACCTCTGCCATTTCCCTTTGTTGTATTGCCTCTGGCTTTGCACAGCATTTGGTTGAGAGTGGTAATGCACGTGATCCAAGATGAAGAGGTGAGATAGTGCAAGGAGAAAATCAGCAGAAAAACAAGAAAGGAAGAAAGGTGGATTGACACTCTAGAAATTTTTTTCTTAATTTTTGTTTTCTTTTTAAGTGATAATGGTATCAGGCATAGCAATCTTTCTGAAAATATCTTGCTTTTGGTTATCCTGGTGCACATTCAGCACATGATGTCTGTGATTTTCTAGAAACCTATTTGTGAATGTGGATACAGATTTAAATGCTTCTGCTGAAAAAAGAAAAAAAAGAAAGAAAAAAAGAGGTGTTCATAACACATAAAGAACTAGTTTACACCTTGATCTGACCTTTCTAGGTCAGACACAAAATTGTGGCATCCCAAACCAAATTGTTTGTAGACCAAAGGCACTAAACACAGTGAAATATTTTTTTATTCTTCACTTTTCTTCTCCTTCTTTTGTGGCATTCCACATGTCTATGCCATAGCTCTTCCTATGCATAATTCTATCCCACAGTTGTTTTACCATCCTTCCTACAGATACACTCATAATATATGTCAATTTTAAGATCAGTAGAGTAACAGAATAGGAAAAAAAGAAATGCGCCATTCGATCTATTGACTGGAAAACAGATGTCGTCTTTTCCAAAAAGACCCCTTTCTGGTCTGTTTGGGTATGCCACATTTAAGGGGTTAAAGGCCTTGGCATACAAGCTGGAAAAGCAGAAATATGTAGCTCCATGCTGGAAGGAGATAAAGGAGGCTGTGAAATGCTAGACAAGAGAGAAAGAAATTTTCTCTGGGAGTAGGTCACTCTTCTTTCATAGAGCAATGGCTATTAATAATTTTCTGCAGCTTACATTTCCCTCTCAGCAGAGTATTTATCTCTCCAGGTTACTGTTGTATAATAGTAAATTCCTAAGGTTTGCTTTTCTATTAGGTCACAAAGTGCCAGATAGCTTTACAGCATGTCCAAATAATTCAACATTCACCAAAAAAAAAAGGTTGTAGCAGCTATTAATATGTGTGGCCCTCAAGGCTAACATAGGAAAACTGGAGCCTTTATTATTTTTTTCATTAATTTCTAAAGTGTGGGTTTGCTGAGGTGTGAGTGGAAGATGGTGTAAATTTTTAAACAGTGGCACTCTCAGCAGTTATGCAGACTTCTGTAAATACGGCTTGTCTCTGAGGACTGTAGTATTTGAAGAGTGTTCTCCATTGGAACAGCACAAGAGAACTTTCTATTAATTTGTGGTGCTTAGGGGTGTTCAGTACCTTCTCCCACCTTCCATAAGAAATCCAGAAGCAAGCCTAGCATCAGCCATCTGCCACACTGGGGGTGATCAGATGGAGCTACCCCTGAAATGAAAAAATTATATCTAGGCAGTTTTGGCTTCTCCTCCCTGCTCCATCCCCTCACCCCCCACCTCCTGTCCACGAAGGAAAGGAAAGAGTTAAGAAGTACTCTTATGTTTCTTAAGCTGAACAGGACTGAGTTAATTGAAACAGACTGTCTGAATGCTATTACAGGATGGAAACCAACAAGCATTTTTAGTGCTACAGTGCACTATGGATTCAAAGTCCTGTTGACTACGTTCCCGAGCTGGTTCCACTGCTCCTTTAGGTAGGGAGTGGGGAACAACTTGGTCTGAGACACTCTTATGTGAAAATCACCTTGAAAATCCTGTATGTGTTGCACCTTTTAAGAAGTATGTGATACTAGCATTCTTCACATCTTAAACAGAACATGAGTTTAGATTATGGACAATACATCTGAGTGCTCAGTTTATCCCTCACACTAGGAGTCAGCAGCAATGACTGGAAAATTCTTGTAGGAAGAAAAGTTTCATTTGGCTGCAAATTTGTTCTGTTGCAGAAGTTCCTCATATTTTTTAATAGCAGAATATAAGTGCTAAGAGCTGTGATAATGTTCCACAGAAGAAAAAACAAATAAATGAAGGTAGAAGTAGGGTTGTGAAGTGTGATAGGACAGGGAAGGGACAGAGAAAATATAATAAATCTCAATATAGAGTGAATGGCTGGTCAAAATTTTTAATTGCAGTTGTGATGCTGCCTACATGCTGTGGGAAATAAAAGAGTAGAAATGGAAACCGTTCAACAAGATTCAAATGAATTCAACAAGATATAATTGTCTCGGGGACAAATAATTTTGAAATAAGTGACATTTTAAGTCACGAATCCGGTGGTAAGGATTTGGGGCTTTAGTAAAATCAGAAAGATAGAGGGAGAGGTGGAGTTGAAGGGTGCAGGAGAAAAATATTGTATGGTAAGTGAATACATTTTAGGATTGTTGAATAGGTTACTTGGACTGATTTGGACAGCTGGAAGCTTTGAAGAAAAAATGAGAAAAACATGAAATGGGATAAAAAAGAACAGGTTTCAGAAAAAAAGGAGAGTAGGCTAGACTGAAATGTTCTCTTTCTTTCAAAAGATAATTGGGTTTTGTAGCAGAAATATCTTAAAAGATCTAATCAATCTGGATCATTGCATAGTTCACCTTTTAATAAAGCTCACAATAATTCCATATGGAGATTTGCTAGGAAAAATTGAGATAAATATAAAAGGCTTAAAGTGCATGGAGCTAACAGGAAAAAAAGAAATAGATAATGCTGAACTGAAAAGTCTTAAGCTTAAGTGCTAAGACTGAAAATATTAAAGAGTCATTTTCAAGATGCAGGTCCTTTGATGTTGTGATTAATAAACGTCATTCAAAAAGTAGAAATGCTCTAATGAGATGTGTTGAATATTTGAAAATGGCAAGTAGTGTTAATACGGAGTAGTAAAAGGATGTTACTCAGAGATAGTTGGCATTAGTACTGATGTAATGTAAATAGAATAGCATATAAAATTATGGAGTATGAAGGACTTTAATTATTAAAGGCTAATAAATGAAATCAAACAAAGCCCTTGTAATAGTCTTAGAGCTTATCAATGGGATGCCATGGGAAGGAAGTGTATCTGAGTGCATTCATCAATCAGGGGATAATTTGTGTGCTGCCATTGTAAAGTGATGGTGAAAAAAGCTAGTAAAAGACTGGGATATGTCAGGGGAGACATTTCCAGGGGAGGAAGGGAGAATATTAATGCGACTGTGGCAGGCTTGGATGAGACCTGATCTGGAATATTGTGTTCAATTCCTCATTCATAGTCAGGCGAGATGAATTTGAAAAAGTGCAAGAAACAGGCTGTTATGATTCTCAGGGGAAGGAAGAGTCTATTTCATGAAAGGACGCTGAAAGAGCTTAGAATTTTAGCAGAACAAAAGCAGAGAAGGGATAAGATTGCTGTCTTTAAATACATCAGGATGGTAAAGCCGGAGACAGGAAGGAAGTGTTTAAGTTAAAGAACAGTATTGGCTCAGGAACAAGTGAGAACAAACTGTCCACGAATAAATTTAAGCTGGAAAGGAAATGAGGGCAAAATGCTCTGGTTTTCAATAAAACAATTTTTGGAAAATTTTTATGTTATATTATGTTTTTTACATTTATTATTTTACAGCTTAGCATAGCATAGCATGATGAGATTGCTTTCTATAAGAGTGTCATAGGAATTTTGCTCCAGTTCTCTGTTTCTTGTTTTGTGTGAATGTGTAAATGCCTGCATGTATAAATATTTAATTTGCAGTAAAACTAGAGGTCATCTGGGATTATTAAAACAGAGATGCAAAAGGCAGGCCAACTCTATGTATTTACACAATAGTTGGAGTCAGGGATTTTCTGAGTAGATACACTTGCTACTCTGAAATGAGGTAAATGGTGCTTTAGAAAAAATATATCTAAGCATCGTACCTATAATATTTAGACAAAGTTGTGTATTAAACTGTTCACATTCTGTTCCTATGCTTAAACCAAATTTCTTGGTTTAGCCAAAACACAGAGAGAGAGAGATTAAAACTGATAACAAGTAAGGATACAAATACACCTTTGTGGTTCTATAATTTGGTTTTTGTTCTATAAAGAAAAGAAAAACCTCTCTGTCTCTGACTGGTTGAGGTTTGGGATTTCTTGGTTTGTGTTGTTTTTTTTTTTTTTTCCTCTGTAGGATTAACTTTTTTTGAGTAAATGGATTTGAGTGGGAAGATGGTAAAGGAGTCTATTATTCTGGTCTAGAAATGATACAACCTACCTAGAAGATAGTGTGGGAGAGTACATGGTCAGTTTTGGGGGAGAAACACCTCAAAGAATTGTGTCATGATATTAAGCACTCTCAAAAGAATACCCAGAGTATGGAATTGAGATAAGAAAGGTGTGAATTATATGGACCTTAATGTAAAAGTGGAAACCTTAGAAGACAGGGCACAAAATTAAGTGATAAAGGAAAAACATCTGCAAAGCCTTCAGAGGCTCAGATGCTGGTTTTTTATATGCTGTTTGATAAGGTTTGAGGTGAGGGTGCAGTGTTGAGGGAAGTTTTTCACATTTCAAGTGAAAAAGCAGCGAAGTTCACAGGAATATGTATTCAGAGATGGGTCACTTTTTGGTCTTTTGTAATGTAGCAGGAGTTGATTTTTTTTGAGAAAATGTCCCAGAAAGATTGGCTGATTTTGTCCTCCCATTAAAGATAAAAATATTTTGTGATGCTTTAGCTGCTTCAGCGCAGTACTGTTCCTTGGACATGTGTGTTACACAGAAAGAGCATCCTCAGGAGGGTTTAGCATCAAACAGTTGCACAGTCTACCACCTGGTGAGCTGACCTGCTTTTTCTGAGTGCTGTTGCTCAGAGACACAGCAGAAATGCAGATCATTGTTTGTGCTCTTCTTTCTCTGCCCTTGAATTGGCTTTTGGTCTCCTGTTGTTTATTCATGTCTCCATTCCTCACTGTTTTGTTATATTCAAACAGTATATGAATTTGCCCTTGTAAAATGACCATACCTCAGTATACAATTTTAAACGAGAGCGGTTTACTTTGCCACCAGTTTTCAATATCATTAACTTTTGCCACATGTAATACTTAAGTCCTTGTTTCTGTAAAAGGCAGATGAAATTTACCGTTTTCTGAGATAGTGTCATTTTTCTGAGTATTTTCTTCAACATTTTTTCTGATTGCTCTCAGGCTGCAAAAAATACTATCAGTAATGGATGGAAAAGCTACAGTTATAGTTCTTAGAAAAAAATTTAGGACAGATTATGGTGTTCTATTCATTTAAAGTGAAATTGGCCTATTCACCATTTACTGCAAAAATTTTGCATGGATATGATTAGAGACAATTTATGTACATTCATTGGCAACCAGACAAGACCATCTTAAAGAGCTCCCAACCAAGCCCTAGTTTTACCTTTTCTGTTACTTGAATTTGAAAATGTACGCCAGTGAAAAGAAGAGATGGGAAGTGGCCCCTTCAGTGCAGATACACCCAGGATTTTCACCATGTGCCAGCCTGCTCATGGTTCATGCTATCACCATCATTTTGTACCAGTGATTTTATTGAGGGCCAGAATGAAATTCTAGCAGTCTTAATGTGCACGTTTCATTAATAATTTCATGTTAAAATAAAACCACCACATTTTGGGTTTAGCTATACGGTTTTGTCTTGCTTGCTTTTAACATGTCTAACATGGTGTAGGTTCAATGCCATTGGTCTTGGATTCTTTTCTTCCTAAGAAAACTCATAAGTGAAAAGTGAAAATAATCCTCAAACTACAACTTGAATTTGAACCAGTGTGGTAGTTTTCTTATAGGAGTCTGCCAATAGTTTATATTAAAAGTAGGAAAGCCATGACCTTCAATGAGATGGCAAATTAGAAATTTCCAAGAAGTGCCCTTTCAGTACTGAATTGACTAAGTATTTCACTGCTGCTGAGCGACAGAGCTGATCTGCTATTATGGGGTGTACCATAGGGACCAAGTGCGGGTACCACTTGTCAAATTATTTTGAAATAATGTGGTTTATTTTCAGAATTGCAAGTCTCTCTCTGCTATCATTTCTTCACGAACAAAGAAATCTTTCAGGCATGGGTGGCAGAGGTAGTGATTGTTCTCAACACTAGTTTAATTTGAATCTCTGAATGGAGAGTTAAGGACCTGGGTTACCTACTTCTCTCTGTGGCATCTAATTTGCATGGAGGTAAGAAACTCCCCAATGTCTCATTGCCTCCTCTGATTCTAAAGAGAGCAGGATGTCCAATTCCTTCTCACCCAGTATTGTATTATCTTGAATTAAAAATATATGAGCAGAGTAGGAGAAACTGTCATGGCAGTATCTGAATTCAGTATGAAAATAACTCCAGAAATTTTGCTGAAGCAATGTATTTATGGATCAGATATTTAGATAGTTGTCTCTTCATAACAGTTTTTATTCATTCTTTGAAATGTCCTAACCATCATATTATAGGGGGGGGAAAAAGTGATTTTGAAGCTGGATAAGTTCTTATTTAACTCAAATAATCACAGAAATTTTCCTTAATTTTCTTTTTTTTTTTAACTGAATTATTTCTTACGCACAGTAGTTAATATGCATTTGTACAACACATTGGGGGGCCCATTACCTTGACAAAATTAATTGGTTTTAAATTAACCTGAATGTAGAAGGTGGAATTCCATGTGGGAAAATTAATATAATGTTAATGTCTCTGGAAGTTGTAAAGCACTCATAAAACTCAAAAAAATCATATGAAACATATGTTGGTTCTAGAGGGTTTGTTTTCCCTTCTGGTTTATTAGGCAGAACTCTCATTCCTTTACGACTTTTAAAGCCTGTGTCTGGACTTTGTCACAGGGCTGCCTGAAAAAGTTATAGGTCAATGCCTGCTCTTTTTGACATTGATTTGTTAGAAAAGCTGTGTAGAGAAATGGGAAGATGTATTCCCCTTTAAACAGCAATCTGACTATTTCATAGGAAACCACGTGAACTTCTCTATGTTCAGTCTTTCCTGTAGTTCTTTCACCAAGCTGTTGCTCAAGGTGGGATTCATTTCAGCCTCTTCTGGATTTCTACATACTGGATGTTTAGAATGGATCTAAGCTCGGCAACCTTTGCTTCCTTCTGGTACTGGAGAGAAACAGGTACTTTAAGGGCGGTTCATGTGACCTAATTTAGTTGTTTGCTTTTGGATGAGATGAATCAGAATACACATTTCATCAGGCTGAGTCACCACCGTTTCAAATATAGTGTACTTGGTCTGTGAACAGCTCTCCTGTGTGACTCCTGGGAGCCCATAATTGCTTGCTTTCCCTGGGACAGTGCTGGTCATCACGTTGTCTCTTCGGTGCTGAGGTAAACTCCATGTACTCCAGAGGCAGCTGTACCCATTGGATAGGGAATAGCATGTTACAGAATGGGGAACATTTCTCTGTTCTTGGTAGTCCTGAACCTGTATCTTTTGCATAAAAAGCAAGCAAACTTGCCAAGGAGGTTAAAAAATACCATTGCTGCTGAGATGAAACTTGTAATAAATAAATTAAATCACTTTTTTTCAGCTTTTGGACTCACCCGTGCATTGTGTTGTTTTAACTGGGGTTGGAACTCCCATGATTTCCAAAAATGTAATTTAGGGATTAAAATAATTACTGTGTCTCATCTGATTTATACCATCATTGTATTCCACCCAGAGTTCCTAGGTGTGTCATACGTGCTCTCAGCACAGATAGTACAAATGTGGTGTGTCAGCATCCTTTGAAAGGGCATACAAGTGAGACTGGTGAACTCACATACCAGTCCTCAGATAAAAGAAGGGAAATATTTCTTCCCCCACGTCCCGCATCCATCCCTGATCCATCTGTGTACTCACTCCCTTGGAGTACCTGGGTAGTCTTGATCATATTTTTTTCTGTGAGAAAATACAACTCACCAATACAAGAGAAATCTCTGTCTTGTTTCCTTTTTCTGCTGGATTAGGGGATAGAATTTGCACCCTGAGGAGCAGCATGAGCAGCAGAGCTGGCTCAGAGGAGTGTCCTTTCAGAAGTAGCAAGCTATTAGACTAGTTAAACCTGTCTTGTCTAGCTGCACTCTGCATCACACCAAGCACCACACGGTAAAACACTCTTCTGTACTGTGAAAAAGCTAGGTTAAACCTCCTCTATTGCTTTACCTCAATCCATCATTGTGATGCTGGCAAAGAGCTCTGTGTGATCGACAGCAGAGCCTCTGACTGTCTTTGCACAGTCCACTTGAGATGCTGCAGAGCAAGAAGTAACTCTGGCAATGCTTACAATATGGATTGGTTATTCTAAAGCTTTTAGCTTTTTATGCCTGTTATATTTGGGCCAAAATTTTAAAATGCAGCATAAATTTTGGGGTCTCAAATTGGCATAAGTCTGGCACTCAGAAAGTGAGAGTGCCTATTTCTTCAAAGTATTAGTAGGTACATACATGTCCTTTAGCTACACTGGGGTGGGGGAAGAAGGTCAGAAAATAACAAGGATGGTGAGGGAAGGATGACTGTATTTCATTTGTATGCAGGTGAGCTTGAAGCCACAGAAAGCTTCAGGAGACCACTATTGCTGAAAATTTTATCTTGAGCTTATCAAAGTAGTTTACCAAAAATAAGATGACAGAAAGCATTTTTATAAAGTATTTTCATGCTCAATGAAATCTACAGAAGTAAATTACTGTTGCAAGAAATGTGTGAGCAAAAAAAAAAAGGACATACTGGGCTTGGAAAGGGACTTGCTTCAACTTGTTGTTGGAAGAGATAGCAGACATGGAAACAATTCCTCAATGTGTATGAGAGAGGGCCACAAAGACTAAGGAAGGACTTGAATCTGACGAGTTAATTTACAGTCTGGAAACTCTACCAAACACAAATTAGAAACAGTGATTACCGGTATGAAACTGGTTTTCAGGCTGCCAAAGATGCTGACTGTTAATGACCGGGTCTAATCTGATGGACATATTTACTCAGAAGAATATTACTGAGATTTACCAGTTTGAGAACTGTGTCAACTCAGAAAAACTCTCACAGAGCTGTGAGATGGCCAAAAAAGCAATTCAGAGAATGAAAAATCTGCTAAATGAACAATCATGGTCAATACACAAAATTGTGACTGTGTAGAAATGTATAATTATATGGATAGACTTTCCCAGAATAGATGATTTATTTCTGCAAGTAAATTTGAGCATGTAGTTGATGTTTGACCTTACTGAGAAGAGTAACAGAACACTTATAGCTGGTATTTCTATAGTTACTACTAAAAAGAAGGCTTCTATACCTGAAAGTAGATGATAGCTGGCTTGCGTTTCAGAGCTGTGTTGGATACAGGAAAATTGACATGTTGTTCTTTTCCTGTTTCATTGCTTTCATTCCATGCTATCCATGCAGTAGCACTAAACTAGGATTTAAGAAGTAAAACAGCTGAATTGCATTTTTAAACTATGCAATTTACAGGATTTAGAAAAGGTAATAAAAATAATTTTTTTGCTTTTAAAAGTTTGTTTAAAAATGGAAAAAGCAGAGTTGATAATGGTCTGCTTTTCTGGATGGAGGATTCTGAAAAATAGAAAATCAGAAGTTTTGCTTTTGCTGTCTTTTTTTTTCACAAAGAAGTTAAATAAAGACCTAGCAAATATAATTGTAATGTCATAAGGTGTGTAACACTAACAAATGTTACAAAGTGTGCAACCAGTTTGATCAAAGGTCAAGGTTGCAGGAAGCGCACCAAACTGATCATACCCTTAAAACTGCTCTGAGTCGTGCAAGTTTCTTTATATCATTTTTGGAAAGTCAATTCATTTTAACCTTGGAGAGTATGGAAGATGCTGAGTTCACAGCTTTTATCTTACAGTTATGTTTAAAAATTTGGTGTCCTTCTCTCATGCAAAGAGCACCAGATCTTATTCTAGTGATGGGCTCTCACCCCAACACTCTTCCCGGTTTCTTACATCTGAGGGAGATATCTGATGCAGCATACACATACAGCTATGGAATAATGACAGAGTTACTGTGGTCCTCAGTTATAACCGTAATTGTATCAAAAGTATAAACATTCCAAAAAAACCTCTAGGAAGATAAAAATTAGGGTTATTTATAACAGTCATTTTCAAACTGGTCATGGACTACATTTGCTGTTTTAAACCAGCAAGAAGTGCAGAATGAGATGGATTTCTGCTCCAGAGGTCCTTGGTTAAGGTTGGGAACAGACAGATGTTGCAGCTCATGGTACCTCTGCTTACCAACCGGCTTAGCAGCTCAGGCCTTCCTGTGTCTTCAGGGGCTTTGACCCCAGGTGATCACTTGAATAATTATGTTGAAGATGCTGCTTCCTTTGAAACTTCCGTGAAATTTGGAAGTACTTGAAACTTCCCCAGCTTTGGGGCTCAGAGACCCACCATCAGCACTGCCACATTTTTATATTCCTAGCTGCAGTGCCTAAGTTCCTAAACGCTCTGCACCTCTCTCCTGTGTGCTTACTAACAGCAAGTAGCCTGGAAGGAGAAATATTTAGAGGTCTAAAATAGGTCAGATGAACCTCTCCTTAACATATGCATATTGTTCTACCTTTTCCCCCTTTTTCTTTATTCATCTTGGAGTGAGTCACTCCAACATCTGACTTGCAGGTATGTAAAAATAGGAGAGACAAATCTCATCTTTTCTTTAAAAATGATTCTTGGATTGCGGGTGACTTCAGTACAAGATAATGACAGAGAAGCAGTGGGGTGGTTCACGTGGTGTAGTTTGATTCAGGACAAGCAAGCATCCGACGCCATGTACAGCAAATGTTCTTTATTACCTTTGCCATTTTTCAGTGGCAATTTTCCTTTTTTTAAAAGGGAATAATAGAATCTCTATAATGCCTAAATTTCACTTAGACCTTCAAATTAAATTCATTAAATTAAAAAACAAAATCACTGCAATCTTTTATATTTAAAGGTAGGGATGATAAAAACCTTTAGCAAAAATTGTGATTCGTAAAGATATGCTTAGCATAATATGGTTTGGATACGGACATTAAAGGTGTCTGTTCTTTCACATATTTTTTGCAGCATTTACATTTTATGCATCTTAATCACATGATGTTATACAATCAAAATTATCAAAAGGCTCTGGATGGGTGTAGAATAAATTATTACTCTTGCAAGGTCTGAGTTAGTGCTGGATCATGTAGGACACCTATGGTGCATCCATTTAAAAAGAAGTCAGCGTGGAAGAAATATATTAGAAATATACTTTTCTGGTATAAGGAAAAATATATGGGTTTTCCTGGGAAGAGAAAACAGTATCAGCCTTCTCAATCGAATAATAAACTGGCAAATCAGCACATGTCAAAAGACAAATGAGAATCAAAGAAATTTTATGAACTTCTTTAGAATTCATGATCTAAAAAAACTGTGCTTTGATTTAAAGTTGTGAATGGGTTCTCTTTTCCTTCTTCAGTGTATTTTGACAGGTATTTTGTCTTCTCCTCTTTGCCAACTGATTTTTTTAAAATATGAATTTCATTATTTTTGTTTTTCTTCACTCTGCTCTGCTCTCAGAGCATATATTTGATATTTTCAGCATGCAGTTGTTTGGAAACTGAAGTTAGTGACAGAATTTTCTGCAATTTCAACAAGACTAATGCACAGATCACATTGTATAAGTCTGGAGCCTAAGATTTCTCTTATTTATAAAATTGATATATCTTCTTCTTCAGTAGAGTATTTAAGACAGAAAATCTAGACAGATATTTTTAGGACCTGATTCTGTAAACATTTACGCATTACATGATTTTTTTTTTTTCATTTATCTATAGATAAAAAAGGAGTTGAAACTTCTGTAGGAAAAACCAGGAGACTAATCTAGAACCTGCTTGTGGAAACCAATATTCTCAGGCCTAAAACAAATCTTTTATATAAAGTCCTCAGCAACCACTTTTGATGCTGAATGCATGTGCAACGATCAACACCTGCTCCTGCATCACTTCTAAGAGGCTGTATTTATCTCTGTTTCCAAAACAGGTAATCCTGATGATTCCTCACATTTTTCTATTTTCCTTCTCCACATGTGAAATGCATGAAAAACAGCAAAGCAGCTTCATTGATCGTGAGTGGGAGGAAGCCTCCATTGTAAGATCTTGAGCTATATAAACCAAGTAAATGACCATTGGTTTTTTGTATATGTATGTATGTATGTATGTATATGTCCGCCTTGGACGATCCAGAATTTGACTGTTCACACAAGCTGCACAATTGAAGTACACACCAGCCGGCCAAAGTACTTCCTTGTAGTGCTGTAAATATCAAGCTTATCATGTTATTATAATCTCTAAAATGATCTTAACCTTTTGCTATATTTAAAGCTGCATGCAATCTTCCTTATTTACGCACTCTACTGGCCAGCCAAGCGTATTTGAAAAAGAAAAATTGCTATATCCCTTTTTGAGAAAGGCTTGCTGCCACTCTCACAGATGAATGAATTTGTATAGGGAGTGAGAAGACAGGCAGTGGATGTGAGGGGAATCCACAACACCTGGCTCTAAGCCTTCCTTTCCCGTTGTGCATTTTCCTGCCTGGAGCGGGATCAATATTATCATATATTTACACAACAGTGCATCAAGGTCCATGGAAAAGCTGTGTTTTGGATGATTAAATAACTGCAAAGTGAAATTCTCTTAGAAATATTTTCCATTGAGCTGGGATTAAAACAGTCATAATAACAGGAATTGTTCTGGTCAAATAATTTTGAAGTTTTTTGTATTAAGACAGCATGAAATGCACAGTGATAACTTCATTATTCCCTCCCTCCAGTGTGTATAGCTGACAGGCCACAGCCAGGATATGACTATCTTAGAACAGATGATAGTGAAGATCTTAAATGTATGTCTTCCAAAGAGTAAAACTCACTTGGTATTGCCTATAAAACCAATTTGTACTCCAACTGGGAAAGCTCTGTCTGCTGTCTTTGCCAAGCACTGTGGATCCAAAGGTAGAAATAGATCCTAGAAACAGAGGGGGAAAATCTTCTGACGTGTGAATTGCTTACCTAGGTAGAAAGGGTGAAAATTATTTGATGCCAGGAAGTGATTTGTTTGTTTATTCTCTGGATTTATTACATAAGAATTCTTTAGGGTCTCTGAAGAGACTGCAAGGGAAAGTGGTGGGAGCTGAGGGATATAACTATTTTGTATAGAGCTGAACTGAGGCGGTTCCAGAAGATGAGGGCAGGGCTGACTGATTTACTGAGCTTCCTGACGGGTGTAGAAGCAGGACTATGGTTGAAATGCATCAGCTTAAGTGTTTTTCTCAATCAGCTGTGGCACAATGAGAGGTAAATTAGGGAGCTGGCAAGCTACAGAGAGAAGGAGAGCTTTAGTGAGTGAGCATGTAACAAGAGGCCAGAGAGGGAGAATTTATTTCCAGCACAGGAATATATTTTTCTGGAATAGACTTTGTTGTTACAGAGAAAAACATCTCCTCATCTAGACAGAACAGTGCTGCGGCTGAGTCTACTCACTCCTCTGGCTAATAGTGCGTATTTCTGAAAAAAAATTGCTTTGATGTCAGACTTAATTGCTTTGGTGGAAGGAACTAAAAAACCCCCACAAACAAAACCACTCTTGCGTGGCTTGAAATACAGGAGATTTTACATGGATATTAATATTACCTTTGAATCACTAAATGCGTCCTGTAGTTCAGTGGGTGTTATTTCCTTCAATGGCAGACTGGTGACGATGAGTCAAATCATGCAAAGTTAGTTCTAGGAATGGAAAGCTTTGGAAAGTGTTAAATGCATGCAAGTATTTCTTGTCTTTAGCGTTTCTTGGCATTTCTCTGACAATATAACCTGTGGAGGTAAAGGGACTCCTTACTGACCTCATTCTCTGTGTTCATATCGGAAAGCCAGCATTTCCACTGAGCTCTGAGACAACTTTGCACAGGGTCAGAACTAAGGCTTTTAGAAGGTCTATGTTTTGCATTCCTTCTATAATGAAATATGCATGGATACACTGTTATTAAGCTTCAAACAAACTGCTGTTTAAAACATTAAACACAGAAATTATGATGAAGCTTATACCACCTTGTAATTTTCATTGACATTTAACCTAATTTGCAGTGACTACTGCTTAGTCCAGGTGGGTACTAAAGCACAGCTGTTTTTAAAATATTAGTCTGTGAACCATCCAGAGTCACTTCCAATTTGTTTGCACTAGCTCCTTTGTTAGGAAAAACAAAAAGGAAAAGAAATAATTTTTACTGTTGTTAACCTAGCAGTTAGTTAAGAAGGATACATGGAATTATTCAGTTTTGAATTTCTTTTACTATGAAATATTTCTGCAATAGAATATGCTGGTTTTATCTTTAATTGGCACTGAAGTGCCACACTTGGCTTGCCTCTGTTTTACTATGGAATGTAAAAATCTAAAGAAAGGGGTCAAACTCTCTACTGTTACCTGGGAGCACAATAAGACCTTGTGAAATAGAACGGTCTTTCTTAAAGAAGAATGTATATAATACCCCTAAGGGGTTCAGTTCACTCCAGGGGTGAAACAACTTGATGAACCAATGAGTATGGGAATTTTAATTGAGCTGCAGTGAGTAAATGAAATACAGAATGAAATACAGACTTCATATCATTATGATGTGATATGATGGCATAATGACACAAATTAAATTGTCTTCAGAGAGTTTATTTTAAGGCTCTGGCTGCTTCCTTGAGCAATGAATTTTGTTTCTGAGACTCAGGTAGATCACCTCACCCAAAACATGGTGTAAAAACCCACTCCACTGACTTAATCTCACAAACAATAATAGGGCTTGGTATAACAGTATGAGTAAACACATCATTACATGGATAAGTACCTGAGGAAACTGTCATCTGAACACCATTTACCATCTGAACAGATAATTAAGAGAGAAGGGTTCAGAAAGGGAATCAAAAATTCAAGTGGATAGACCATTTAAAATCGATACATGTTCAGCTTGACTTGTTTATTTATGTGAGAGTTTTCTACTCTCCCTTACAGCTCTAGCTATGTAAGGAAAAGTCTGGGACTGTTTGTAAAGAATATTGGTAAGAGGTTTTTAGGGGAAGAGCCTGGGACATTACATAAATCAGCAAACAGATCATAAAGAAATGGGCAAACAATTTCTACCAAATGGTTCTTTCCAGGCAGAGAGAATTTTTTTTTTTTTGCCACTTCCATACAAGTGCAACTGAAATATGCCTGGATTTATATTCAAAGATTACCGAGGTTTTGTCTACAGAGAAAAATCCCAAGTTTGGTACTTGGTTTTCAAAGACAAGCTGAATTGTTACAGTGTAAACATCATTGAAAATGTATTTGTTCTTCCAGCCTCCTTTAAAATTAACCATAATCATGTCCTTCTTCTCTATCCAACTCTTCTTACAGATGTAATATGTGATACTAGAGAAGAAAGTGAAAGCAGGAGACAGGTGAATAGTCTTGATGACAATGAGCTGAAGTTGTAGTGACTGCTGCAAGGAGAGGGGTGTGGCACTGCAGCCTGGATCTAAATTGTGCAAGTTTATTGAGAAAGGCACAGAAATATGTGGGATGAGAAAAACATATTGAAGGGAATATTTAAGCCTAATCACCATTGACAAACTGGTATGAATTGAAAAAAAATAATCAAATGTGTTTTAGAGTAGCTGATAAGAGCCTAGCGAGAGAATACTAAATTGTATAAAATGGAACATGGTCCAATTCTTGATATAACTAAATGCATTAAATGCAGGTTGGATTTTAGATGACAGGCTAATAAATCTGTGGCACACCATATGTCTGAGACATTTTCATATTGTCAAACAATATCAACAGTTAGAAGTGCTTTTAGACAGTTAAACAGCAAAGGGAATGTGTAGTGCATTTCATGCACACATTGCAAAGGACAGTGAGTTATCTGAAATCTGTGAAACTAAGGCTGCTTGGGACATCTGGAAGTCATACTGTTGGTCCTGTTGGTACTTTGGATGTTGCAAGTGTGGTAAAAAGATTCATATATTCAGTTGCAGTTTCATTTGGATATGAATACAAATAAGAGAAAACACTTCTTTTTATTTTTATGCAACATGCATTTGCACTAGGGATGTGAGAAAAGTGCTTACCTCCAGTTTCTACTGACAACTTTTCTTCTGCCGCATGCATACTACATGTGTTCACCACAACAGGTAGTTGTTAAAAATTGATAATGACAATAATTCTCAAAAGCTAGTAGAATTATGTGACATAATTATTTTAATTTATTGACTGATACAGCAGGGCTATAAATAATATTTCATAATATCCAGCCCTGGGTTGCCAGAGCATACAAGATCCCTTAAAGACAAATGCATCTTGTGAGAAAAATAAATAATGGCTTACTCACCCTACTTTTGGACAGCTAGTTCTTTCTGTGGTACAACCTCTTTTTTTTGTTTCCCCTAGTTTTCTGTATTTTATTATTTTCCAGAGATAGAGCAGGAAAATAGAGTTTTAAAAGCTAAATGGAAAGAGACAAAAGATTTGGTTGCTTTGACTTTCTCACTGGAAAAAGTTGGAAAGCAAAAAAAATTAAAATAAAAATGGGAGTAGAAAGGAAAAGAGAAACATCTCATTGTTTTAATTTCATAAACCTTTTTTTAATCATAAGATGTAAGCAAATAGTTTTCACCCTCATATTCTCCACTTTTTTTACTTGTCCCTGTTAAAAATAAAGGATGAAGAAGGCAAAAAGTCCAAATGGAACTTCTAGTTCTATTTTCCTTTAAAAGATAGAAATAAATAAATTTTAAATTATTGAATATTATTTAAATGAAACAAAAAAAACCTACAAAAGATAATATTTGAATAAAGTACTTCTCCAAATAATCATTAATAAGAAGTGCATGTTCTGGAAAAAATGTTTGACAGTCATCCTTATTAAAAATAACATTTGAAACAACTTTTTTTTTCCTCTTTATTTAGAATATAATTTGGCTTTTACTTTATTTTTTTTTGAATAGTTAGCGTTTTCAGGCATAAAAACCAACAGATCTTATTTGTGAAGTTTACTTTTGTCAACAAAGCCTTCCTCTTTGTTTTGTTCTTCTACTGGAAAAGAAGTGCCACTGTCTGCAATCAGCTATTCTCACAGACGTGGTCCTCACTGAGTTTCCTTTGCTTTAGTTTATCATCCTTGGGCGTAATGGAACTCACATGTTTGACGTGTGCTTTGGAGAGTACCTGCTTTGGTATTTCACAGAACCGAAGCATAAATAAGTGGTATTGGCATCAGTAGATTAAGGAGAGTGAGTAATGAAAGTCATGCTTTCACAAGTAATAGAGAAAGGGAAGGTTTCTGGGTCTAAAGGTGACATATTTATATATTACAACTGCAATAAAAACCTAACGTTTCTTACAAGAGTAAAACATACTGCAGTTGTATTTTGACCAAATACTCATAGTGGTCTTTGCATGAATACACTGAAAATTTGTGAGCTTAAAGTGTTAAAATTCAGCTAAGGTCAATGTGGATAAATCCAACCACACACATTAGAGGTGCATGTTAAAGACAATACAAGAGTCATGTTCTCACAGTTCTGACACCAATCTTTGCAATGTCCACAAAGTTCACTTTTCAGTACAAGAGAAGATGTAGATATGGATAACAAAAGGATCACTGGTATGAAGAGAAGATGAGAGATAAAGACAATATTGGCCATATGCTGAAATGTGGGTCTGGTTTCCTATTTCTAGTACCTGTGCTTGACTTTTTTTGACCCATAGTACCAAAACAGCTAACTAGGATGGATCAAAGATAATAATTACTATAAGAAAAAAAATTTTTTAGATAGATTTTTATTTTCTTTTAACTCCTTTTAAATAAACTGATTTCAGAAACTCTAAGAAATGAAATACCATTTCTGATGATATATTCCTTTTTTTCTTTTTCTTTTCAGCTAGAAAATAGCTGAAAATATGCAGATCAAATGTTTTCACTTTCCCTCAACTTCACAGCTATTCGGCAAATTTTATTCCAATTTGTAAACACTTTTGTAACCTAGTGTCATGGTTTAAACCCAGCTGGAAACTAAGTACCACGCAGCTGCTTGCTCACTCCGCTCTTCCCAGTGGGACAGGGAGAAGAATCTGGGAAAAAAAGATAAATCTCATGGCTTGAAATAAGAACAGTTTAGCAATTGAAATAAAATACAATAATAATGATGGTTATGATTAAGATGGTGGTGAAAAGGAAGACAACAAAAAAAGAGAGAGAGGAACAAAACCCAAGAGAGACAAGCGATGCACAATGCAGTTGTTCACCACCCACTGACAGATGCCCAGCCTGTCCCCCAGCAGCGATCGGTGCCTCACGGCCAACTCCCCCCAGTTTATACACTGAGCATGATGCTGTGTGGTATGGAATATCCCTCTGGCCAGTTGGGGTCAGCTGTCCTGGCCATGCTCCCTCCCAGCTTCTTGTGCCCCTCCTCCCCGGCAGAGCATGGGAAACTGAAAAGTCCTCACTTAGAGTAAGCACTACTTAGCGACAACGAAAACATAAGTGTGTTACCAGCATTATTCTGGTACTAAATCCCCCACACACAGCCCCATACCAGCTACTAGAAAGAAAATTTACTTTAACCCAGACAAAACTAGAACACCTAGAAATTCCATTTTCTGATAAGTATTTTTCCTGAATAGTTACAAAATTACACTACTTATCTCTTTAATGTATACACAAAGTCAGAAAACTTGTAGAATTTGCCATAGTTATACAATTCCTGGAAGTAAAGAGCCATTGAAGAATTTATAACACTGCTTGCCTCAATCCATTTCAGACTCTTAGGAATATGTTTCAAAGGTAATGAGTGGATTTAACACCATTTGACTTAAAAAACTGGCAGCAGATTGTTTGTCTTAGGAAAATCAGATTTAGTACAGTGTTATTTAAATCTGAGCTGGGGAGATCTATTATAGTCAGGCAGATTTGAAATAGTTTGGTCTTCATTTGTAGCAAAGCAGCAAATGTTGTTAACAATGTAGTACATCATGACAAGTAAATTGAAGGTGAAGTAAAGCCAGAAAAAGCTCAATCTATATTGAATGCAGACTTCAAGTTCACCAGAAGGTCATACCGAGATAAGATGAAAAAGCCATAGCGCAGACACATAATGCTGCCTTTACTCGTTCTGTTTATATTCTGATAGTTTGGGGATAAAGCCGTGCAGATATGTCAGGATGAATGGTTTTTGGATTTTGATTTCAAGAAAGTGCCCTTGTGGGAGTCTGCACAAGAGTACATTAATGGAAGGAGATGTTTGAAGATGCTGAAGCATTCTATGTCAGAATTTTGTAGTTACAATTTAAAGAGTCAGTTATGACTTTCCTCAGTCAAAACCTCAGTACATGTATACAGTTTATGTTTTAAGTCCATTGGAAGAATTTGTAGATTACTGCAAAGCCATTTATCACCTGATCCGAATTTTCAAAATTAATTTAAGTGTATTTCAAATCTCGGAGTTGCGTTTTCTAAAATGAACCATTTACTGTCCCGTGTCTTGGTCTTGAAGCTCAAAAGACACTTGATTTCAATATATATTGTTATAATGTTCGGAAACACTATGATAATATTTCAAAGAATTTATGCACCTTGTAGAGTCAGGAAAATACTTTTATACCCAAATGCTTTACACAGAGACATAGGGCATAAAATCACATATACTCTTTGCCTTATTTACCATGAAGATGCAAACAATCTTTCTTTTTTTTTTCCCCCTTAGGAAATATTAGTCTACTATTCTCATACCTGCTCATAAAACTGGTAGTGAAACTATTGTTTCCAGAGATATCCTGGGTTGCCTCCCTCTCACCCAGCTTCATGTGTCTGCAGTTTATATGTGTACACACTAGCTAGTAACCCAATGCTCTCTTCAAGGTCAATAGAGAGCAATACATAGTGATTCATCTGACCTATTTTAATCATCTATTTTAGGATGAGATGACTCACGCTTTGAAAGTGCCAATTTTACTCCACTCACTGTGAAAAAGTCTTGACAACTAGCTAACATGAAAATATCTGTACTGCTGATGTCTATATTTGTGATTTCACAAATGCCATTCTATGTGCTATCTTCAGAACTCTCTGATTTCCCCATCCTTTATTTATAAAAATTCTAGCCATCCAATCAGTGAGCCGAAATAGAATTGTATAGCACTGCTGAATATGCATATACCATAAGTATCAACTAGTTAGTAGCATATTTTAAACAATCTCCATGAAAAAAACTCACATGGTGGACTGGATTCAGAAAGTCATTTTTTAGGAGTGAAAGAGTTTCAGAAACAATTCTTCTGTTTCTTGGATAACAGAAATTTCACTCAGGAGAAAATATATCGGTAAAGGATACAACTGGTGCTAATACAACTAAAAAGGTGCACCCCTCTCATTCATAAGATTGGATGCAGACACGTTGTTGTAAAAGTATCGGAAAAGCAGTATGCGCAACACTTCCAATGTTTTCATAAGGCCGAGAGGTTTTGTACCCTCTTAATCCCATCTTAACAGTGAAAACAGTGTTTTATAGAAAGCCCATCCTGAACACAGTTCGTGTTTAATGTGTGATGAGGACCACAGTTGTTTGACAATTTGTAAAAAATGCAGTCATTAAACATTATGACAATTGGGTATATACAGTGAAAGGTGGAACCCTGCAGAAGAATTGATCTTCTTCAGTACCCTCCTTCCTGCATATAACGAATGTGACATTTAGTATAATGATATCACTTATCTTTTTGAACATTACTAGAGATAAGAATTTTCATCGTGAATGTGGGAAACTAGTGAAAAGTTTTCTAAACCTAACATCTTACTCCATGCATTGAAATTATATGTCGATGCCTCAGATACTGTATAAACAAACCTAATTCTCATAAGGTATCCTAGGTTTGCTGTATTTTGGCAATTTATTCTTATTTCTTAAAAAAACCCCTTCATTTTGATGAGTGCAGATGATGATCCCTAAATACCAAAAGTCAGTAAGAGCTGAAACTCACTTTTGTATTTTTTGAAGCATAATCCCAACATTTAACAGTGTTGAACTGTACTGATAAATGTGTGTTAGCATATGAGCAGAGAGTTTGTGAAAACAGTCGTTGTCTCAGGCTTCATTGTAAGTGTAACCAACCAACTAACTGTAAATTAATGATAGCTGCCAATTTTGCAGGGTTTTAGAAGTGTGATATAACATTCTAACATATAGCAATTAATTTTAGAAACAAGCAAATTTCCTCCTGCACTTTATTGGTCATTTTACAGGACTAATAGGTTAATTACATGGCTGGTTAAGGAAAGGCAAAGTTATTAATATCTCAATATAAATGAATTGTGTTTTTACAGGAGCTATCAACATCAGAAACCAAGCCAGGCAGTGATAGAGTATGGATGAAAGGGATCTGGCCCTTCAGGCTGTGTCTTGGCCAGCGTAGAGACTGCCAAGTGCTCTTTCTTAAAAATTGTAGCTTTCTATACTGGTCCGCTGAATTCACTGTCTGTATGAGCCTGCCTTGCAATTTCAGCCTTTGTCTTAATTTAAGAAGTTAAATGCTTTGCTAAATTTCCTGTCATTTTGGCAGAAGTCTGAAGAAAGCGTTATCAAGTGTATCTTCAGCTTGCTGTAGGATGGAGTTGGATTCGGTTTTTCATGTGCTAGTCTGCTGTTGGATTTGTAATCTAATTCTTTGCTTTCATTGTATGCAATGGGCTTTTCAGCACTCCAGATGCATGGTGACCTTCTTGAATTGTATTCAGAAACCGGGTCTGTGAAACTGCCAACAATTATTTACTTGTCTTTTATGAGTTTTATACTCCTGGCTCAATCCCACAAGGAGTTGGGAAACCCAAGAAATGCTGAGCATGTCCAAGGTCTATAAAAATCAGTGGTGCTGGCGGTCACTCACTGGATTATGGTATCGTATAAAATGAGATATTCAGTGAGCCATGGTCTTTCCATTTAAATCAGGCACACTTGTGAAACTTAATATCCTCTGCCTTATTTAGATAGCTTCGGATGTACACAGATCGTGCACAGCAGCTCATGTATAAAATACATATGATGCATTATTTATCTTGATTTGCTGCATGTAAATATCAAATCCCATGTTCTGTTATTCTCATTATTATTGAGTAGCAGCTTAATTGAATTCAGCAGGCGAAAGATACAAGAAATTTAAGGATGGCAAAGTTACACCATTAAGTGCTTTGTAATGATGAGTTAAAGAATTACACATCTCAAAAGCGCTGTTACTTAAGAAGAAATGCAAATGTGTCTAAGGAGTTAATATCTAATTGATGATGTTTTTCTCAGCTTTAATTACACTCTAATTTTCTAATTAATTTTAGAAGGAATACTTGGGGGGATACCTATTTATTTGTGAATTAACTTGTCCTTGAGTAACCAGTGTAAAATCTTTGGAAAAACCCTGAGCACAGAGTTATAAATAATAGTATGTTTGAACAAAAACAAACCAGATTTTTTGGTCACATAAAGGTGTGCCTTTAATTTTTTTAGAGAATATGTTCTCTGAAACATTAACAAATGTAAGCATCCTTAAAACAACTCACTGACATTTTATCTGTCAAAATAAAAGTTTTAAAGCTGAGGAATATGTTGCATATTTGTTTCTGGAAATGTGTTAGAATGCATTGATATCAAAAGAAGTCAACCATTTAGCAGAAGCAGTACTAAATTTGAAAGTTATTCAAGGTTAGAAGCAGTAGAGTATAGTCACTACCTTTTGAGAAGAAAAGAGTTGAAGAATGAGAGTTCAGTCAAGTAGTGCACACTGAAAAATATATGGATGCATAAATAAACAGAAATACACATACGTGCATGATTATGTTTATTTCAGATGCAGTTAACTTTATTAGTGATCATGTGATTATTTAATGATGGAGAATTCCAGTCATGTCTCCAAGAAGAAAATGAAAATTATAAAGTTTTGATCAAAAATATGAATGGAAAATTTACGACCGTTCATAGTTGTTAAGGTTACATGTAAGGCCAAATCTGTACTGATATACTTTGGTTATATCAGTTTCTCTTTGGAAATTCTCGGACCTTGTAACAGTACTAATTCTTTAAAGACTTTAATTTTCCTGTACCAATTTATCTTTTAATAAAGTCCAAAATTCATCTGGTCATATGATGATATCTACACATGAACTGGTCATCTTTATCTGAAAAGAAAGAGACAATTACCCTGTGTCATCTCATAACATTTACCACTGTAAAACTGATACCTCTTTATGATCACAAATGTGGTTTTGCATTTACATTTTTATGAAAAAACCTCCACATTCCCTCAACAACTTTACTCGTGGATGGATTTACTCACTGCATGCTTATGAACACTTACACTGCTGATACTATGCATTTGTTTAAATTTTCAAATAATTTCTTCCACTTAATTTTCTTGAAATAATTTTGAATTGCAAACGCAAGAAAATATTTTAATATTTTTCAAAGCTATGTTTAAAAAAAATTATAACTGCTCTGGAAATCAAATATGGATTTGCCCTAGAAATAATAATCCCTGAAAAGCATCCTGAAGAATCCGAGTCAAAAGGCATTTAAAAATACTTGCATGCAGTTGATTGTGTTGCCAAAACTGAATCTTCCGGACTGAGAGCCCAAAGCTGTACAGAATTATTATAATTTTGGTTTAATAACACTATTTCAAACTCTTTTCTAAAAAAGAGAGATTAATAACCTCTCAAATGACTTTTATGTAATTATCTGTTTTATTTTTTGAGCACTCATATTTCAATTAATTAAAAAACCTCCAAGTTTTCAAAAAATCTTCAATATTTTAGAGCGACAGATTGTCGTTGAATACTCTTCTGGTTTTTTTTGCTCACAGATATTTAAAAATGCATGGGAATTTTTATTGTCTAACATCATCTACCAATATTACAGTACTAAATAGATACTGTACCACACACATGAGAATTATTCTGGCCTCTAGATCAACTTTGATTCTTTCTTTGCTATTAAAAAAATTAACAAAAAAAATTTACTAACTTCAGTCTTCTCTCAAACAGTAATTTTAATCTTTATATGCGTCTCTAAGAAAAAGAAAATCATAACTCTTGAGAACTTACTGCATTGATTTTCTATTAAGAAAGTAACAAAATCAGCAAAATGCTATGTAAAAAATTGGTAGACTAGATTTCTTACAACATTAACCAAATATAGCAAAATATTAAGCAATTAAATCACTCAGACTTATTTGTTGGAGAGATTTCATTAGCAAGTATAGCACAAGAAAAACAAGGAAATCACATTGTTCAACCTAACTATAAAATTAAATGAGCTTTGTGTTCCTCAGCTTATAAAACATTATTCCCAAACATAGTCTAATCTTAAGAGACTCAGTGTTTTTCACATTTTCATAACTGTCATAAAACATCTGCAGAAACAACATGTATGTGTTCTTAGGATTTGCTTTTTTATCTATTTTAAATAGCTGGTCTGTTTAGGGTCCGGCTCTGCTTCTGTGGATTCTTGATGAAGAGCACAAAGGTAAGACCCAGGACGGTAAAGTTATTCCTCATTTCTGTTGCTGAAAAAAAGCATGTTCTTGCTAAGAGACTTTTGGAAAGAAGTGACTCCTCCTACTTTTTATGCCTTACATCTGATAGTTTTACCCCAACTACATATCCTAGAACACCATGCAAAAATCAGAGCATGTAGAGCTCTCACAAAGTTTTTCCTTCACCATGTACCATCTTTTAAAAGAGTAGACGGTACAGAATATAAAAGTTTAAGTCAACAGCTAACTTGCTTTTGGGGTCTGCGTTTTTCTTTTTTTCCCCTTTGTTTTTGTACATTTCAAATTAGTGCAGAAGCTTCCTGGACTACAGATTTTATATTGATTTTATATTTCATTCTCTTGGTTTAAAATAAAAATCCAAATTCATGAATTCTGCAAACTGGTGGAGCAGTTTGAAAAAAATTCAAATTTTTTTCCTTGAAGAAACATAAAAGTTTAGTTTTTTGTGATTCATGGGATCATGTACTTAGAGGTGACCTGAAGCAATGGGAAGGTACATGAGCATCTGCAAAAAGCTGTGAGTTAAATTTGGAAAAAGGTGTACAAATCTGCAAAGCAGCAGAACAAGCAAAATTGCAAATGAACAATTCCAGGAATGGGGAAAATCGAGAAAGAATGAAGGAAGTTATTGCACAGCAGAACATGCTGAGACCAGTAGAGAAAAGCACCTGATCTCATCTCTTAGCACAGAGACCAGCCTAAGCAACTGGGTAAGAAGGAATCATCATGCAGACCGAATCCACCCAGCAGAGCTTCCCATAAACCCAACCTTGTCATTGCTGCTGTACTTTGTCGGTGCTCAGGGTGATGGTTTCCTTGGACGCTGAGCTGAGGAGAGGAGCTGGCTGCTGCTGTGATAGTCATTTGTCTTAATAGGAGGTAAAAGAGGCAGTAAAAGGCAGGAAAGCCTACACCATCTCTTTTTCCTGCTCATATCACCTGTGTGTCAAAGCACTCAGAGTGCCCTGAAAGAGCAGGGCCAACAAAGCTGTAGGATGGCACAAGAACATGCCAAATGGTTTTCTGGGCACAGGTGAGAAAGGGTCAAGCAGCCCTTCTGACACACGTTGGTAACTGGTCTGCTATTCTGTTCTCCTGGGAAGAAAATGAATCCGGGGAAAAATGAGGCTTTTTTATTTTTCTTTTCACTGTTCTTGGGTTATATTATCCAAGCAAAATCATCAGTTATTTTTATTGTACTTCCTTTTCATAGGAAGTATTAGCCCAGGCATACAATCTCTTCCTTGTCTTTGCTGCTGTTCAAACATAGCCAAAACATTCTCACTGGCACGCATTCCTTAGAAACAGGTCATGACAGCAAAACATCTCCTTTATCTAAAGTTATCATCTATTCCTTACAGCAGTGTGTTGGCTGCTGGCTCCTCTATTGGAATAGGGGTCTCTTGGACTGTGACATGTCTAACAGCAGTGAAGACAAAATGTAAAATCTAGCTCTCGCAGCTAGCCCTTACACCTTGCTCAGACCCAAATAAGTAAGTAATGCTAACTTCACATCCATGTTTCTAAGAATCAGAGAAACATTACAGATATGTCCTGCTTCTCACTTCCTAACAAGATGATATATTGTGGCTTTGTTCCTTAACGGTGGTGTCCTTTTTCTTGCACTTTTCCTTCAACATAAAAAGAAATCAGGGGACAAAAAATGGAGAGGGGGTGGACTGACCAGAGGTGAAGCTAACAATCTGTGTCTCCTACTTTTCAGGCTCTGACAGTCTTGATGTGAAATTTCTGAAAGTCAGGACCATTTCAGTTCTGCACATCAATCAAGGTTATAAATACCCAAACCACTTCTCCCAGCGTGATATGGTGGAGGTAAAAAGTCAGAAATGATGAAGAACATGGGCATATGACTGTCTTGACAAAAGGTAGCATAACCAGAGCAGATTAGAGGTGAAATATAAATTATAATGAAATTATGAATCTTGTCCCAATGAGTGTAAGAAGTCCAGCAGTCAAATACTGTTAGTATTTATTTTTATGTCCAAAGCTTTGCAAATGGATTTAGTGCATCAAGTTTGCTCTTCAGCATCTTGACCAAAGGCAACCTCAACTTCAGCAAAGTTGTGGTATATATAGCACAATTTATCATCTCTGTTTCTACGGACATTTCTGTTCACACTCTGAGTGCTGCAGCAACTAGTAGTATTACACAGTTAATTGAAAGTCTCTCCACAGAGCAATGAATCCATAGGACCTTGCGTTCTGGGACTGACTTGGATTTAAGCACCACCAGAGCTGACAGGACCTAGCTGTACGTTGAAAAGGAAAGTCTATTGATTAAATTCCTATTTTTTGCATATGCTATGCAGATGACGTTCAGTTATTTCATAAAAGTTTTGCCATGGGCTACATCAGTCAGGAATGCAACATTTGTTCTAGATGCCCGTAGTATCCATTACTCTTCTCTAGGAAAACTCCACTAGGCTGACGAAATCTCTTTATCCAGTTTAATTGAAGGTTTACTCTGACAATCTTAGGTGATTAAAATGCTTTGCTAATTGATACTTGAACAAAATTAACTATTTACAAATTATTCTTGAAGGAAGCAAGGAAATTTTAACTATCTGCTCAAATTTTCTTTTGGGCAAATGCTTAGCTGAGATCTTGCAAAACATTGAAGTGTGTATTTATAAGTAAATGTAATAGCAGTTAGAGACTTCCAAGACTTAATCTCGAGAAGATTTAATGTGAGAAAATATTATTAAAGTAGAATTAGTATCACCTAACTTCAGTTATGTGAATGTTCTGTATCTAGGAAGTTAGTCTTCTGGGTTTTTTTTGTAATCAGTGGCAATGGACAGGCAAGTCCTAGGGCCATTAGTCTTGACTGCATTAGACCCTTTACGTTAGAAAATGCTTCTCTGACAACTTACTCCAAAGGGAGTCCAAATAATGAACATAGACTTGATGCCCAACTCTTATAAAGCTAAATGAAATGAATCTCATCCTTCATTTCCAGATAATAATAGATGCAATCATTACAGTAGCTCCATTTTCACAAACACCCACAGTTCATTATAAGACTGAGGCATAAGCATGATATTATTAACATAATTATTCTGGATAAAACACAGCTATGCACTTCAAATAAATGGGAGCAGCTTATTTTATCATCCCTTTTTTTTTCTCAATTGCAGTCCTTAATGTACTTAACTATTCCTCATTCTAACATGAGAATATTATGTATTAGGACTTCTCTGCTTGAAATACTACTTGTTCCTGCTTATCATTATGTCCTTCATCTCCATTTGTTCTCTTATCAGTAAAATTGTTTTGCTTCTTTCCTTAAGAGCAAGTATACATCTTTCCATGGCCCACTGTATGTCCTGAAATTGCGTTCTGCCTTCTTGGAGTGTGTCCACACTGCTGCTTTGTTGGCCATCATTGTTAGTAAAACATCATCAACACCACTTTTGGTGAAATCCTCTTTTGCTATAGAAGTCACTTGATAAAGTCTTCAATGGGATGATATGTCTGTGAAGAGACCCATCTGAAAAATTTAGCCTTCTACAAATCACTCAATCAGTCTGAATTTCTCTCTTTAGAATGCTAATGTATTATGCTATCCAGGGCACCCAAAACTTCATCCACTTCTCAGGGCTTAACTCAAGAAAAGAACAGGCATGCACTTGGTTACTCTGGTAATGAGCATCTTGGTGATATAAATAACAAAATGTAAGTTATTACCTGAGTAGTATTTTCTTCTTTTCTTAGCAAGTCTAAGTCCATAATATCAAAGCAGTTTTACTCACATATTTCCTTTTTCACTCTGAACATCTTTTGTTGCGTAAGTGCGTAACTAATTACTGTTAAAGCAACATTGGGAATTGAATGGGAATTGAATGCTTTAAAAAGCCCCCCACGATATTCTCCAAGTCTTCCAATGATGACTGTCTCTCTTCTTCATTCCTTCATCATTGCCCTGACCATAGAATTTGCTGAGCTTAGATTGTTCTTGTTTTCAAAGGCACAGATGTTCAGCTTTTCCATGAAAAGGCTATGTTAGCTTGTTTGCACCTCAGTTTTCATCTTTAAAAAATGAAGGCTACGAAGGCTTCTCCACTTTGCAATAATTCACTTCTGCAAAGCTAAATTACTTAACAACTGCAAAATATGCTGAGATCCTGCTGTAAAGAAGTTATGGTATGGAAGCTGCAAAATGATATTATAATGCTTACAAACACAGAGAATTGGGTATAGGAACAGAATCAGCAGTTTGGGTGACAAGTCATTTGCAAACCGAATGTGAGGGAGAACGAGGTCTCCAGGGAATAATTTAGGACACTGTCTGAAGATTTATACCTGCTGGTGTTGCCGGCTGAACAGGTTTTTTCCATACAAAAATACGAGTTGATCTATTATATGACTTTTTAAAATTCTTTCAGGTCTTTGTTTCAGAGAGAGATGTTATCTGGTTAATGTACATGCTGTTGTAGCAGGATGGGATGGTGCATTTAAAATATACCAGCTTAGATCAATTGAACCCTTATTGTGGAAAGTTCTTGTGACAGGCACATTATTGTGGCATCCTTAATAATGCTTGTTACAATAATATGCTTTTCTTTTGTGTGAACTGTAGGATTTGGAACTGGATGTCATGCTAGGGCTTCTGCAGATGATAGTAATCAAACCAACAGAAAGTCTTGAAGAGACCCCTCATGATTTATTCCATCTCTGAATGCTTACATTCTTATATGTATTGGCAGATTTTCATGATTGTTCTAATGGTTCTTAAACAACTTTTCAAATTATCTTAATGCTCTAATAATAAAGTCTTTTAATAGGTTTTTTTCTTCCTACCATGCAGTATTGTTTCTCTTGCTCTTGGTAAAATTATAAAACTGAAAATAAGCCTTGTCTGGTTTTTTTGTACATTTCAGTGTTTAACATTGTATGAAAAACACCGTCTGATGTAACTGTGCAGGAAATGTGTCTTCCTATTAATACAAACTCTGTAAAAATGCCTGCCCTATTCTTGCATAGACCAGTTTTATATTAAACAACCTGATTTTCTCATAAAGAGGATTTGTGGAACTAAACTTCTCACTAATTCTCACTGTGCCACTACTCTCAGGAGAGATGCAGCTGCCACTCTGAAGCACAAATGCTGCATGACAATCCCCAAAGCAGCATTTAAAACATTACGTAAAAGTAAAAGAAATACTTTGTCCATTATTTGGCAGAGTTCTTTCTCTCTGTCTTATCAGTGGCAAGTCTCTCCCTTTCTATGACACCTTTTTCCAGTTTGGTTGAAGAGTTCCCTTTGACTGAAAAGGGTTTATGTAATGTGAGTAACAGAGAAAAGGAAATTGAAAAAGCACACTGGCTCATCCTTATCTTGTAAAATAACCAGAATATAAAGATTGGATCAGATTAGAATTCATAGATTAAATGATTGCATAGGAGAAAGTGAATGGTAATCTTCATTTCTAATTCTAGGGCAGGAAAGCGAAATATTTTATGATAATTAAGATGTCATTGAAATTTTAAAGGACAACACTAGAGGCTTAGAAGACTGTTGAGAAGAGAACTTCTGTGTCAAAAATGTAGCTGGCTTCTTTTTTTGACATTTTCCTTTTTTTTTTTTAACTAGTCTGTACAAAAGTGCCTGCAATATATTAGAAAACATATGTCCAGGAATCTTCTAGTGATGTGGAAAATTGCAATAAAAATGTTTCTACCAGTATCAATTGATAGGAAATAGGAACATGACTGTACAAAATAGCAAGAGGATGAGAGCTATAAAAATAGCTGACAACTACAGGAGCAGGCCATCAAGAGCCTACCACATGTCTGCCTCTAGTCCTCCAGGACAAGCAGAATCCTGATGACTCACAGAGGTGGGATGGTTGGCTCCTGATACATTCATGACACCCATCCACAGCCAATATCCTCCTAACATAAACCCTGGAAGTGGGGGAATAGACTGGAAAACTGGTGCTGCTTGTCATTGCAAGCCATTCTGGACAGCCTCCTTGGGTACTTGTCAGACTACTTACATGCATTTTGGTGCTTGTGTGTACTAAAATGTGAATATTAGGGGCTGAACTGGTTGTATTTTAAAATAGTATTTCCGTTCTATGAGATAGTGCACCTGAGATAGTGCATTGACCTTCATCCATGCCACTGACATAAGGATGAGGAAGCACACACAGCCCCATCTGTACTGTGCCATTTTCCCACAAGCAGCTGGAGGCTTCCTGCAGTTGTGGACAAGGGGAGCTCTGCATCATCTGCCCTATCTGCCTGAAACTGACCTGGAAATTAAATATTCTGATTTGTGAACCATTGGCTAGTTCTTTTGTTTTGTGTAGTCTCGTGGGGGAAATATCTTGGGTCTTTTCCTTATTGTCCTCATTACACTGATGATCTTTATATATATCTATACATAAAAATATAGATACCTATAGATATGAATATATATATATGCATTCCTAAATCTTCTGTATGGGAAGGAAATGGGGAGTCAATTAGAGGCTGCTCTCAGATCTTCTGGGTGTGACTCTTTCAAATCACAAAAACCAGCCCATTACAGAGCAATATGAAAGCATTTGTGTTGTGAGCCAGCAGCCACGTCCTTGGACCAGTCAGATGAGGCAGGAAGCAGAGTTCAGCGTGTGGTACATGGGATCCACGCGGACCTCAGGATGGGGTCATTTGTTTCCAAAAGCACAGCTGGGATGTTCTGCACCCTGATTATAAGAATTTTCGCCATCAAAGGAAAACATTTCCCTTTCTTTCCTATTTTCTCCTAGAAAATATTCATTAGCCATTGAATTCTCTATGGATTCACAGAAAGACAAATATTTTTCCTATTAACTATTTATTGATTGAAATATTTTTATATATTACATCAAACCCAGGAAAGACTTTACTAAAGATTTTTTCCAATACTTCATTATTAGGATTTGATTAAAAAATCCTCAAATTCTCAGAAATCCATAAATATAAATCAATGACAATAAGACAGTACTGCTATCTTAATTATATCTTGGTAACTTCTCCAAATCATGTTAGAATCTCAGCTCAGCCAAGTATATAAGCAAGTTTCAATGATTCAGGTGTCTCCACATTAGACTGTGTCGTGAGAGCAGTCACAGGACTCTTAATTCCTACTTAGTGGAATCTAGTGGAATGCTGCCTATGTATAATTCTTCTTACTATTATTTGAGTTAATGAGATTGCTAATCAGGTAATATGAAGCAATTAATGTACAGGAAGAGGCTAATGTGGAGACTCATTGCCTTACATTCATTTAGAATTTAACATCTGTGGTGTTCTTTCCTTACTATCTGCTCTGATTCTTCAGGCCACAGCTCTCTGAGAAATGTCAATGCATAGAAAAGAACTGCATAAAAGCCTTGTTTTACAGCACCAAATATGACATCCTCATGATGCTCAAAGTGTTGAGAAAAGATACTGGTGCAAAATAGGAGTTCAATAAAAACTAAAAGGAGCTGTCATGATAAATATTAGTTATGTTGCACCGCATCACTTGGACAGATGTAGTGCATGGCTCAGTGGATTAGACTGGTCTATGCTAAGTAGAAGGCTGCCTTGCCCCACTCTGTCACCCAAGGTCAAAAAGAGTGCAAAAGAGTTTTGAATTCACTTTGAAACAAAGTCCTTCCCCAAAGCTGAATCCTAATTCAAATCCCACACAGTTCATGGTTAAGGTACCTCTCATGCGTGATGATTTTTTGACCTGTGATGTATAAGGTGCCAAAACAACTCATATTTGACTCAACTCAATTACTTCTGAAAACGCATGAAATCAGGTCTCTTAATCACATTAGAAATGCCTTATCACTCAGTTTTAATTAGCCTGTATGGTCTGCAAAATTGATGTCTTATATTTCGGTGGTACCAAGTTGGGATTTTGCAGTTCTTGTATGACATCTGAACATTTTTTTCTATACTGCTGATCAATGTTCAGATGTTTTGCTATTGTACTTGCACTAAATGCCTCAAGAGATCTGAGGTCTTCTTCACAGGCCATTGAGGATCAAATGATAAATTCTGAAGGTGGTTTTCTTTTACAAATCATTTCAGTGGACCTCATCTTCTATGACCTAGCATAGAACAAATGCTCATTTCTGTGGGTTGTGCTAGTGAACATAAATTTATTGCATTATGCATCTGTTAGAAGCATTAGTTAACCAGCACAAAATGGACCAAACTGTTGTTAGAGGGAGGAATCAAATTACCTCTTTTTGCTACCTATGATGCAAATTTCTCACCTTCTGAAGTCAGCTTCCTTTTTAGCCTCTGGAGAGAAATGGGGGCTTTTAGGGATCATGCATTTGACCAGCTTCAGATATAGATTCAGGATCAAATGATTTTATATCTTACAAGGTGGTTGGTTTCTTTCTTCTAATTACTATGAAGTGAGTCTTGGGTGTAACTCAGCTATAAATATGGAAGAGTGAAGTTCAGTGTGATGTAAGTCTTCCCAGCAGACTATAAGTGATCTAAAGGATCCTATGTCACACATGCGTATGCCATCTTCAGTTATTCTGTCTGTGTTTCCCTTGTGGTTCAGACAAATTCTTTGCCTGTTTTACATTGAACTAGAGGTTATCCTAATGCAAACCACTGCTCGATCCAAAATAATTTCAGTTAAACAATACTGACCCAAGTATTGAACCTTGGGAGACACTACTGGTGACAGGCCTCCAATTAAACCCAGTGCCACTGATTCTGAGCCTCTGGGATCTGCTGTACAGCTAGTTCTCAATCCACCTCACTGTCCGCCTATCCAGTCCACACCTCCTGAGTTTATTTATAAGGATATTCTTGCTCTTTTGGAAGACCAGGATGATATTTGCTTTCTTCCAGTCCTCGGGCACCTTTCCTGATCACCACAACCTTTCAAATATGGTTGTGAGTGACCTATTTATGGTATCCATTAGCTCTCTCAGAACTCATGGATGCATCTTGTCAGGGCCCATGGACTTGTGGATGTTAAGTCTCTGACCCAATACTCCATGACTGTTCCTTTACCCTGCTCTCCTGGGTAAGAGATTCCTGAGAGCTGGTCTTGTTGGTGAAGACCAATGCAAAGAAGGCATCATTTGAAAATAGCCTCTTATAGTATTGCGTTGTTGTTCCCTGGGAGGAAAGACAGTCTTCTTCATGCAAATAAAATGCTGTGAGCCCTGAACTCCAACTCAAATGTCCCTGGGGGTTCACAGAATGTTCAAGTCACACATCTAGAAATCCGTACCTTATTGCTGACCGTGTTGCCATGCTGACTCCCTTTCTCTAGCAGTATGATTAGAGTGGCTCTAGAGGCCCACAATACCTCATAATATGTTTCTAAAAGGTCAGCAGGGCTCTTGGTAGAATAGAGTCTGGAAACCATGTCTGTCAGTAGTCCTTACTTCAGTGAAGGGTGGTGGCGCAAAGCAGAGCTTTTTTGGGAAACTGACCATCAGAGCAGTTTTCACTTTTAATTTTGCAAGGCAGAGTCCTTGAAACCTCAATATGTGTGACACTTGAAATACAGACTTCTCTTGTTGAAAAGAAAGTTGCAGAAGTTCAGCTGTCTTCTGGCCTCGTTACATACTTGGCAAAGTCATACTGGTCAGGTTTTTATGCCTTTTTTCTCTCCAATGTCAGAATGTGAGGGAAATGACCTAATGCTGAGATAATTTCTTCATCTCTGGTGAATGTACTTAAAGAAAATAAACATAATTAGCCATCTTTTACATAATGAGATACTCAGATGTGCCTCCCTCAGCAGCATTTGAATAGACTATATTACTAATTAGCTAAGTCAGTACCTTTCTATGAGAGCAAACTGTCTCAAAATGAGATGATGGTTTTGTCTCAAATATTCGTGTTTAATTTTCAGTGTGGACTTTCCAATCCCATAGACAAACCCAGAACCAAAGCCCACTGAAGGAACTTTAAAAGTGTCATTCAGTATGTTTTGAGTCAGCCTCATAAAAAACTTTTTACCAGCAGATATGCATGAATACAACAAGTAAATCTAGCACATGCGCAACAAGCTTCTAAGCATTAGACACAAATGTATTCAGGGGAAGAAACAGAAGTTACACCCAGTAAATTTGCTGCCAGTCTCAAACTTGTTCAGAGTCTGGAGGGTAGAGTTTACTATGTCTTTGTGTGTATGTATGGTTAGAAACCAAAACACTGGATTGTACCACTTTCAGTGATTTGAAGCTTTATGAAGCGAGCAAAGGAGTTGCAGCTACTTTACTGGGAGCCTAGAAAGCAATAAAAGAAAACCGAGGATTCCTAAGGTAAGGATTCTAGAGAACAGTACTAAACCTTAAGAGTTTGAGTAGCAAGATTTCTAAGGCAAGAACCAAAGGAGCCATTAACTGACTGTGTAGTCTTTTTCCTTCATCCTTGCTCATGCATGTCACATTGACTTGTGAGTCCTCTTTCAGACTAAGGCTGAGACATTTCCTGTGGAACTGGAAACAGTGTCCAGTGCTTCTCTTCTTCTATGAGGTCTCCTGATTCTCATTTGAACTTCTGCATACAGTTGTGATATGAATAAACCAGGTTCATCATCTACTTTGCTGACAGTCGTATCAGTACTAAAAGTGAATAAACAATGCAAAATAATGGATACTTAAATTATCGTTATAATTTGCAGATAATTGTTGGCTGTGATGCTGGTAATTGTGAAATCCATATGGCTTTTTTGCACTCATTATATTAAATGTTTCCTAACAACTACTCACTTTTCTTTATGTATATCCTTGTCATTACACATTACAACTGATGCCAATAGTTAGCCTTCCTATGCTAGCAAGTAAGGAAACACAGAATCGGAGAAGTCTTCAAAGAAAGACAGAGCATAGATTCAAAACCCACAATCTCTAAAGGACTCTAACATGTGTGGTTAATTTGTTTAATCTTGTGACAGCATTTGCTGAAATGTTTGTTTACCTCAGAAAAGCTTTCACAACAGTGACTTAATGTGATATGTATGATGGAAAGCACTAAATAATTCAAATAATTAGTAATACTAGTACATCAGTCAGAGGCTTCTTTTATTTCAAACAGTTCTTTATATATTTTT
This sequence comes from Mohoua ochrocephala, assembly GCA_013398855.1. NCBI lineage: Eukaryota > Metazoa > Chordata > Aves > Passeriformes > Acanthizidae > Mohoua > Mohoua ochrocephala. The sequence continues at coordinate 40,579 of VZTA01004761.1, forward strand.
AGAGCAATGACTGTGTACACAAACTAACATATTATGTGTTAGGGACTAAACCCACTTGCATAGATGAAGAGGTTATTATATTATATATATGAATAGGTTATTTTATTTTCGTATGCTTGATATTTTAGAAGAGTTTTTAGGAAGCTAGAGGATGATCTAAGAACAGTGTAGTAGGAGAGCCTAAAAACCCTGGGGTAAAAATAAAACATCGCAAATCTGTTGTATTGAATTTGCTTCATTGCCCTCTGTGGCACTGAACTCAATTCCTTTTATAATGAAATTCAACCTAAAATTTGCAATATTCAGAAAAGAGCTGATAATACACATTCACATCTCCCATTCAGAATGAGGGAAATAGACACTCAAAAAATGCAAAAGGAAAAATTAAAAAACTGGAATACAAAATTTTAGCACAGATTAGTGTTATTAACCTCTGCAGCAAAAAGGATATCAACCTGCAAAACAAAGAAGTTGAAAACACCTCTTAAATGAGGGCATATGCATATTCTGTGGAGTTCTTAATTTTCTACAGAAAGAATAATTTGACTTCTTACACCAGCCTTATAGTTGATACTAATTGGCCAAACTCTATCAACATCAAGCAAGAGTAAGTAAACTGTTAATTCATCAAAGGCAAGCAGAGTCCAACCTAAAATTTTTGTGTTGCAGATAAAATGTGTCATTAAATAATTGAGTTCATCTAAGGGTCTTTAGTTCTATTCATGCTCAACTCTTCACAGATGCAGTTTATCTTTCCAGGGGGCAGAACATCTTTTATTTTAAGGAATCTATTGCATCCTTCTTGTGCCACTTGCTCAACAGTCAACCAACAGGCTCTAAAACACGACTTTATCCGCTGGTTTGTAGATCCTTAGATAGCTGGTAGGCAGGTGAATAGAGTCTTTGTTCATGCTCTTCTCTTTTTAAATGGGATGCTGTCCTCTAGATGCTGCTCAATTATCTACTGCATTTATTTCTATGGATCTGTATTCCATTTATGCTGTTAACAGTGATTCCCTTTAGTATCAACATCTGTGAAAAGAGGTCACAAGCTCTCTGGGGCAGATGACAGATCTCCTTAGTGTTATTACAAAATATTTGCCTTTTCTGGAAAGCTGTATATTTCTAAATACTTCAAAAGGACAGAGTTCATTCAGAATAGTGCAGGATCAGACTATATATATATGTACATGGATTTTAGACAAATGCAGCCAGCAACAAGAAGGTATAAACAGATTGGCCATTTGCGTATGCCAGTATTAAATGCCATAAAAGTAAATGTAGGAAATGTCCCTTTTTCAGATTAAAGCATGGGATTTCCAGTGCGTTCTTCACATAGCAGGAAACTGTTAAACATCATATAGTCACAGAATTAGTTAGGTCTAAGACCATTGAGTCCAGCCATTAACCCAGCACTGCCAAGTCCACACTAAACCATATAATTTAAAAGCCACATCTACATGTCTTTTAAATACCTCCAGGGATGGTGACACAACCACTCCCCTGGGCAGCCTGTTCCAGTGCCTGACAATTCTTTCCATGAAGAAATTTTTCCTAGCATCCAGTCTAAACCTCCCCAGGTGCAACTTGAGATGATTTCTTCTTGTTCTATCATTTGTTACTTGAGAGAAGAGACTGACCCCCATCTGGCTATATCCTCCTTTCAGGCAGTTGTAGAGTGTGAGAGGGTTCCCCCAGAGCCTCCTTTTCTCCAGGCTAAACACCCCCAGCTTCCTTGGCCACTCCTCATAAGATTCATGTTCTAGACTCTTCCCCAGCTCCGTTGCCCTTCTCTGGACACGCTCCAGCCCCTCAATGCCTTTCTTGCAGTGAGGGGCCCAGAACTGAACACAGCACTTGAGGTGTGGCCTCAGCAGTGCCGAGTACAGGGGGACGGTCACTGCCCTGGTCCTGCTGGCCACACCACTGCTAATACAAGCTCAGATGGCTACACGGGGACACTGCTGGCTCACATTCAGCCACTGCTGGCCAACACATCCATCTTGAGGCTGGACAATACCCTAGAGCATCTACAGTATCACCAGACACCTATGCTTATGTAGCTTAACCACTCACCAACCACACCATGAAAAGCTAATGGGACTTTTGTGGTTTTGGGGCATAATTTCTAACACTATGTGGATGTCCCATATACAAAGTCCCCAGACATCAATGTTTAGAGATTTGAATGTCTCCATTTTCAATAGAGAACAAGTAAAGAAAATAAATGGCTGCTAAGGGCATTGGGCAAAGCCTAGCATGTTTCTCATTCCATAATCTTTTTGGGATGCCATTTTTTTCTTCTCACAGTCCGTCTGGAAGCCATAACGCACCAGAGATTTCCATGAAGGGACATATTTTAATCTGAACTTTGACCTTGATTTTTAACTTTTTTATTTTTTCTGTGATTTTGCTCTCAACAGGATGGGAATGTGTTTCTAAGGAAAAAAGAAAACAAACATTCAAAAGTACTGAAGAGGCATGTAGCAACAATATTACAATGTGGATGCCAACAACTTTTGCCCTGGAAAAACTGTCTGAAACCACAGTGCTCCTATGAAAAACTTCAGTTTCGATAAACCAGCCTTCCTTTTTAGGAGCAGCTATAAAACATCTGCATGGACCATTTTCATTCAGTGCCTCAGCAGTGTTCTGATGGATATCTGCCGATAATAATTTCTTCCTGTTGCAGGACATTCATGGTTCAGTGATGCTGAATGACCCCACGGCTGAGCAGTCCTAACTGTTTTCCAGTGCAGAGCAATGACACAAGGTTAGAATGGGAGAATAAAGGTGGCTAAGCAATTCAAAAAATACGACATTTTATAGGCACTCTTTCCATGCATATGCCTTAGCAGGATAGTTTGGGCATATATACGATGCAGATAATGTATGGTCATTTGTGGAGTCTGCACATAGGACTTCTATAGTTAAAAAATGTTCTTTTCTTCTGAATTTAGGCCTCCAGTTTGCTAGTGCCTCAGGTAAGGCTGCTCAGTGAAATGTGTACTTTTATGTTTGATTGAAAAAGGCCTAAGTTATTTCATACATATTGCTGCAGAATGAAGAGAGGTTGTGCTTCTGCAGAAAGTAGGAATAGAACTCTTCAGTGGGACTCCTTCTTGCTTTTACACTTTGTAGTTTTTACATCAATATAAATTCACTGATTCCAAAATAATTTTTACAGTGATCAAAATGAGACAAGGTGTCGGTTGCTTCTGATATGGAATGTCTCAATATTGTTAGTGTTTACTTTCTCTCCTTTTTAATTAAATAGCTGCGTGGATGCTTGAATACATTACAGACCTGGTTAAATTCATCTTTTTGTCTGATGCAATTTTAGAATTTAGAGGAAAAGATTATCATATGATTTTGAAAAGGATTGAAAAATCATGCATCCCTGTCTTTACCACAGATAGAGAAGCTCCTTATAAACATGGGTGTCTGTCATGTAGGCACTGAAAGAAAAAAGTGAGTACAAAGTGGTGATTATTTCTTTCCAATGCTTTGAAGCTCTCACTGCTAGCAACATACAGGCTTCCTCTTGTTGTTAGCGTCTGCCTTTTTTTATTTGAACAGTTTGTTTTACAGAAATAGATCTAGGCTCATAGCACATTTCTTAATAGCCTCTCATTCTCAATACATATTAACACCAAGTCAGACACCCAATTATGTCATTTATAATACCGTAAAGTATTTATGCAGAAATTATGAATCAGAGAAAATGAGGTTCTAGGATTTGATGTTTGTATCAGGGAAACTTGTGCTTTATCAGGCAACGCTTCCAAGACAGGTATTTTTCACATCTCTTTAATTTTGTGGCATCATTCCTCTCTGACAATGAAATGCTATCGTTTTCTTATAATGAACAATTAAAATGGAAGCCAAGTGTGGTGGGAATGAGAGCTGTGGATAGCTGAGGTTATAGAAATGAAAAGGAGCTGATCACCCATCCCACGCAAATTTGTGTTGGTAATCCGGTATCTTTTCATGAATGACTGAGATGGTCTCTGAACACGATGCACAGTTTTATTATGAGATGAAAAAATACTGGGCAACATTTAGGCTTAGATAATAGAGAAAATCAAAATGTGGCACATGCTGAAGTAATTGTCAAAACCGGTAAGCATTTCAGAGCTCCATTTGTTTACAAGAATCAACAAGGAGCTGGAAAGGACAGTAACACCTAAGCATTCAGGGAATGCAATCCAGGTATGAACACAGAGTTTTCCAGTTCCTATTGCATTGTTATCTGCTCCATATTGCAAATATATACCCCCTCGGTACTTGCTATTTGAGAAATGAAACAGTGAGAGGGGAAAAGGCAGCGCATTTCATCGAAGCATGAAAATTAAAGTCAGATGTTCCAACATTCTCTCAGACTGATTTACCTCTACAATTCTGTGCAAATCATTACCATTTCATATTTTAGTGAGCCCACCAGTCCGTAAAGACTGCAATATTTTCTCATTTCACAAAGATGTTGCATGTATTCATTTGTATGTATAAAATATTTTTACAGATAGTGCAGCTATTATCTTTGCTTAAAAATGAACCTGGTATTTAGCTTTGAGAAAGAAAAACCTTTCTGATCAAATCCCCAGAGAAATTTTAAGTTCCTGGTTTTGTTTTACTGCTTTGATGCTTTTCTTTTCTAAAGAATCAAAATGTCATTAACAAAAAAACCACCTTCATCAGTCTGAAATGTTACCTACGGTCTTGATTTGTTTGTAATGAACTCAAGGACTACATTTTTTGTGTTTTAAATGAATGCAGAGTTGATGCATTCTCTTAGAGTAAAACAGAGTAACTCTGTGGCTGCAAAAACCTGATTTGAATTTCTTTATGCAAAGCCAAGTCTCCCTCTGAACTTGTTAGTTCCTCTACTGCCCTCCCAGGAAGCTCTATCTTTACCAATATATAGCAATGTGTCTCTTACTGTGCTTTGTATTGCAATCTGCACATTCCTGATGATTAATGGGATACACAAAATAATTACTAGAGTGTAATAAATTATAATTTAACATTATGGAATTTATAAAGCCTAAAAAATAAATAAGCATACATAATGTCTCCTAATTAATTGCCCGTTGCTTTAAACCTATCCGTAGTATGAGCTTTTATACCTTCTCTGCAAGCAAAAACAGTGGACACAGAAAGTCCTTTCAAATCAATTGCGTGCATCCATGATAACCCATGTATCCACATTATCATCCACATTACTGCCACAGGATTTTTATACCTTCCTGGGATGCACCTGGTATTGACCACTGTCAGAAATGAGGACTTGGCTTCAGTGAACTTCAGGTCATGCACATACACGAGGAAAGTAAAAGAGTTCCCTCGGCTATGTTTATTTCCTACATTAGATAATTCTGTCTTCAGTTTAACACTCTAGTGTAAAACTCCAGAGATCCAGATGGAATTAGAGTGAAACAGTAGATGGTACCTCTGCACTATTTTCATTGGAGATAAGACAGGCATCAGAATTAGGACCTCCCTGATTTGAATCTCTTCACAGATTCCCGAGACAAGCTCATGTAATGCTTTCCGACTTTTATTCTCGCTCTGAGATTTGATACTGAGCCGACTGACCTGGAGTGAAATGACTGTATCGTGTAGCAAGAGTTATGAAAGAAAGAAGCAGAAAATACTAATAGCTTATGACTATTTGATAGTATTTTCTTCTGAAATTACAGAAGCAGTACTCATATCTCACAGTGGATATAATTAAAGTCTGTAAGCCACAATAGTCAAAATTATAATACTTCTACAATCACTATCAACCAAATTCTGAAATTGTTTAATTACTCATTTATAATGCACAAATAAGATGATACAGCTGAAAATTATTCTGATTAAGAGATATTTACAAGTGGTCAGACATATTTTGTTTGATTCTATTACTGTTGGATTGGTGGGCCTCATTGCTAAAATAAGTTTCAAGGTGTTTAATATCTAAATGTTTTCCCAGGTAAAGGTTACAAATGTAATTTAGAAATTTTAAGTATGTCAGGAACCTTTTTATTAAAAAAATCCCAACAAAACAAAACAAAAACCCAAATAAACAAAAACCCCAACTCCAATCAACCCACTCATGAAATAGAGGTTTTGAGTATATGGTAGTATTTTGGTCCTTAGAAATGGGAAGATACAGATTTGTGAAATCAAAGTCAAAGAGATTTGTATATAGAGTAGAAACTCACTAGCTTCCATGACCTTATTTAGACTTCCATTTTACACCTGCAGTGATATTGTAATTTTGGAGTAACAAGTAATTTTGGAGACCATTTATGTAGAGTTATAGTTTTGCTGATTCACCAGAGAATTATTCTAGTACTATGTCAGTTTAACATGATGTTGCAGAAGATTCAATATTTACCTTTTAAGTGTAATCAGGCAGTTACATATCCAGGTGAGATAAATGGCATAAACAATTCTTGTTGATGTAAAAACCTGTTCAGTTTGGATCTGTAAATTCCTGTAAAGGAACACAGAAGGTAGCCCATACTTAAACATCCATCTCTATCTTCTGCATTTTTACCTAAACCCAGGGCTAGATGATAATTTGCAATTGCAAGACCATAAATCAGTTTTAAAAATTATGACTTTGGCCAAATGGTGGATACTTTACCGTATTATTTTAATGGAGTGTTATCTGCTGAGTTGAATTTCTGATGTGATACCAGAACCAGTTCCCTAACATGATGATGCTCAGAAACAAAGTATGGGGTTTTTTTATCTGATGATTTTCCTGATGTGATATGAAAATAGGATACAAGTTATCTATACTCATACTCCAGATAAAATTTCCCATATGCTGGATGATACCATGGAGACGAGATTAGGGGAGGGCAGAAGGAGGGCAGGATAATTTGAAGAAAAGAGTTTTGACTCTGTTCAAATCTATTCCCTAACAAAACTTTCCTTTGTCCTCTTCAGTGACAACATTTCAAACCTTCAGACAATTTCATGAACAGCAGTTTCTGCTCACCTATATAAACAGAAGGTCTGGTGTTCACAAACAAAGATCAGAACTCCCTGGAATGACATAAACTTTTTCTATATTAGTGAAAGAGCAATGACAAATCAAAAACGTGTAGTGTTTCCTTACTAGCTTATTAGCAATGAATTCAGATTATGAAAGAATTGTTTGATAGGAATACAACTATATTTGCATTAAATAAAAGTTTGTTGAAGAAACATTTTTGATGGTTTATAGTTTCATCAATATGTTAATAGAAAGTCAGCCAGGTGTGCTATTATTCTTTCTATTGCCTTGAAAGTTATGCTTTAGAAAACTTTGCTCAAATCAACATTTCCATTTGATAGTTGAAAAGCATGTAAAATTAGAAGAGAAGGAAGAGCCAGAAAACCTGTTGTATCCAGTTTACAAGAACATCTTGCCATTGATTTATGTCTCTGCCTTTTGAAAGTGCAGTTTAAAATCTGTCCTTGAAAACACGGATCAGATCACACTGCCAAGTATTTTCCAGATATTAAGAAATATGTCTTTTGCCACTGTTACAAAATCAGTTTGCATTTCCTGAATCAATTTATAGAAATATTCAGTATTAGTGCAGTTTAGGACATGTAATCAGACTCGATGTCTTCTATGATTTTTGCAAATTGTCTTACACAGTCACAAATTAGCTGCTGAATTCCACATGAGGACCACTATTTCATCCTGAATTTCAACTCACAATAGACTTGCTTCTGGAATAATTTCCTGGGACAAAATTCAGGTATATAAATATTTGTGTATATGTGAAGAGACATATATACATATAGATATATTTATATACACACACTATAAAAAATCTTAATGTTTTTGTCTCAAAGGGTTTTCCAATTTAGTAATTCTAGCTATGAAAATGAAAAGTATCTACCCTCTGATCTGTAGCAGCTCCAGCTCTAGTAAGGTAGTCCCCAGGTCTCTTGAGCTAAATAGTTACTACAAAAACAACTGAAAAGATTCTGACAGGTAAAATTTTATAGACAGTGTTATAACTAGTTTTTTGGCTCTGAGTAGAGTGTTTAAATATTGAAATAGCTGTCCTGTGGAAATTGCTAATCCTTTCACACCTGTTAGTGGTTTTTTTGTTGTTTGGGATAGCAAGTTTGACACGTTTATTTTTGCAGAAGTTTGGGTTTTTTTCATTTTTTTACGTTATTATAAAACAGAAAACACAGAAAAAGGGTTAAATCTTAGTGTTTGTGATTTTAGTAAAATACTTGGATATTTGCAAATTAGAGCAGCTTGGGCTGAGATTAATAGATGTCTCCAAGGCCCTATAATATAATTCCGATGACATATGCCTCTTCCTGGATAAGTTTTGTTGCATATTATCTGTTTTCAAGATATAATCATATGATTTTCATCATGTGTTGCAATTTCTAACATGAAAAAGCAGTGATATGTCTTGGGAAATGTAATCCATTCACAGAGTTATTTCTATTTGAGAGAGTGAGGAAGGGATGTGCTTGAGTTATAACCCCTGCGAGGTCCTGCAGCAGCAAACCCAGACTGAAGTTAATGCAGACTACAAAATAAAATAATTCCATTTGTTTCAAAAGACCCCTAACTTCTCTCATTCTGGTTGACCGGACCAGATTTTTCTTTTCCTAACAGGAAACACAGTTTTCTTGGAAAAATTATTTGCAGAAACTGCATTTTCCTGTTTTAAAAAGAAGTTCATTACCAGATATTTCTGTGAATCAGTCATAAACCAAACCCTTAAAATAATATTTGAAAGCACTTTGCTGCTGGGTGTCTACTTTTCACATGAAATTTTATTGAGGTCCCGATGGTTTATAACTGCACAAGTTCCAGGGGCAAGCCAAGTGAACAGGAGATGAATGGACCTGCCTGGGATGTGCGAAGGTGTGCGTAATGAAGTCCAAAGTGAAGAGCAGCAGGCTCAGACGTGCACAAGCTGTTTCCAAGTCCCTGAGCTTTATGTACAGCTAGGTACTGGACAAGATAATTGTGCCTGCCGTGCAGCTGGAGGTGGGATTTGCCAGCCCCCACGCACACAGCTGAGTGGTCAGCCCTTGCCCAGATGAGAGATGTGAAACCTGAATGCTAATTGCCAGATTTCAACCCGCTTTTTCAACCTGCTATAACAGCTCCCAGAAGGGGCTAACAGGTATCCATGTACACCTCTCTCTTGTTCTGAAGAAAATTATTTTTTCCTGGTTATACAGACATATGGCAAGCCTTAGTTTCTCATTCCTGCAAGGCCCCCTCTCCCAGAAGGGCCAGCACCAGTCCATGTCCCGTGGAAAACAAAGAGGAGCTCCTGACTGTACTGTGGGCAAACCATGACCACGTCCAACCTACACTTGTGGCGATGGCTCTGCTGCAAGGCAGGCCTGCCTGGGCCTGGCCACAGCTCTGCTAACGCACAGGCTGATGTCCTGTCCCCATGCCCATGACCGTCCTGGGGCTGCCCGGCCTTGATTTCCCTCACCAGGCCTTATCCTGATGCACATTCATGGGAGCCCTTCATAGTGTCCTGATGTCTCCCACCGTTTCCCAGGTAGCTGGAGCAAGTGCCTTGGCAGCATTAATGAAGCTCTCTACTTTCATTTCTCTTCAACGTGAAAACGCAATGCTTTTTGCTGTTTTGTTGCATACTGCAGTTTGAGGGCATTGGATCCACTCAAGGGTACTGAGAGAACTGGCAGAAGTGTTCACTTACACACTTTCCATCATTTATCAGCAGTCCTGGCTGACCAGGGAGGCCCCAGGCAACTGAAAATTAGTAAATGTGATGCCCATCTACAAGCAGGGCTGGAGAGAGGATCCAGGGAACTACAGGCCTGTCAGCCTGACCTTGGGGCTGAGGAAGGTCATAGAGCAGATCATCCCAAGTGACCTCACATGGTACATGCAGGAAAACCAGGTGATCAGGCCCAGCCAGCATGGGCTTGTGAAAGGCAGGTCCTGCTTAAAAAAACTTGATCATAAAACTTTTTTATGACAAAAAGAGCCACTTAGCAGACAAGGAAAAGGCTGTGGATGTTGTCTGCCTGGCGTTTAGTAATGCCTTTGGCACCTTTTTCCACAGCGCTCTCCTGGAGAAACTGGTTGCTCATGTCTTGGACAGGTGCATTGCTTGCTGGGTAAAAAACTGGCTGGATGGCCGATCCCAGAAAGTGATGCTTAACAGAGTTACATCCAGCTGGGTCAAAAGCGGGATTCCCCAAGGCTCAGTTTTGGGTCCTGATCTGTTTAATACCTTTATTGACGACTTGGATCAAATACATCTTCAGCAAGTGTTCAGACAGCACCAGGAGTGTCGATCTGCTGCAGGGTAGGAAGGCTCTGCAGGGGAATCTGGACAGGCTGGGTGAATGGGTCAAGGCCAATTGTAAGAGGTTCAACAAGGCCAAGGTCAGGTCCTGCCCTTGGGGTCACAACAACCCCAGGCAGTGCTACAGGCTGGGGGCTGAGTGGCTGAAAACCCGCTTGGTGGAAAAGGACCTGGGGGTGCTGGTCAACAGCAGCTGGACATGAGCTAACGTGTGCCTATGTGGCCAAGAAGGCCAATGGCATCCTGGCCTGGATCAGCAATGGTGTGGCCAGCAGGACCAGGGCAGTGACCGTCCCCCTGTACTCGGCACTGCTGAGGCCACACATCGAATCCTGTGTTCAGTTCTGGGCCCCTCAATGAAGGCCACAATTAGGTCACCCTGAAGCCTTCTCTTTTCTGGGCTGAAAAATTCCATTTCTCTCAGCCTTTCCTCACAGGAGAGGTGCTCCATACCTCTCATCAACTTGGTGACCCTCCTCTGGATTTGCTCCAACAGATAAGTGTCCTTCCCATATCGGGGACCTCAGAACTAGATCCAGTACTCAAGGTGGAATCTCACCAGAGCAGAATAGAGAGGCAGAGCCACCTTCCTTGAACTGCTGACCATGCTTCCTTTGATGCTAGGAAATTGAATTGAATGTTAGGAAAATAGATTGAATGTTAGGAAATATTTCTTCCCCAAAAGGGTTGTCACACATAGAAATAGGCTGTCTGGGGAAATGTCAGAGTCTCCCTTCCTGGAGGTACTTAAAATAAATGTAGATGTGGTACTCAGGGACATGGTTTAGTTGTGGACTTGACAGTGATGGGTTAATGGTTGGTCTCAGTGATCTAAAAGGTATTTTCCAAACTAATTGATTCCATGATTCTATGTTTTGCATTTAAAATAATTCACAACTTCAAGATGTTTCTCACTTGAAAATTAGTTATCCAATTTGCATGCTTTTTCATGCCAGTACTATATGCCTACTGAATTGTATACTGGTAACGGCCACATATATTGTGTTGACCACAAAGCAGACAAAGCATCATCCTACTCACTAAAATATATGGAATCCAAAGCCAGGATTTGCTTTTCTGAGTCCTGGATATCATGTGTCAATTAATCATTGAAGCTCTTAGTTGCCCTGAAATGAATCTCTTAAAATCACATGTAGCTGCTTGCTGACTAATTTACACAAGGTATTGTGCCATTTTTAAAGGCAGTTTACAAATTTAAGATATGAAGTGAGATGCTGATTCATATTTAAATGCTAGAAAATCAAACAGTGTAAACGGCCTTAGTAAATATTTTAAGAAAGCAAAAAGGAGAAAGAAGACAAGTACTGACAACTGGTAAGAGCTTTTGTACTGCACTCGACATGTGTTTGAATATCTTTCACCGTTTCTGTGCTTATAAACCACCAGTTAGTGGTTAATATTATAAATTATTCTTTATGCACATGAAGAAAGAAAAAAAAGCACTTTGAATTTTTTCGAATTGATTTTTATGTGAGTTACGATTAGACAGGAAAAGACTGCTACTGTATTACTGGAAGGACCTAAGCAAGAAATGCATATATGATTAAAATTCTGGTCATATAGTCAGTCTCCAATGTGTTATACCAGTATTTAGAAGACTTATTTGTTCATACATCTTCTGCATTTCTAGTTGTCTCCCACAGACTTTCCAAACCTCCTGGGTTTTGTCATGGTAACAGCTTAATTTATCTCATTCCAGCCTGTGTGATGAAAATTTGTCAGAGAACTCTCTACAGTGCCCATAAGCATTTGTTTGCTTTGGTATTCTGTGTTTATACCTGACAATATAGGAAAATTTCAAGTTATTTTTTGACTAAAAAACTGAATTTATAGGGAAATTGGTTAAAATTGACATTGTGAAGTAATTTTGCCCCACTTCCTACTTAGATTTGGTAGTATAAGGCCTAGCATGACACTTAGTACAATATTTTGAAATAAAATTTTCCAATTCTTTCTTGCTCAACAGACAAGAGATGGACTTTGGCATTCATTAAAAGTGTACTGGAATAAGGAGATCGCAGACAAGCCCAACAAATATCCAGATCCATTCTAAACTAAACTCAGCTTGGGAAGGTGTAGCCAGCAAAACTTTGGAAAATTATTTCTGTATGTCTTCAGTGTCTAACATTTGCAACAGACTTTGTTGTTGAATTTTGCACTGAATTCCACCTAAGTCCATATTTTAATTTTGCATATTACTACTGGAAAATACTTTGAAAAAATATCTATGAACAAAGACATTTTAAGCATCTATATTTGAAGGAAGACATAGTTAGTCCAACTGTTCCAGCAACATTTTCCACATAAAAAATTGACTTTTAAAATGGAGCCTGCTCTTTACCATTACAGAACTGAGCTGTTGGAAATACTCATTTGAATTATTTAATTGAGAATTGTTGGAAAAAACCCCAGATTTTGGCAAAGATTGCTGATCACTGGTGGATGCCTACTGAGCTTAACTATTCTTACCACAATGATTTCGTACAAGAATATCACTTAAACAAAGTAGTTCTTTTCAGTGTGACAGTGCCCACTGTCTGATGTGCAACAAAACCCTGACAGATCTAAAGACTGAAAAAGTTAGTGATTGTTTCCATGTGTATGCATGAGAATGCAGATTACAAAACCTTACTGCTGTCTCTGCCACTGGCCGTGCTTCGACAAGCAGCTTCTTCAGAGAAGAAGGTCAGGCAAATTATTACAGCTGAAGTTTTTTCACTGATGCAAACACACGCGAGACTTGATAAGAATCCTCATCTTTAGTCACCTTAGTCCTTTTTTCTTGGGAGGCAGTCGTTAGCTTCTGCCTCAGTGAGAGCTAGATCAAAGAAAATCCAAAGTCCGAGAAAAATATTCATCTTGAGGGGAGACAAGAAATCTGTTCAAAATTTGCAAACAAAAAAGAGCAAAATGTGTCATCTTACTTGATATAAAATGTTGTCCCACTCAGTACTTAGCACAGATGCTCCCTGAGTGAGTCATTTGTGCAATATACTATAAACACAAATCAGTTCGTTTCTTGGAAGAGGAAAACACAGAAAGAAACTTGAGCTTGTTCATGTTCGCAGAGCTATTCCATTTCTATTTTGAAAGTTTGGTCTGCATGAGCTTATCAGAATTAGGACCAAATTATAAAAGAGTTAGTTTGTTATTAAAGTTTGTCTTCTGTTAGCTACTCAGATTTGAAGGACATGCCAAATGATTTTTAAAATATTGGATATATCTTTTAATTAAAATTTGTTCTGAGTCTTTTTCTGCTCACTTTTCTAGGCTTTGGTTCAGCAAAGCACTTAAACATGTGCCTGGTCTCAATCCCATCAAGTAGTCTCATGGTAGCCAAGTGGAACAAGCATATGGTAATCAATGTGCTTAAGAGGACATGTATGCAATTGTTTTGCCTATAAGCTCACAGGATAGAGGAAAGTATGCATCAATTTCTGGTTTAATGCATAGTGTTCTTCTGTTTTCTATCTTCCTTATGTTCTTTAATCATCCATTTAAAAATAGCATATCAAAGTATGTTAACAGAAATATGCGATCAGACTGCTGCCAAGTCAGTTTTAATTAAAGAAAGGAATTTTTACGTTCAGCTGAAAACAAGACACTTGAATTTGTTGATAGTTTAATATTGTTTGTAAACAGTTTATTCTGAAATTTGCACGTGTACTTAAAAAGTTGTACATTATAAAAGTTGGAATGGTTTGGATTTTTTATTAAATATTAATTAGATCTGCTAAATGGCTTGGGAAGAGTAAGCAGACTTCTTTATCCTCTGCTTACATCTTTTTGGTAACAAACTAGCTATTGCTAATTTTAAACAGGAATGACTGACCAGAATCTGCTTTTGGAGTATCAAAGCATTGTTTTTCATGATATGGATAAAGCTTCTGGATAGCTTCTTCCACAGAAAATTAGCTCCCATTTTGCCCCATTTTGAGAATAAAGGCTCTTTATAGCACATGGATGTTTTACTCCTTCTAAGTACTACCTATGCTTACAGAATTTCTCAGCACAAAAAATAGAGGCAGTAATGTTGCAGCCCCCTCCAATAAAAAATGCTAAAACCTCAAGATTTTACAAGGTTTCAAAGTTATTAAATTCTGTACATGTAGGAAATTCACAGCTTTTCCTCCCTAAGATTACTACACAAGCTGGGACGCTGCTGCATATTCTGTGTTGAATTTGTGTCAACTTCAGAGTGAAATCCATACACTTTGTAGGTTTTGCCCCGCTGAGCATTGGAATCTGTCCATGGTATAACCCAGGGCCTGATCTTCTGAGCTTTGAGCTTTCTTAGTGATGAAGGCATAATTCACTTTCACTCTAAGGCATCACCTTGCTTTAGATCAGTGGGGAAACCACCAGCTTGGGTGAAAGTCAGCCTAATGTAAAGAGAAGCACTTAGTCTCCTCAAAGAAGCGTCTCCGGCTTTGGAATTTGCTGTACCAACACTTGAAAACATCTGAGTATCTTTAGGGTGTGTTTGCTGTCCAAACAGTTGGTATGTGTATATTTGGGCACGTGTGCATGAGTGTGAGTGCATGCTCGGTTGCTGCAGAATGAATGGGTGGTTTAGATTCTTTGAGTTTGGGAATGCATAACTTTGAATCATGCTACTGGTTTTTAGGTCCGAATAAAGTTTTTACAGAATCATTAAGTTATATTGAGGTTTCTGGGGGTCTTTCTAGCATTTTAAACTACTAAAACAACAGAAAACAAATAAATGCTGAAGCTTTCTCTAATTTCAGATCATCGCGTATTCTCATTGCTACCCAATATGACTGCAATCCCTTTCTGCAAAGTTAACATTCCAATATAGCTCACAGAATTCATGTCTCAAAAATAACCCTCTAAATGGTGCATGCTATATTTACTATAGAAATTGTAATTGCAGAGGTTTCTGAATCTCCCAAACCCTCACATTATATATTTTCTTTCTGCTAGGTTGAAATACAGGAGACCATTTTCTAACACGCTATGAATGAGAAATGGCCATGATGAAATAAGGCTATTATACTTGCCTTCAGACTTGGAGAATAGATTGCTGCTAAACATTGTGAAGGTCAGAACTGAAATAAAAGTATTTTGTCTCATATGGGCTGATACCAACTCCTAGAAGTGTCACTTAATTGGCCACTGTTGATGGTGTCGATAATGAATCAATGGCATTGTTATAATAGTGGAGAGCAGCAGGTAAGAGTGAGGGGGTAGGAAATCCATACTATTTTTGTATCTTGAAGATGGTTGCTAAGCACTAGCATGATATGTGGAACATATTTTATGCCATTCTGAGCAGAAGAAGAAAGAAATAAGAAATTGTGTATTAAAGAAAATGCAGCTGCTGTTTATAGGGTCACAATTATTGGAGGTGATCTAAAGATACGATGCTCGTAAGAGCTTGCTCAAAAGAGTAGATTGCAAGATAAAGAGAACAACTCCTTTACAGCATGTTATAGCCCTCAACAGTTCTGCAAGTCTATAGCTGGAGTAAGGGGTAGTGGTAGAAATAATGGGCACAGTTAATAGCTGTTTAAATACAAGCACTTATTATGATTTGTACATGCTTCCCTTTCAGAGAAAGTCAACCAGTACTTATCTTGTCTTGGGACAGATTCTTCAGGTACTTTCTTATAGCTTGGGAAAATCCAGAGAAGCGGTGTCACGACTGACACCGTAAAGGAGAATAGGAAACAACTATTCACTTTTTCTCACAGCACAGGAACTAACAGACATGAAATTAAATTATAGAGTAGCAGGCTTCGAGCAAACAAAATAAGTTAATTTTGTGCCGTATTCATAATTAAGTTGTCCAACCTACTGCCACATGGTGCTAGTGATGCCAGAGGCATTGATGAGTTCAAAAAGTAATAAAAGAAATTCAGAAAATAAAATCCCATTAAGACCTATTAAAAAAAGCACCTCTGAGTCTGGAATGACCTAATTCACAGACTGGGAGTTTATCTGAGAACTATCCCTTATGGTTGCCCCATGCTTATTTTATTTATCTAGGTTTTTGTTAGCCCATATCACACAGGCTCCTGGAATAGGCGAAGCTTTGATTTGACCAGGCATAACCACCCATATTTTCTTATATATTCTAAAAATATTTGTGTTAACTTATGACATGATAGGACAAAATTTCTGTTTAGGTTTGTTCTTGACTAGATACTGCTCTAATACTGCAATATGATTTTTACAGACCCCACTGTTAATCCTGAAGACCTGGATTTAAGAAGCTCCCAAGAATATAAACCAGAAGACTACAAATTGTATCTTCTTTATAGGTCCATAATATGGATTACCCAGCAAAAGCCCTTCTGTATAAAGCAACCAAATGAAATGCAGACTTCTGCTGTTACACTGCATTAGTACCCTTATAATGTCACTTGAACAGACTGTAATTTTGATAGTCACAGATTACTTCCATCGGAAAAGCAGCACTTGATGTAAGCTAAGGCTACAGTTCAGAACCAGACTCCTCTAGATAGGAAGAAACTAAGCCAAATCTAAAGGAGAACAGCAAAATTCAGTGAGTTCCACAAGGTGACAGTTAAAGGAATTGTTACATTTTTATGGTTTTGTTTCTTAATACTCATGGTGATTTCGCTCTGTGTGTGAGTACTATGGGTAAGGAGTGACAAAAGGCCCTACTTATTCTCTGTTCTGCCTCTTCCTTGATGAATTTATGCATGCAGGAACAGTGTAGAGTTGGCAGATACAGTAATGCCACTATTCTTTCCCGTGTCCCCAGTCTAAAAATCCAGCAAAAGTGCACAGGAATTCCACAAGATAGGATTTTTGGTTTTAACCATCTCACTGTGTTAGTATTTATAGCTAGATTGGAATTTAAAAAAAAAAAAAAAGTAATAGAAATCATTAGGAAATGGAAAAAAAGTAGTAAACTGGGTATTGGGGATACTCTAAAGCACACCTGCTAGGTTTTCCTTATGGGCTAGTCCTTTTGAGTTTTTACAATGTATTTTCACTAAGCACACCTATTACTGCTGAACCTGTATTTGATGTTACTGGAATTCTTCACATCAGATGAGTTAAGGTTTCAAAGCTGTAGTTACCTGTGGAGACTGGTACAATTCATTTCATACATTTACTGCTCATTAGCACGTGCATGAAGCAGTTTCTTGCACCTTGTACATCTATAATGAATATTAAACCATCTCATCTACTCATAACAATATAATGGCTCCTGTGATGGCAGACTCTGTTTGCACAGGAAGCAGATGTTGATGTTTACCTAGATGTAATTTGCAATGATGAGTGGTGGTGAGCTGAGGTTTTTTCCTGCCAGAGCAATTCAGTCTATGATGAGCTTCTGTAAAATATTTTGCATGCTATTGTGGTCTCTCAGGTCAATACAGATATACATATTATCTCAGTGAATTGTGAATCTATATCAAGATATTATATTATGCATTTAAGAAAACTATTTATTTAAAGATATATTTACCAAATCTCTGAAATGTGGTGCCCAGGAAGAATTGTGGGTAAACTTCAACCGAAGATGAAAATAGTATTTGTCGGGGTCATAAATGGATGTCTGACAAATAAATATGGTAGGAGTTATTCAGAGAGAATGACAGTGACTAGAAAATGAAACCAGTAATAGGTAAGGTTGAAATAAAACACATTTATTTTAGCAGAGGAGTGCCATACCCTACAATGAATTTCAAAAGGATGATATTAATTCTCCATCATTTACAGCCTTTAAAGCTATGCTGAAAGTCTTTCTAAAAAATACTCTTTAGTTCAACTTGACAAAAATTGATGAATTGAAAAAATTTTCTAACGTGTGTTATGCCAGAGATATAAAAGAGTGACCTTGGGATTTCTTTTGGTTTTAATATCTGTAAAATCTATGATACAATGAAATACAATCAGATAGCCACATCTACTTTACTTTTAAATTTT
>VZTA01004761.1:58903-87956 GCA_013398855.1 Mohoua ochrocephala
CATATATATATATATATATATATTACTTTTGGACAAAATTTACAGCTTTAGACAAACAATGTCTCAGGAATTCATCTTTTGAATTTGGAGCTGTTGTTCACTATGTCCAGTTCTTTTGTCATCTCTTTCTAATCCTAAAATATGTTTTCTCATCTGCACACTCACATTTGGAATTGTGGACATACCACTCTTTCTTGATGCTCATCAATTTATTTTACTAGTTTCAGGCTTGCTTCTCTGAATATCCTTTCTTGTTGCCAGCATATTGCAGGTATTTGATTTTTTCTATACTTTTCACTTCTTGGAATCCTGAAATTAGGTCTTAATGAAATTCATAGTCAGACATAAATCTATAGCTGTAATGGTCCTGTCGGTGCTATATACAGACAGCTTCAAAAGTCACCACTCATTTATGAAAATATTCTGTGTTGAACATAAAAATGTGGAAGGCATGTCCAGAAGCAATCTTTTCCTTTGTTGTTTCCTAAATCATTCCATTGGCTCCAGAGACAATAAAACCAGGGAAAATACAAATATTTTGTCTCTCCTTGTTTTTATCAAAGTGAAAGTGGTACTGCTTGGCTAAAAGTGGTGATCTAAATTTAAATCAGTTGCAGTTACGATGGACTTAGTCACATTTCTTCAAAATTTTGGGGTTCCTTGTAGAGTCACTGTTGTCTAAATCTTAAAAAAATAAAGTAGTCCAGGCTTCAACGTGAATAGAGATGTGGTCTGATCACTTGCAGAAAACTGGCCTTAAATTTCTATTTCAAAGCCATTTGGAATGATCTGGAATCCCAGATGCATTTGTAAATGTATCTATCCATATATTTTTTTTCTTTTGGAAAGAAAACACCTTTCCTCTCTCTAAAGTCTTCCTTTGGGGGCTCTTTTTAAATTCATTCTCTTTTTTCTTCTGCTAATTTTGTCCTGCTGCATCTCTTCTGTATCCTGAAAATGCCTTTCCCTCCTTGACATTTAGACTCTTCAAGTATTTATAGATTGTTACCATGTCCCCCTTTAGTCATTTCTTGAACAAACTATGCATATTTAGCACTTGCAATCAATCCTCATACATCAATCACTCCAGAAGTCTAATCATTTTTTGCAGCTTTCTTCTGATCTTCCTCCAATATGTGAATATCCTTCTAATAAGATGCCTAAAATTAAATACAATGGGTCATGTCTGCAGCTCATGTAAATCAGTGTAGCTCTGCTGAAGACTGTGTTGATTCATGCTGGCTAAAGTTAAAGAGCAACATTTCTGGTGCAAAGATATCAAAACTGTATATATTTTGTGAAGTGAGCCTGGAACCACACAGAGCTTTTTTTCATAGTAAAGCTTCTTTGAATTAATTTCCATCATTTAGCTATACTTTTGAATGGTGAATTTCCAGTTTGCTTCTTGTAAAACCTCAACATTATCTGTGTTTTTTTAATTTTTATTAGTGTTTTGAGGAGCTCCTTCAGCCTCCCTGACATTTTTCCTTTCCATCCTGGGCACAGCCAGGATGTGTCCCAGACCTCCAGCTGGAGGTTTCTGCTCTCAGACCATGGCCATGCAGAGGTGATGCAGGTTTGGAGTGGCTGTGGGAAGAATGGTTCTAGCTTGGAAGGGAAGGAGCATCCATGGCTGGCATCTTCCCAAAGCATATCTTCTGTTTGGAGAGAAGGATTTTAATCCACCTTGCAGCTGATCTTGGGAGTCTTCTTTGTCACTCTACCGGCCCCATCAAGCATCCATCCCTCAGCGTGTTCAATCCAAAATCAGATCTTTGTATCATTATAATCCAACAAAGGTCATGCAGACTCATAATAGAGAAAAATATGCCTATTTTTTAAAACTTTTTTTCAAACTAGCTATGGCTAGAGGGCAAAAGTAGCAGCCCTAATTAGGCTACTAATAGCTCTAGGCCTCCTGTACTGTCAATGGAGATGAATACACTTTTTTTCTGGATAATTACTACAGCATTTAGTGGAACAAATTAGCACTGAAAATAAGTAAAAATTAAATTTATAAATAACTTACAAAATAGGGTATCACTGCTAAGTGCAAAATGTTGAATTTCCATTAGAAATACTGTAAAAGTGCTGTAATAATTAAATTTCACAGGATTCATCTCCTGTAATATATTATAAACACACACACACACAATTAGTGAAAAAACCCTATTTCACTATGTCACTATGGTCAATTCTGTCCTGAATTGACACTGTTTAGGGGGAGAGGCATGGATTGTTGTTATTTCTGGACCGTTATTTTCCACAGTACTGAATTTATACTTCTTTTTTTTTTTTTTTGGCACTAATGCGCAATACAACTGGCCATGCTTTGGAGAAATCTGCTTTTCTGCAAACGCTTTGTGGGTGAGGTGACACTTGGTTTCAAACCAAGACAGCATCTTCTTCAGGGACCACATTGCTCAGACGAAAAATTCTTTATTTGAAAAAGTACAGAAGCCAGGCCACTTTGTAATTGATAATCATAAAGGAAACCTATTGACCACTTTGCTGTTTTATAAACTTTTTTATATATGCGTTTTTCCCCCCTCCACTATCTTTCAATTTACACAAATTTCTTTGGTCTTTTCATTTCAAGTGAGTGTTTTCTGCTTGATTTTAATCAGAACCATTTAGTACAACTTCTGTTTTCACTGGCTTATAATTCCACAGGGAAGAGTAAACCAAATGCCATCTAAGATATAGACTATACATCAAAGTAACTTTCCATTCGATTCCGAGGGGGTCCCATGATAACATGGATGTCACAGATGATAGTATTTGTTCACATAATTAGGGTCACAAAATCAGGATAAGGGGGATTACTTTTTGTTGTTATATATGTATACGGAGAGAAAAATCAAAGCTTTCATGAGATGTTGTATATATTAGCACTGTGTTTCACCACAGAGAAGTATATAGAGAAACACATTTTGAAATTTCCCTCAGCATTAATCAGCATATGATCGTGGTTCAAGTAGATTAGACTTTCAGATGCCAAGTAGGCTTCTGAGATAAACTGACAAACAATTATAAATGCTATGGAAAAAAAAATTTAGCATAGAAAACAATGAGGTCATCTGCTGTTCTTGTCAATACAGGATTGTTCCCCCTCTGGATACTTTTGCATGTTGTGCACAGTACTTCCCTAACTACATCTCACAAATTCTTTACACCAGCTGTAGGGATTCATGCTGCACTCCAGCTGTAGATTACAGCTTGGTCTCTATTTCTGACCTTGTACACCTCTTAAATGTTTTGCAAGGAATGGAGTGAAGGGAGTAGAAAATATTGATTTATGAGGTATGGTAGACTAGCAGGCTAATATTGAGTTGCCTTCTCTCTTCCTTGAAAGCTCAAGGCTGCATTCTCAGAGGCTTTATGGTGAATGACTTCTGGAAAACAGAGGCTGCTCCAGACACTGATGGTAGCTGCAGTAGCTACATGTACCTATTTTACATCAGTGGCTCTCTGCCACGGTATACGAAATAGAGGTTTTCTGTTCTAAGGATGAAGAAATGAAACTGAACTGTGTTTCCTGTTGGAATTTGCTGGGAAAGGGGAGAAAAAAAGTGGGGAGAAACAGCAAAAATATTTGAACAGTTTATTACCTACCCCTAACCCTGTCCCTTTGCCCATGCCTACATCTGACACTGTTTTCTAGTCAGTCTTAGGACATCACATTTTAGCCTTTTTGTCCCTTACACATAATTCGTAGTGCATCTTCAGGACTGGGGTATTAAGGAATAATCCTCCCTGCCCTGTATAAAAGCCTGTGGAGCCTGCCTGTAAAGAGGAGCAGAGGAATCCTGGGATTGCTAGTGTCACTCAGTAATTGACTGACGATAAAATGGTCAATGAAATACAAAATACTGCTCAATGGGAAAAGTAATCATATCTATGCAGATGCAAATATGATTGCAAAATTTGTTACGATTGAAGGGATCACAAAATTGCTATGATGATTCTTTGAAGAGAGCTTAATGCCCGGTAAGCCCAAAACGGCAAAATGTGATATTAGAAGTTGTTAGGGAAGGAGGGTAGAATGAAACAGAAAGCATCGTTAAGGCAGCATATAAATCACTAGGACATTTATATTTTTTTAGTAATACAGTGCATTCTAATAGTTTCATCTGAAAAGGGCTAGGCAGAAATAGAAAAGCAGGAAGGAATGTGACAAGGATGAGAAACAGTGCAGAATGGCTCTGGTTTTAAGGGAGATTAAACAGAATAAGACTTCCAAATTGGAAAAGCTGTGATATGGTACAAGTATATAAAATCAGAAATGATGATCATTCATTAGCTCTCAAAGAGAGCAAGAAGTTGTCAAGTGATATTTTTAAAGCAGCAGGTTTAAAACAAGTGAAGAACTTTTTTGACATGGTTGCAATTAAAATTGCAACTAATTGCCACAGAATAGTATGAACAACAAAGGTAGAAATGGATTCAGACAAATTTACAGAAAGAATAAAAAACATCCCTCAGGGGCTGTTAAATACAAATACCTGAAATCAGGCCTGATGTAAGAAATCCTTAAACCAGTAATTATCAGATACTTATAGCGTTCGAATTTGTCTTGTTCTTATATCATTTCCTTAAGCATCCAGTGTCCACTGCTGTTCCCTCTCAGACAGAGCACTGTTTCAGATCTTGGACTATGGTCCTTTCAGGTGCCCTTCTGTCATTGTCTGCTAAATGAAATGCCAGCGTTCGGAAGGAAAGGAGGCCACCTGGTAGTGTAGAGCCTGTTTTGGGAAGTCAGCTGGGCTATAAAACTGACAAATTCCTGTGTTTTTCTAAATGTTGCCTGCAGAGTTTATGAAAGTAACTGAAGCTTTTCAGAGCTTCTGAAACTAACATTTCTGTGCTTAGAAATGATCTGCATGCTTGTGAGGCAGAGAGAATGAGTGTGTGCAGCTGCAGTGTGATCTCCTCTCCTACACGTGTCTTATCAATGTGCTTCCATTGCAACCTCCATCCCACAGGTATACTCAGGGAACTGCTCATACACCCAATTTGATCCTTGCTTTCGGCAAACATTGTTCTAAAATACACCAGCAGCATAGATTTATTTCTTGTGAGGCACCAGTGACCAGATGGAAATCAAAATTTGTCATTCAACTGAACTTTTGGCTGTAATGGCCTGAAAAAAGTTCCACAAAATACTCTTCTGAGTATAAGCTATGAAATACAGAAAAATATAAAGATTTAGATATATACCTCACTAACATTTCCAAATATCTCTCAATTAATAGTATTTTGTTCTATTTTAAATTCTGTCCCATTTTGGTAGCTTTTTAATTTAGTAATTAAAGTGACAAGTTTTGACTAACCAGACAAAAATTTTTCTGAATTTTTTTTCCTTAATAATTTTCTAATTTTTCTGAACAGGAACTAGCAATGCTACACTTCTGCCAAGATTTGTCATTGATGTGTGAGATGTGGTTGACTATGAAATTGTATCCTTCACAAACACTAGCAGTTTCTCCTTAATCTTTAGAGGACTAGGAAAGCACTGAGGAACTGCTCCCATAAAGCCAGTATGCTCTGGTCCCTCTGCAGATAAAGACACGGCTGTAGAAGAATGTGAGTCTGTAGCTTGCAGACCAAAGCTAGATTTTCCAAGTAGTGCTATCTGACAATTACCTTTCTATTCCACTCATTATAATTTAAGGAAAGCACACTCCTGGGTCTAAGGCTTCAAAAGGTTTCTCCTCTCTGCTGTCCCTCTTTTGGTGGGTTTTTATAGTCAGTCAATAGTAGCAATGCCCTTAACTACAGGTAGTGTCCATCCAGTCAGAATACAAGAAGTAACAATTTGGTTTTCTTTCCAAATTATATTCTGGTACAAAAGAATCTAATTTCTAGATAATAGTACTTTAAGAAAGGAAGACTTCATTAAAATGTAATTTCAGTGATTTTGGGTTGTTTGAAGTGGAAAATATAGAAAAAGAGACGGCTCCTCTATTTCCTTTTTTGTTAGCCCTTGGGAAATGGGACATTGAAAAACAAGAAAGGAGGAAGTAACATCTTGCCTTTTAAAACTAATTTGTTTCACGTTGGTAAGCAGCACTTTCGCTATTACATGTTTATTCACTTCAAGGCATGACCGTGCTACTTCATCTCCAAAGGAAGATTTTAGCACTCTACTGTTTTAACACAGTTAAGCTGGAAGGCAGTCAAGGGATGTGAGGAAGTCATTTGTTGTACATTTAATAGTGTGAAGCATGCACCAGGGAAAACTTAAGGGATTTTTCTGTTTCCTCACAAAAGTGTCCATGAGTGAAATTCCAATTTCCTGAGTAATTCTCTGATTAGCTTTTCACGAGTCTGTCCTGTGTCAGACAATTGGCAAGAAAACAAAGATCAGGCTTTTGTTGACATTCATGAATATTACACCTTTATCATCATCCCGTTGGTGACGTCTCCTGGATTTGCTATGAAGGAAGCTTCTCAACTGCTGAGCTTATCTTCAGGCACCAGTCCTGCGGTGCTCTGTAGCTGCGCGAGGCTGGAGCTAATCTGCTGCTTAACTCTGTTCCTATGGGGATGCCGAGCACTGCAGCAGCTTAGCGCCAGCTCTGTGGAGCTCAGGCACTCCGTGGGCCACCAGCTGCTGCCTATCTGAACCATCACTTACCCACTGGTTTCTCAAAGCTCCCCTTGGACCTCCATCACACAGGAGTCTGCCCTAGCAGACTCTTCTGTGGCCCAGGGTTAAAATGAAGAATGTCTTTCCAGCAATCCCTATCTAGTTCTTCCTTAGGAAATAAATGCAAAGCTCCACAAAGCCCTGTTTAGAGGAAGCTTTGAGGGGATGCTATGCCAGAGCTGCACTACACAATGCTCAGCACACTGAGGAGTTCAATTAATAATACAATGCTCCTTTAAGCAATATAACCTCCTTATTTTTTGAGAGAATTCCTGGAACTGAGGGAGCAGATTGATTTACTTGTAACCTGCACTGAATTGGGTATTGTATACTAGAGCTGACCTTCCGTCCTGAAGCTGGTTTAGTAATTTTCTTTCTGTTAAATAGAGAAAAGCTTCCAAAGAACCCCTTGAGTCATCCTTTGTGAGACTTTTGTGAGTTGCTACTTGTCTTCATACCACCATATCTCTCTGTGTCATGAAGTCAATCTTATCCTTAATTGTCCTTACATGCTTTCTTTTCATAAATACAATGTTCATCACCAAAAAAAGAGTGTTTTGATTGTTGCTAAAATAAAGTTCCTATAATAAATGGCTTTTTATGAAGCTTTTATTTTATTGCTGTGAGCAGTGTTTAACTGTAACAAAACTTTCATGCAAACCCTTTTGCTTATAAATAGTATTTATATCACCACCATAGACATCATGTTCAGGAAAAATAAATATGTGGGGTTTTTTCTTGTTCAGGCAGTAGAAATAGATGCATGGATTTGCATGCTCAAGAGGCTTTTGTGTGTTGTAATGACAAAGAAATTATTCCTGTACCCACCTGAAAAATATATTCTAAAACAGATGTCCCCAGATTCAGACTTAATGCTCAGGTATTAAGGCAAAACTAACAGTTTACTGAGTGCTCCTAGAGATATCTTTTATAGATGTAAGCAGAAGTTATTTCAGCATTTAGAAAGAGCAGTATGTAGTAAAGTGGGAGAGAGCTGGGTTTGCTATGGCTATTACTTTAACACATTTTCTGATTAATTCATTAATGCGTCATCCCTCAAAAATGAAATGACACTTCACTGCAGTAGTCTGAGAAAATCCTGATAATACTTTAATCTACAAAATTTTCAGCAAACTGCTTAAGGTTTTCAGCAAAAATGTTTACCCAATGGAGTTATCTTTAAAAAAAATCGCACTAAGTCTGCCTCATAGCACATGTCATGCAGAACAGAATTCAATATTTTGGTCAATAACTTGGAAGCAACATAAAAATGTATGATCCTCCACACCAGGTCAGCTCAAATGCAGTCTCCTGTGTGAAACCATCCCGCACAGGATGTGAAAGGAAAGTTTATATGAAGAAGGCAGGCGCAGCGACATTTTCTTCAGCTTGTAGTACTCAAAAGCTATACCAGTTTTGGAACCAAGAAAATGATTTTTTATATTGTCTCTTAAAGAGGGCCAAAATCATAAGAGAGAAAAAGGCAGGGTGATAGTAGGGTGTAGATAGTAGGGTGATACCTTTTTTCTTTGAGATGTTGAGTCTCGAGGCATTGTGGTTTGTCCTAAAACACATTGTTGTTCCACTTGCCAGGGGAATTTTTTTTCTTTTTTATCAAAGGACAAGGCTGTTTAGTTTGCACGAATCAGATGAGCACAGAGAATTGTGCTTCTATCAACCCAAATAAAATGCCATGCCACAAAAAAGCAGTTGAGAACTATTTTTATCCACCACCATCCTACCTGTCTACCTCTGTGTCTGAGATCATTATCTGGTGTACTGCAGTGCTGGTGCGCTATCGCTCTGGAGATTCTCAAGGAAGAGTGAAATCCCTCAGGAGAAAGATAATGGTCACCATAACTGCAATGTTTATGGCTGTTTCTCAGATTCAGTAGCATCAGATGGCTGTGTGTGAGGTAAGTGATGCAGTCCAGTGTCACTGGGGAGCCATATGACATTGCAATGACTTCTGAAAAGTCCCCCTGGGCTGGCTGTTAGTTCCCTAACAAAATAATGCTACTTCTCAACAGCACCTAAGGGTCTCCTTTTCTATTGAAATGCCGAAAGAGAAAACAAAGAAGTGAAGGACCTGCATTCTGTAGTTTATAGTGTTTGTTTAGTTCTAACACAAGATTGCTGTACTGAAGGGAAAGAATAAAGCAGCTAGTGATACTGAAAATCAGAGAGGCAAAAGGGGAGATTGTGGCAAGCACTGAGCCAGAGGCTGTAATCAATTAGCTGATTGCTGAACTTCAGTCCCCTACATTACATCTGCCAGCAGCAGTGAAAGATGTACAGCTGAAAATTCTCCCTCACAAAACCACAAAGCCTGTGGAACTCTAGTCATAAACACTTTAAAAGGAAAGGATCTGCTCTGGTATAGATTCCATCACCTTGATAATCAGCAGCCTTTTGGTAGTATCCACTTTATAAATAGAAGTTCCTTGGAATAAAGAGATGTGAATGCAGATGTCTGATGTAATAAAGCTCGAACTAATCTCCAGTATTTTATTAAGAAATCATTAGACTGAACTGCTTCAGGTGAAATCTTTCTCCATTGAAAGTAGCAGCAAAATTCCCTCTGACTTCAGACAGCAAGAAATAAAACCTTTTCAAGACAGTTATTAAGCTGCAGAACAGCTAAAAGGTAAGGAATTAATTTTGATTAAATGGAAATCTATATCTATCTCACAAACATAACCAGAGAAGAGATTCCATTGATTTTTACCTCATTTATTATATTTACTGGTATGAATTAAACTAAGAACCAGCCTTTGAGAGTCCTTTTTTATTTCCTGGCAATATCTACCTATGAATTTTTTTAAAAATTTTACTTTGGAAAAGGTGATTTTAAGAACAAAAAGATAATCTTCTTACAATGACCTAGTAAGTAACTCAACATTTGCTCTGGCAAACTGAAAAATTCTACCTAGAATGTTGCAATGAGCAATGCTTGGGAAGAGTCTTTTGGCAAGCGTTTCTGACTCATAATGAGAGTTTAGAGAGATGCTCTCTAAATGGTCTCAGTGAGTTATCCCAGTGCTGGCTGGGCCTAGTCCGATTACTGGGGGATGATGTCTGTGTTATGAATTCTATCTGGTAGGCTGCTGTCTTTTTGCTATATTTATATGACTCTTCAAAATAATTTTTTTAAAATTTAAAAAAAGATCATTGTCAAATGAGACAGGTAAACAACAGACTATCGACATAAATATTCAAGCAATTTGTGATCAAATGGCAAAATTATACCAATGTATAATTGGAGGATAGCGAGGCATTTTAGCTCTGTGTACTTCCTTTGGGAAAAGATGTGAACTGCCCACAAAGTCCCTGCAATGACCTGGTGACAGTCACGAATGTAGATGGCAAACAGCTCAGCTAAAAGAGAGACTTCTTTCCTTGTTGTAGTGACTAGGGAAGAATAGGTCAAGAACATTAAGAGGCACGAGTGAGTGAGAAAAGCCATGCAATAATACTTCATGAGACGTATAAAATGAAAAGGAAAGAACATCAAAATAAAAGCATCAGATTTCAGGAAAGTAGACTTCAGTAAACAAGAATCGTCTTGTAAGAAAACATTGGAATTCAAGAAATCTAGGAGTTACTTACGGGAGCAATATTAAGGGTACGAATCCAAACTAACCCAGAACAGATAGTATAAGATTTGCTAAATTATGAGAAATAGTATTAAATTTTGACCTTTTCAGGCAGCCGCTGAAAAGGTGAAGCAGGGTCACTTCCTAAGGGTAGGGAAGCATTGAATAAATGTGATGCTGCAGAATCAAAAATTACGAAGGCACACAATAGATTTCAGTCCCAAAGGCCATGATGATGATAAAAATCATTCTTTCATGCAATAAAAAAAATAGGACAAAAACAAACTAAATATCAGTTAAACCAACCCCCCCCCCCCCATAAAAAAACCACTCAAGAGATGATTGACATGTTTTTTTAATACTTTTTCTGGGTCACTCCTATTCAAAAGGGTAAGAGGCAGTTCAATATTACAGCACTAAGTAACAATGGAGAAAATTTAAGAACAAAGCTTTAAGTGGGAAGGAACAGGTTAAATACCTATTACTAAATTAGATGTTTTCAATTAGCTGTGATGCTGTGATACTTATAAGAATAAGCTGATGAAATACCACAGATGATAGGAACAGCTCTAAAACGTCAAGGACAAGAGGTGATGATCAAGAGTGAATGCAATAGTGATCTTTGAAAGGAATGTGAAACAATTTTAGGAAATCAGATTAACTTCCGTTCCTGGAAGAATGCTAGAACAAATAATCAAACTATTTGTAAGCATATAAAAAAAACCCAAGGAAATTAGTCACTGTCAACATGGCTTTGTCAAAACAAAATTATATCAGAATAATCTAATTTCCTTCTGTGAGAGAGCAACTGTGGATAGAAAAGAAGCAGCAGATGTCACACATAGCTTTTAACACTGCCTTGTAATATTCTCATAATTAAGGCAAGGAAGTCTGTTCCAAACAAAACTGTAGAGAGTGGGCACAAAAAGACTTGAATCACTTTACTGATAAATCACTATCACCGATAGTTCACTGTCAAATTGGAATGACTCTGTGAAGTAGTGTAGAGTTCAGGCTCTTTTACTTCAAGACTGGGGAGAAGTAATTAACATGGTGCTTACTAAACCTGCAGGAAGAATCACAGGATTCAACAAATTGGTTGACCTTGCCAGATCTGTGAAATTTGTACTCCTATTCACATATTTATCTCAAAAGCAATATTTCCTTGTATATATTAAGCATAGAAATAAGTATACTCACATTTTGGCTGTATTGAATGGACAGGGTCTCAAAACCATCTTGTGTTTCCTGAAAAATTTTTGTTACTTTCAAATCTTTTGTATCTTTCATTATAAATTTGACTTGTTTTAAAATTTATCTTTAAAAATTGTCATAGCCCATAATAAAAATAAATTGAAGTAAGCTGTAATAATTTGAGCATTTTTGAAAAGTACTGAAAAGATTAATATTTCAGTGGGTTTTGATAATGAACAGTGTCATCCTCAAAAAGACTATGAATAGATTATTTTTAATCTTCTCGACCCCATACTATTTGGCTAGATATGTGAATAGCATTGTTCATTTTCCTTCCTGAATGAATAAGCAAAAATCTTTAGAATAAAGTGAGAATCTTTAGAATAATGCTTCTCACTTTAATTAGTAGCATTCATAATTTGAAATGTTGTTTTTCACTTCCATCTTCATTATCTACTTAAAAGTCGCTGCTCCTATAAATATTTTTCAAATTGCATGGAGGAAGATAAAACATACAAGAGTGCCAGGGGAAAAAAAAAAAGAAAACCGTAATTTTTTTTTTGAAAGGCAGTTTCACTTTTGGAAACGAATTAGCATTTTATTTTTGTATTATTTTTCTGCTTTATAGATTGCAAAGTTTGCATTGCCTGCCAATAGGTGGCACTAATAATTTCTGCATTATCTCAGTGGTTGTTCTGCTGTCTTTCAACATTAATGGAGTTATAGCCTAGTATATCTCCCGTTTCCATTATCTTTGTTTGGTTTTGATTTATATTTTATGTTTAACCAAAAAAGAATTTTTATATAAAAATACAGGTGCTGTAGATCCAAGCAAATATTAGATTTATGGGCACAGGACCGATACATTAATAAACTCTAAACAGCGAATGTTTTTGCCTGAGGGATCAAATATTAATGTGCCCAATTAACCAAAGCTGGAAATTGCTGATGCACAGAGTCTGAAGGGTACATTTAACATCTGAAATAAAATGGACAGAGTATATAACTTCCATATAACATTCATGTTTCTCGCTTTCATTTAGTTTATTTCTTAGAGAAATATTTCAAATGTTGTTTTAGAATAATTGAAGTAAAAAGCATTTTTCCATCGTGCTGTCTAAATCTTACGGTTATGATTTACCTGGCTATATATGTCTATGACCAATTCTTGATTTTTGGGCACCTGCAATTATCTGCCCTTTACCTGTGATGTCTGATTTCTTTATTACCCTCTGTTTCAGCTTCGAGGTGGCACCATTACACTGCAGGAAGTGAAAGGATAAGGCAAAGAAGAGGTGGTTGGCTGCGTTTTTCATGCAACTCCAAGAGGAGTCAAGCCTCTTTTAGCTCAACAAAGACAAAGGCATACCCACAATGTTTTCAAAAGAGCACAGATTGCAGTGAAAGCCAGATGCTACCAGCACAAGGTACTTTGTGTCCTCTCCAGCTGAGTAAAACT
This sequence comes from Mohoua ochrocephala, assembly GCA_013398855.1. Taxonomy (NCBI): domain Eukaryota; kingdom Metazoa; phylum Chordata; class Aves; order Passeriformes; family Acanthizidae; genus Mohoua; species Mohoua ochrocephala. The sequence continues at coordinate 71,805 of VZTA01004761.1, forward strand.
CAGGTTATGACATGCTGTCAACATCATGTCAAGTTCTGCTAAGTTCTCGTGTGAGCCAGCCTTTGCAGGAGTGCTGCACAAGGTCATTTATCATGGCTTGTGCTGTATTGCAGGCCCAAAATATACCTGTTGTGCTAACAGACACAGCAAAACCCATTGTCACTTCAAAGCAGATCTCATTTCTGACGGCAAGGAGAGGAAGCCAGTTATTTCAGTAACACAACTTCCAGATAGCAGATTCCATGATTTCTCAAAAAATTCAGTTGAGTCAATTTTTGCCTTTTACACTGCACACTAAAAAAATTCTGCTTTTTGGAAGATTTTTCCCACACCAGCTGTATTCTGACATCGCTGCAGCACTGGCTGTGGTAGGCATGCTGGGTTAGGAAAGGGATGTCAAATAGGGAGGAAACTGATATGCACACAGGAGAACTGCCTTATCAGTGGTATCTGGCAATTAAAGGTAGCTTAGTCCACACCCAACGATTACAGGAATGTGGATGTTGCTATCATATTTCCCTCTGAGATGAGTGTATGCTTCAAAATTTCTGGTAGGAAAGGCGGCAGCAATAAAGTTAGCACACAAACACCATCTGTGAAAGCTAGAAAGCATCTATGGACCCTCTGCATGCTGGAGGCTTATTGCATCATCTGTGAGGAGGGATAGAAAAAACCTGGAAAGAGGAAGGAAAGAATGGGAAATACAGAATAAGCACCAAAAAAAAAAAAAAACAAAAAAAAAAAAAAAAAAAAATAAAGCATGATAAAGCTGAGAAGTAAATATGAATTAAAAAATACTGTACACACCATCTCAACACTGGTATGTTACTGCAATACAAATCACAGGCATTTTCCACGTGTTGTGTAGATCAAATGAGTTATTGCCAATTAACATAAAGCGTCAGCCTGAGGCACTATCCAGGCATATGTTAAAACTACATCTGTCCTGAAGACACAATTTAAATGGAAAACCTCCTTGATTATTGGTAATAAGGTTACACTCAAAACAAGGAGGGAATATACTTTGAGTCAGGATAATTTTGCTAGAACTCTGTAAAACACAGCTATTGCCTACAGAAATGAGTAACTAATAAACCCCTCCAGCTCATCCTACTTGCTCAGTACCAATCTTTAAGTCAGTTCCCTGGGTTCCTCTGACTATGCCCAAGAAACATCACTTAACATTTCTATTTTCTTCCCACTATGCTCTACTCGCAGGTGCACACCAGCAGGCAACACCTGTGTTTACATGGGAATACAAAGGCGGGGTCCTCTCAGGCCCTAAGGTGAAACATTAATAGTCCCAGCCATATGTTTCCATTATTTCACCCAACTACAAGGACTCCAACTCTCTTGGGCATATCTCTTCTCTTCCCAGGGCCACTCACTTTTCCTCCTGTGCTCTGCAATATCTGTAAAGAACATCATATTGCAAGGTCATCTCTGGTGCTGTTGGTTTCAAAGTTCTCAGTGGAGAGGGTCATTGATGAGGGTCCCCTCTGTTGAGGATGTTCCCACAACCAGAACAGTCCCCCCTTCCTTCTTCTTTTTTTTTTCTTTTTCTCATTACCCTCCACTCTGCTGGTTTATACTTTATAGATCCTCTAAAGACCTCTCAGAGTGTAATTTGATTGCTGTTGGGGGAAAAAAAAAGCACCCATGAATGGAAAATTCTACTTTCTGCTCTTTCCAACACACAGTAGCAGAGAATATTAATCTCTGGAGACTTCTTTTTATTTACTGATAGAAGAAGGTATCCATCTCAGTTCACCATTACCATGCCTGTACCTTCGCTTGTATTTTTCATTTTGAGCACTTCATATCCATGCTGTTAACTGTGGATCACAACCTCATATGGTTTTATCCCTGTAACACCCTGGTGAATTGGGAAATGCCACTATACTGACTTTATAGGCAACACATTAAGCATCAATACATTGTGAGCTCAGGCTTGTGAAAAAGTCATTCATCATAAATGTGCCAATTCTCTATAGGCATATGCAAAGTTTGTCCCAAATGCAGGATAACTCAGCTATCTCTGGCTTTTCCCGGGATGGTTCTGTGACACACTTAAAAACAATAGAAAGAAATTAAATTTTACCTTCTTTTACTACATACCGAATTAATGTCAAATATTTAGCCATTGCTATTGACTTATTTGTTACAACATTTTACCCTGATTTTTCACTAATTGTCACAAATTTACAATGAGGATTGTAGCAAATAAAGAAATGGAATCTTACTTATTTTTCTTTTATCTGAGGCTGACTGATGGAATACCCTTACCTTCATTTCTTTCAGTATTTTTGGACGTGATGCTTGATTTAATGTAACATCTTTCATGCTTAAGCATCTCAGAGAGTGTTTAACAAAAAACTGACACCACATCTGCTGCAGCGTAGTTCAAGGTGTGTAGGGTTGAAAGGGCAGACAGGAAAGCATGTTTCAAAAGGACAGCATGGGTAAAAGAGGGATGCATTATCTATCATTTTTACTTCAAAATCTTGTGTTTCAGAACCATGAAGGGCAGCAAATTACACATAAACTCAGCTATTAGGATTGATATAAGAGATTCTGTTGTGACAACAGTGGAGTAAATATCAGCATAGGTATATTCATGAATATAAAATTTGATATGCAGCAAATGCCTGTTTAGGAACAAAACTAATGTCATAATAGATTTTGGAAATATTGCTTGACATGTTTGGCAATGCACTGTCAGGATGAATTAGATCCCACCTTTGCTCACAGAACGATGCTGTCGCAAACAACGAGAAAAAACTGTCTTGCTCTGCTACAGACTGCAGCCCATTGTCTGCGCCTCAAGGGTGGCAAATGAACGGCCCAGGCATGAAGCAGTATGTAAAGTCAAAGGTGAACTGACACTCTGAGCAATGCAATTAAAAAGGATTGTTTATTATTGCTCCAAAACACCACAACAGAAATCATTCCCTCGTGGCTAGGTTTCGGACTCTCCACTCTGAGTAACCTCTCAGCACAAATCTCTGCCATGCCTGCATCTATTTCTAGTCAGCTTTATATTTTCTAAAGTATAAGTTTGGGCCTACCACTTTACAGTCTTCATTGTGTTTAACACCAGAATATCTCACCAAAAAAAAAAAAGGATATGGCAGTCATTTAGACCCTGGGACAGGAAGATAAAGAGTGAGATTCCAGAAAAAACTTGAATATTGTGATGCTCAGTACAGTAAAGCACACAATAAAAAACTGCATAACCTAAGTTTAAACACTGTTCTTTAGATTTAAAAAAAAGGCAAAACAAAAAACCAAACCAAACCAAACCAAACCAAGCAAAAGCAAAAATAAAAATCTCAAAACAAAACAAAAAATAAAATAAAAGCAAGAAAAAAACTAAGCCAGGGAAAATTTAGTCACACATCTGTCTCTGTACAGCAGATGAGAAGGGTTTGGGAATCGAAAGTGGGATTCAAAACTATGTTATAAATCATTTAGTCAGAATAGGTGGGATGAAAGTTGAAGCACACCTGAAATTCTGTCCCTCCTGAGGAATTCCAGTATTTATCTCACGGTGTACTGAGATACACCCATGAAGCTCAATCAATGGCTCAGACAAAGATTTTTTTATTTTGGCAGAAATCCACAAAGGAAAATTTAAACTCCCAAAGAGCCTAATTAATTATGAGATTTGCTTCTTGGCAAAAATGACTAATTTATCAGTACATCCTTGCTCAGAAAAATCATAGGTAACTAGGGGCATCATTTCTTGTTTAACTGAAACATGAAGGTTGGGAACCCGGAATTGTTTTGATACGAGGTGTTTTGTTTGCTAGCTTCATGCTGAAGTTTTAATAATAGTATAACCACAGTAATTACATAGCAACTGCTAATGTGAACGTAACACATGTAATGGAGAGATTTGTATAGCCTGAAGAAATTAGGTGCTAAGGGTAGGCTTCGTCTTGCCTAATTTTAGAGCTCTAAAATGTTCACATCTCTCTTCAAGTTGGTCATCCTTAGGCTTTTCAAAAGAAGGAAACAGGTACTCCCTGATATACAGCTGACCTGTTTCAAATTTCTGCTTTGAGACAGTGTGAACTGTGCCCCAAAAGTCCATCATCTCTCTCCAGAGAGATGAGGGTTTAGTTGGGATGTAGATGTACATGCTACAGGCATTTAAATTTGGCCAAAATGCGGTCTGCCCACATTGCACTATCTGAGGTTATTAGGAAATGCTTTGTAAAAAATCCAAACATGTAAGAGCAATAAATATTTAAGACTTTATTCCTTGGAACACTCCTCTAGGCAATATTTATAGTTACTGTACTGTCAGTCCCCTGGCAATACCAGGTATGAGAAAGGAAGTGAAGCACAGAGCAGTCTGTGGAGACCAAAATTTCAGTAAAACTAATTTTTTTTTTTAACTAGTGATTCAGAATCTATTGTCCCAGAATCTGAAACTCTTATGATCATTTTAGACTGGTTTGGTTAGACTTGAACCTCACAAAAACGTTAATTTTTGTTCAAAGAAATATAAATCTAATGCCTGTCATGAAACGTCTTTGCAGAGGTGGGATTTGGGAAAATTTCCTCTTATTACCACAAATTAAAATTGCGTTCGCGGTTCTAAACTAAAAGGCAGCTGCTTTTTCCTAAAACAGTACAACCAGGGCATGAATGGTGTTATCTTCTCCAGGACAGCTTGATGGATTTTTTTTTTTTAATAACTGTTTTATCAGCTGTAATATTTTCCCTTTCTAACTTACTAAGTTCTACAGTGAAAGCTGAGTTCTGGACATGGTGCACGATCTGTGTATGTAAATGACAGTGGATTATTAATGCTCTTATTTTCTCTTTCAAAGCTGAACATATTTTTTAAAAAAGTATAGAAAATATCCTAAAATGTTTTCAGACATAAACAACTTCACAGTTGTTCTAATTAAAGTCTTGGTTAGGGCTGGATCCTCCAGATGTTATGATTAGTTCTGTGAATTAGCCTAGTCTGGGAATTGTCTCTGTATATTGACCTTCTTCTTCCAGGACAAGTTATTGATTTGAACTGTCATCAAAATTTTTAAAAAAAGAAGAAAAATTGTGATAGCTGATATCAGATTACTATCAATGCTACCAGAGACAAATATGACTGAAGTAACTCAGACTCTGTATTTTGCCAATAACATTGCTGGTACACTCTGCAGTAGCTCCAGCATCTGGAGCATTTTGAAATCTCTTGCTACCAAGTTTAAGAATTTGCAGACTTGAGGAGCATCTCTCAGATGGGGGGGTCTGTGCATAGATTCAGTTCAGCCAATCTTATTTCAAACATATATTGTGGGTTTTTTTCTTCTTGTTGTGAGACAAAGACACTTTATAATTTCAGCAAAACAATTCTAAAACAATTATTCTTAGAGATAGAATTCAGCAGACTATGGCTGTGTGCAGGCAACCATTTATCTGGATTTGGCTTCATTATTTTGGCTTTTGCATACAACTGATGAGAGCTCAAAATTTTTCTATCAGCTGCTGCCTTCCTTTATGTGCCACAAGGAATGTCTTTAAATGCAACAAGAAACAGTGGAGCAAATTGAAGATTGTTATGAGCCAAATCACAGCTCTGTTCAACATCATCAACGACAACAAAAGTGTCTGAGAAACATCCTTATTTAAGGATACATGATGGTTTAGTGATTAGAAGAGTACTCACTTAGGAAGTGGAAAACCTCCTCTAGCCTGGAGGGCTCTCTTACCGCAGCTCTCACACGTCAGCCTTTTCCTCCTGTGCATTGCAAGGTGTTATAAGGGCACTTTACAATTCTTGTTGAAGCTGGACTGCTGTAAACCTGGAAAAGCATGAGCTGTAAGATCAGAGAGAAAGACTGAACCAAGGAGTGCAAAGAGGGCCCCTTAGCAGTGAGAGACGTTTCTTATTTTTTTAATTCTGGTTATAGGTTTGCTTCTGTTTTTATCCAGGGACACTCTACAATATAAAATACATAAACGGTCCCTGGAGCAGAGACCAGAATTCCAGATATTCCTTTGTTAAATTATATAAAATAAATCAGTAGACTATCATACTTCTCTTTGATGTCATTAAATGTTAAAAGGGAAGGCTTGTGATATGAATCTATGGCTTGTACTGGGGAATAAATATGGAATTCAAGCTGATGTTCAGAGAACACTGAGATGATAAATCTGGCTATCAATATAATTCTGACTTGTTCTGCACCATCATATGAACAATAGAGACCATATGAGAAGAGTATAACGAGTCCCGCACTAACACGAAATTTCCGTAAGTATACTCATATTGATTATCCAAAGCGGTAATATCTTGTTATTGATAAGATGAATTAATGGAGTTCAGAACCTCATTCTGTAATTAATTTCCACTAGCCCTCAAATAATTTTCATAGAGATTCCCTCCAACTTTTCATTTAGTAAAGAGTAAGACTGCAGACAACATCCTAGCATGGTCTGAGTATTGATGAGAGGAGACGAGAAATTATTGTTCAATGTCTTTTCACTGCTACCCTGTTTAATTTTTTCAGGGATTTATTTCATTGATTTTCTTGCTGCTGCATCAGTGAAAGGGCTCACTATTATTTTGATTACCAGCTATGATCTTCTCATCTCTTTCAGAGCAATTGTTGTGTAGGTTACTTTACTCCGTGGTCTAAATTATTTAGTTCAAAACAAATGGCTTTGTTCTGGCTGTATTAATTTTTTTACCCTTGTTCTGAACATAACTGAGTGATGAAAACTTGCTTTCATACTATGAAAGTCTGGAAAGCTGGGATTTGGCTAATTAGCTGAAAAGGAAGTTGCAATTATAACGAAAAAGGATGTTGCTCTGGAATGAATATTCATGTTTGAGACACATTATAAATATTTCTCGTGTCTTCTGCCTACACTTTCTGAATAGGCAAAATGCTGGTATGTCTGTTTGTACGGTTCTTGTGTAGATGAGCTTTCAGTTTATCCTGCCTGCCTTCTCACCTATTCTTCTCTATGAGGAAAACATATATCTGCTTGAAAGTGAATATCTTAACAAATCTCATGGATTTATTATTCTGTATGAATAGCCCCCTTTTTGAACTTGCTATATTTAATATAACATGAACTAATTAGCTCCTCCTAAACAGTTGGAAATAGAAAGTCAGCAGTTTAGTTCAGTTTGCCATATTTTCCCAAGGGTCATTTTGTTTTTTCCTCTAGGATGTTCAGCCCAATAAACATCTGGTCTAGGTTTAAAGGAACAACATGAACTACTACAGTATTTTTTGTAATTCATGAAGCTTCAGTAAGATGTTTGCTGTCTTGCTTTACTGAGATCCAATAACACTTCTGAATCTCAAATAATGAAACCTCAACACTCAATTACTAGTATTCCCTTTTCATGGGAATGGAGGATATTAAACTGAATAAGACCTCCCAGGTCAATGAGTCCAGTCCCTGCTGCCTAGGCAACCATATTATTCAGTATTTTTCAAAACAACTTTTTATCTCTGATGGGCTACAGAAATGTGGACAGCAATGCACTACATGTAAGACACTAGAGCTTTTCAGAAACAATACTGCGCTTTTTTTTCCCCTAGATGGGAAGAATATAGAGAATATTTTGAGCATCTGTGATTTGAGAACAACCCTATCAAATTTAAAATAGATTGGCACTGTTACCAGAGGAAAGTTGTCCCCTTGTCTTGGGGAAAAGTAAAAGACACAAAGGAGAGGGAATACAAATGTCCATGAAATTCAAGGCATTTAGCAGATTTTAATTTTTTTTTTAGTAGCTGGATTTTTGATTTTTTTTCTTTTCAACTGGTTTTTGTCCATGCTTGGAAAAGACATGGCAACAAAGAATGGTCAGGATTATTATTATATGAATATTGCAGCTCTTGTTTTCGATGATGGAATCATAAAACCATTGAATGGTTTGGGTTGGAATGGACCTTTAAAAATCATCTCATCCAACTCCCCTGCCATGGACAGGGACATTTTTCACTAGATCAGGTTGCTCAAAGCCCCATCCAACCTGTCCTTGAACACTTCTAATGTTGGGCTAGAAGTGACGTTGACTTTGAGCACTTTCAGAGATGGTGCATGCACAAAATGCAGTACAGTCAACGCTTTCCTTTTCCTGGACAAAATAATTCTATAAAATGGTGGTGTGGTTGCAACTGTGTTGCAAAGGCATGAGCAAAATAGAAATCAACAGTACTTCACCTTATTTCATTTTCGGTGGTGGTCTTTGCTCTCACTGGATTTCCTATTTCTCCTAATTCTTATTCTGTGAACTTTTCATATAAAATAAACTGTTCCAAAATGCTCAAATGAAACCCCCAGGGAAGATTTAAAGAAATGGATCCAGGAAGGTTACTGCATTGTGTAGGTATCATACAAATGCAATCACTTTTCTGAGTTGTTTGCAAACTAAGGGAGGTACCAGTTAGTATGATATTTGGATTGTTTTTGAGAAAGAAAAGATCAAAAAAGGTGCTGATGGCACTTTTGTAAAGGTCCAAATAATGGACATAAAGGGCTCCTCACCACCTTCAACTAGTTCCACAGTGTAAAATAGCTAGGGAGAAAACAGAGTGAGCAGAGGGCTGGATGTGTTAGAAAACCTATGCAGTGAGGGCAAATTGTGTGCACAGAAAATTGAAAGAGGGTAAGAGGTCTCGTTATAAAAAAACCTAAGAAAAAAGACAAAAAATGGTGGGTTTTTTTGACTAGTTAGTTAATTACTGTCCCCAGAGACAGTGTACCTTTAATCCTAAATAACCCCAGGTAATCTGTTTTGTAGTAGCGTTCATACACCATTTCAAATCAATGCAGGGAAGAGAGTGCTCTAACCAGCATGTTACATACTTTCGTCCTGCAGCATAATCACTTTGAAATTCTGTTGCTTGAGGGAAGCAGCAGATTTCAGATAGTACAACATTTCCTAATGAGGAGAATGCAGAGAAACCTACTGAAATAAATTCTTGAAGAGAATTTATGTCTTGATGTTTTGGTGTTTTTTTTCCTCCTGAATGTGTATTTTATCTTTCATAGCTATTCAGGAAAGCTTTCACAAAGATTTTGTTACTGAATGAACCTCCACAGCTGTATAGCCCCCGCCTTGTTGCTGTTTCAGCTAGAGCCTTTGCATATAAATTTAAATAACCCGTTTCTTTAAGCATTTCCTAGAAAATATTCTTTCTATTTATTCATGAACTGTTGGCAAGATGAAAAGGAGAAATATAAACAGATTTGCCCATTTATCTGGTAATTATTTACTTTTGTTTTCAGACAAGCTTTGAAAAAGAAATATATGTCTCCAAAACGCTCAAGGAATTTCTTGGTATCTCCTTTGTAAGGTGCTCACTAGATGAAACTAGTCTTAGAACAACTCAAAAGAAGAGGAATAGCAGATGCATGCTAAATCTGTGCCTCATTTGTTGAAAACCATGAACTGCAAACCATCCATGAGGTCTCCCCTAGCTTTTAATATACAGTTTTGGGGTTAGTAATGACATTTGGTTTGGTGGAGGAACAAAACGGCTTTTCTTGTTCTGGAAATTCAAGTCAACAGGTGATCGATGCTACTGTAGCCAAGCCATCGATAGAATCAGTTAAATAGCTTCTGGTTATTGGCTGAGATCCTCAAAGAAAGGTACTTAATGTCTGTTTAGGCTTCTAATTTTCAGCTGACATAGAGGTCCTCATGGAAACTCAAGGAAAAGTCAAGGCAGAGGTAAAATCTCCACATGCGCTTTGTGGCCAACACACTTGGAAGACGATGGTTTATAACTACCATTCCCAGGTAAGAGGAGCACCTGCAAACATCATCTCTAAGACAATAGCTTTCATGGAAGGCAAGAACTTTCCAATGGTCAGGCTGGTGAGTTTTTCTGCTACTGACATGTTCATTTTTACTTCTAAGGACTCCATGCTGCTTCCTCATCATTAGACACTTGGTGACAGTAGCGTCAGTCAAATTCTGGTCATTTGACCAGCTGTTCAGCATTACTCGATTAGTTCATGCACAGCAAGACTAACATACTTCTCTGAGTGCTTCCAGTCCTTTATTTTAATTAATATGATGAACTAGGTCATATTAAATGGAGAAAAATGCAGATGAGTGTGAATGTGGACAGCAAAGGAATATCAGCTCACAGTAACAGTTTATATTTGCTATTATATCTTTTGAAACATTCACGCAGACAGAACCGCTCTAATTCACTGCAAGAGAGGTTTTCACCAGTTTGATTCCTTGCTCTGCCACTGATGCATTGTATAACCTTGGGTAATGCACATAGCCTATGTGTAATTTGGGCTCCTTGTTGTAACGGGAATAATATGATTTATTAATCCCACAGAGTCGAAGTGAGATCTTTTCAATATTGGGGAAGTGCAATATAATTTTCATGTCTGAACCTCTCTTAACCTCCAAAGTATTACAATGATTAAATATTGATTAGTTTATAAAAAGCTATGTTGCAGCATTTAGAGCCAAGTGAGGGAGAGTGTTAATCTGTGGCAAGCAAGAAAAGCATGAAAAGCTGACAGGGAGCTGATGAATCAAAACATGGCCATATAGATCTTTTGAAATGCCTTTATAGATCCTGCAAAGAGCAAATGCAAGGGCTTTAGGTGGATTATCAGTGACAGATGTAATAACAGCTATTCTACCGTTGTCTTTCTCACGATATTTGAATTATCTTCCAAGGAATATATCCAGGCAGCTGGACTGTGGCAACAAAGAAGCAAAACCACATCAAAATTGCTGTGCAGGTGCTCCAGAAGGTGGATGTTTTCCCTGCTATTATACAAGTGACACAACAAATTTGTTTTGGTAGCAGAATGTAGAGCAAGGATGAGGTCCCTGCTGTCTCTGTTCATCAGCTGGATGTTGCCCTAGGCCAGGGGCATGCTGTTGCTAATTTTAGTTTATTTTGCTGCTCAGCTCAGCTTGTGTCTGTGATTCACCTAATCATTATGATTAGCAAATTCAGTTATTTGTTTTTCAGACTCCATGAACGGATCTTTGTAAAATGTAAAATACTAGGTGTAGATGAAAGCAATTTCTAAATGCCATGTGACTGCAATGCTTCACTTAGAGGAATCTTTCTGCTTAAAGGAAATCAGAATCCTGATTCTTTGTCCTTCTCTACAAAGAATAAAGAGTGATATGCCATGGAGAAGCAGGAGAAAGCAGTGAATGAAATACTCTATCTATACTTAATCTAGAAAATCAATGAAAATTTCATTAGGAATAATTCATTCCTAGAACAAACCTCAGGAATTCTTATAGCACCTCCCCCTAAGCTAGTGCAGCACTTGCTCTATCAAAATAACCCTGAAATATTAAGGAGGAAATCTGTGAATAAGCCCTCAGGGTAGATGCCAAATAAAATCTTGAAGAAACACTTTTCTGCACCTAGTAATCCTCGCTGTACGCTGTCCTCTTGGAGTCCTGAAGTGGCACGTGAAGGAACCTTTGTGCCTCCAAAAGTGGAAGCGTCTCTTGATACTCTGCCATGTGCTTTTCTAGAGGGTGAAGGTTCAGTATCATCCTTCACCTGACAGACATAAATTTACCAGTTACTAGCTGTAACCAAGGAAGTTTCAAAGTTAAGACTCCTTGCTATTAAAATATTTCTGGTTTGTGTTCTGTTTTTCTATTTGCAGTGATCCAGGATGCAAGAAAGAAAAACAAACCCATAAACCATATACTGTTTTCCATGGGTTTTATCTGTAAGTGGTTAGTCAGTATGTAAGTTCTATAAAACTTTGTATTTAGATTTGCATATCTTCTCATAGTTTTATTAGAAATAAAAACACAATCCTAAGCATATTACAAAGTGAACCAGAAAAAAGACCATAATCTGCCTGGTTTTCAGAGGAAACTTTTACTTGGTGGTTGACTGGAGAACACAGTAGATTTGGTATACATCCAAGCTCCTTAAAAGTGATGTCAGATGGTGGCAGGTAAAATTCTGCAATGTGCTTTGCACCGTGAAGTGGTCTGAGGTATAAGGTGAAAGAACTGTGGTACTGAATGCACAACCTTAACTTACACAAACATGGCCAGAAAGGGCAGGGCACCTCAGGCTATTGGTAAGAGGATAGCAAACCTTTCGTTTCTGGATCACTGCTTGCATCCGGCTGTGTTTAGCAGTGCCTGTAGGTCATCCAGTGAAATGGATTGGATATCGCAGATCGGCTTGCAAAGGGACAGGAGTTCACATCACGGAACCATCGGTGTGGACACTGCGATTGGCAGAAGGGCCAATGCCTGCCTCCAACACAGGGCTGAGCTACATCAAAGGCAGACTGTGGGAAAGCTTGTGGGGCTGCAGAAGCAGAAGTTTTAATGATTGGGTCTTCTATCGCTTAGTTGAGAGCAATTGCTGCACTTTGGATAGGACTGCAGCCTCAAACGCTGTCAGCTCGATATTCCTGACACACTGAACTCATTGCCGATCATAGAGTGGGATGGGAAACCTGCATCTGAACGCTGTAAAATTTAAACTTACACTGTGGTAGAAGCTACTGATGTCAGGCTTGACACCAGATCTGACATCAAACAGGTAGACTTGAAGTGAGAGTTTTGATTTCAGTAGTGGTCTCAAGGGTTCCTTTTCATCAATTTAAAGGTAAAATGAGATACAAAACATTGAATTTTTCTTTTGTCAGACTCAGGCAATTTCGGTTTAACTCTTTGGAACACCTCCCCTGTTCTTGTTGATTTCAGCAAAGACAGGATGAATGGAAAGGTAAGCAAACTCCATTTAAGTACAAAAAACCATGGCAATACTCATAGAATGACAGATGAGAGGTTGTTTCACTAATGAGTGCAGAATTTTCACAGCATTAAGTCTTTGGACGCCTGAGGTTGGGTAGTCACCTATTCCTCACACACTCAATTGGCCAACTTTTCTGCCCCCATGGCTTGAAAAACACCGTTTTTTTCTGTAGTTACTCCAGAAGCCATTCCAAATCCTGTATTTCTTTGGGGTGGTTTTCCTGAAGAAAAAGCAAAGCTATAGTAGCAGTTTTCTTGCATCGTTTCCACACAACACACCAAACTCCTTACAGGGGATCCTGTAAAGAAGGTTGCACCATGAGAAGGGTCCAGAGGGAAACTGGGAATTTGATATTGAGAAGAGGGTATTTAAAAGCAAATCCCACAAGGATGCTTATGGTCTCACGTATCTGAGATACCAGAAAAGTCCCTTCTGGCAAAATAACTCTGAATTTGAAATGTGATTTTCAAATGAGACAAACCATGAACAGAACATGGAAAAGACATCTGTGTTTCAAACATATTACACTGAAATTATCTCACTGGGTTTAATCCTCACTGAAGAAAAGACTCAGAGCCAATTAGTAAGACAGGGATGCGTTTCTGTGCCAGCAAAACCCTAAAGGAAGGAANGAACTGAAATGGTTCCAAAGAAGTTAAAATAGGAGGTATTAGACATTTGTGTCTAATAGAGCAAGAAGGTGGTCCTGGTTTTAACAGCCTTTTTTCAGAACCATCAAAACACACAGGATTACACTGTAATTTTTTTCACTGCATCAGTGATGTATCTTTGGATTATGCATGCATGTACATGTTAGTGTCTATGTACACATATTTTTTGTTCAACTCATCCAGTATTTCTTCATGAAGAAATTTTCTTTTTCAGAAACCTACCTTCTATATATAAAGATACTGATTCTGACAAAATATTCTCCAGCTATTCACACACATTCTGTTTTTTGGTTTTGTTCTTGGCTTTTTCTCTTCTCTGTATTATTTCAAAGAATAGGAAATTTATCACTGAAACTCTTATGGCCTGTTAGCTCTTAAGAAATTCATTTTCTGCAGTTTGGAGAAGATTTGTAATCCCTCTGAAACCTACTACAGCTTAGTCTAACGTAGGTATCTGAAACAGGTCAAATGTTTCTACTTGTTTATATTAGCAATAAAGTTTAGGGTGACAAGCTCAGATGTAGCCAACAGCAGTGTAGATATTTATAGTTTAATAATGCTGATCCTATGCACTGCACCAGGCCCCATGTGCACCATTCACACGAACATCAGTACAAACCTAATCAAGTTGTGATAGTATTTCCTCCACTTCTGCTTTACATTCTTCAACAACAAGAAAAAGTTCTTGTTTCTCAGGAAAGAGGAACACATAAAAACATGCACAGTGTTTGTGTTTTCTGCTGATCTTTGCACTGCCATGGAAGACATAATGGCAACTGACTTTGCAGCAAGGACCTAGTTTCATTTACAGGTGTAACACAAAGAAAGTGAGTCACTACAAGCCTTGGTGATTCTTCCACGTCTTTTTAGACCTAAAAAGCCAGATACTTGCTTAAGTACAAGAAATTATGGCAATATATTTTATTGAATTTCAGTTAGTTCCTCTCGTGCAAAAACTTCATGTTTGAGAGTATAATTACCAAATAAAGTGTGTTTGTTTTTTTTTTATTTCAAAATAAGTCCAACAGTATTGTCTCACTAAATTGAGAAGAAAACAATTTTAGCAGAGAGCTTCTATTCAATCCCATTTTATGAGAAAGGAAAAGTGATTACATTTTCTTTGCCTTGTCATTTTCAAAACTCTGGAAGTTCAGGTTTAGAGCTAAAAATTGTAATTAGAGTGTAAGTTGGATGAGATTCATGACTATTGGTTTGGGCGTGACTAGCAATAGGTCTGAATCTCTGTCTCAGTTTGGTGACCACCTCTAGTTGTTTCCTTGCCTTTTCCCACCCTTTCCCCAGGCACTGCAGATGGCGATTCTACTCAAGCTACACTCAGGTGACAAAAACTTGCCCTGGATTAAATGCAGTGGTACTATCTCTCATGATCTCTCATGTCAGAGAATCACAGAATCATTGAATAAGACCGCTAAGGTCCAGTCCAACCTTTGATCAATCACCACCTGGTCACCTGGACCACAACACTGGGTGCCGCATCCAGTCATTATTCTTCCTCAAACATCCTTGACCCCTACTCAATGCCATGGAAAGGACAAGCCTGTCTTGAAAAGGAACAGAAGTGCCTTAAAGAAAAAGCTGAGAACCAAAGATAATGGGGGAAATTAATAAAAAATTCATGAAGAAAGTGTAAATAATATTTCTGAACAAATTCAGAAAAAATAGAGCCTAAGTGTTCAGCACAAAACCAAAGCTGCTGGGCATTGCTCACTTGCTATCTCTGTAGAGTGAAGCCCCTGTTGGATGGTCAGACTTAACCTGGAAAAGCCATCTTTCTGCTTTTCTCTCCAGGATGGTGATACACTTGGTACTCAGTCTTTTTATTGGGCAAATATACCACCAGTCAGTATTTCAGAAGCAATCAACAGGGTTTTGCAGTCCCCTCAGGTATCCCTGGTGAGTCTGAATGTGTTATCAGTACAGGGTCTTGCCTTTGAAATAAAAATAAGGGCTTACATTTCTATGCAGCATTCCCTTTCTGGAGACAGAAGGTAAGCCCATAGCAAAAGAAGGAATAGACAGGTTACAATTTCAAAACTCTAGCGAAAAGACATATCTAGCTAGCAAATATCCAAGCCCTTAGATGATATCACAGGAATTTGGACTGAAGCTTTAGATGTTTGCAGTAATATTTTAATAAGGGCTCATATAAAACAGGCACTGAGGTAGATGAAAACAATAAATCCTGTGTACTTGAGGTACATGTGCCATTTGTTCAGTCCTGCTAAATGTCAAGGTTTAAAGCTGCAGAAATAAGTCATCCCTCTCTTGGATGATTTAGCATCATCTATCTGTTGAGCACGTAAATATCTATCAGAAAGCTCTATTGCTCCAGACTACCTTTCACTTTGTTTATGGAATTTAATAAAACAGACTCCAAGGCTACTGCAAGCTCCTTCTTACACATCAAGGATCTGGTGCAGAAGTAGGTAGCACCATAAAAGAACTAGTAATAGCTTTTTCTGCTGGCCAGGATCTTTGTGTTTGGAAAACTTTGACTGTATATAAGAAATGCTGCTTTATGTTTTACACTTGGTTTTCATAAGCAGGGAAAGCCTATTTAGTCTTCCATTATAATGAAGGTCCTCCAGAGTAGTCAGGCTACTGTTTCCAGCTGTACTGAAGGCATCATCCTATCTTCCCTTTCCCTTTCCCTTTCCCTTTCCCTTTCCCTTTCCCTTTCCCTTTCCCTT
>VZTA01004762.1:9703-171209 GCA_013398855.1 Mohoua ochrocephala
GTGCCCAAGCTGAAGGCCTGCCTTTTCCCGCCCTTACTGTTGGAAATCCCAGCCCTGTTTCTGTCAGAGCAGGTGACACCACTCCCCCGAGACCCGGGCCAGCCGTCTCGGCCTGGCACAGCTCTGCCGCCACTTTGAACGGGCTCCTCAGCCCCGGCTGAGCTCCCCATTCAAAAGGCAAGGGAAAATGAGGCAACCCGTATGAGCAGATCAGAAAAAGTAACAGGATATTTCAAAAGGACTCTGGCTGGTCCCCACTGTAATTGTGTATGTTCTTTCGGCTCAGATATCCCCACTTAGGACTGGTTTTACAAGATTGAATTTCAAGGATAAACTCAAGTCTTTCTACTGCTGTTTAAAAAAGCCCCGATGGCTCTCCAGCACCCTTCCTGCCATCCATACATGCTGCGTGCAGGAGAAGTAGCCTGAAGTGATGTTATAATTAGGACAGATTTACTCTTGGAAAACTTGCACATTACAGTGTGGAGCAAGTGCGTGCACCTGCTCAAGAGCTGCTGTAGTGCCAAGCACAGAAGTGGGGATGATGTTTTACAGCCTTTTGTTTAAAAGTACTAAAGCGATGGAAGAAAAGTGGCCTTTTGATCACAACTTGCTTCATGTAATCAGCTGTGCAAGGAAGTATTCTGACTCGAGCAGACAGATAATCCCCCCTTTGCAGTTCTGGGAACAATGCGTTTTTGAGCAATTAATTTTTTAGATTAATATTTATTGCTTTGCAGGTTTGGGAGCCATTGCCCTGTGCTGGCACTGATTAACTTGCAGGTCATTAGCAGTGGCTGCCTTAGCAGGGTCAGACAGGGTCAAGCAGGGATCCGTAGCCCTGCCTGAGTCTTGGAGCTGCCAGGTTTCGGTGGAAATTATGATCTCCAGGCATGTTGCTGGGAGCATTCACAAGCACTGAAGGGAGACACCTTCCCTTTGTTATTCCTGAATATATTCATGGAGATTTCTTACTGAGGCAGAGAAAAAAGCTTTTTCCCTGGGACTACAGAATGGATTTGCTCAGTTGGCTAGAGCATGGTGCTTGTAACGCCATTGTGGGTTTGATCCCTGTATGGACCATTCACTTAAGAGTTGGACTCGATGATTCCTGTGGGTCCTTTCCAACTCAAGTGTATTCTGTGAAATCTGTACCTGTAGCTTGGATTCTTCCAAGGATGGTGTTTGCCATCCTTGGTGGTTCCTGATGCCACCAGTGAGCATCATCCATACTTTCTGCTCACACCCCTTGCCCACCCTCAGTCCTCCTGCCCCGATGTCCCTTCATTAAGCCTCCCAAGGAGTGATGCTGCCCCTTTGGAGCATGGTGCTGTCTCTGCGCCGCCTGCTCTGTGGTCTCTCCCTAAACCCGGGGCTGAAGTGCAGAACGGGTGGACACTCATCCCCAGGTGTCAGAGCCCCTGTCACCACTGCCTGGTTGTCACCCTGCGCCAGCAGGCTGACAACAGCCAGAGCGGGCTGGTGGTGGAGAGGGATGGCATGTGGCAGCAGGGTTTGACTACCCCGTGATCCTGAGCCCTCAGCAGGGATCCTGCCCCAAAGTATCTCCCTAAGGCACTGTTCAAACCCAGCTGTATCTTGCCTGATTCTTCTAGTAGGGCATATTGGAGACGTGATTTGATGAAATGTGGAGCAGTGGTTGATGTGAACTAGACCACCATCAACGGGAGGGAGATGTAAGCCATTGGGTTTAGCGGCCTTTTTCATCATTCCAGTATAAAATGCTCTGCTCGTATTGACCTGCGCTGGGAGGACGTGGGCTCTGCTTGGGTGAGGGGGGACTTCTGTTGGAGCTGCCGAGGTTTGTCCTTGGCCCCCAGTGACAATGTTTTCCTTGCTCTTGCAGTGCCCATCTACGTGCCATTCCTTATCGTTGGATCGGTATTTGTCGCCTTCATCATCCTGGGGTCGCTGGTGGCAGCTTGCTGCTGCAGATGCCTGCGGCCCAAGCAGGAGCCCCAGCAGAGTCGAGCCCCTGCGGGCACCCGCCTGATGGAGACGATCCCCATGATCCCAAGTGCCAGCACCTCCCGGGGCTCCTCCTCCCGCCAGTCGAGCACGGCTGCCAGCTCCAGCTCCAGCGCCAACTCGGGGCCCAGAGCCCCACCGACGAGGTCCCAGACCAACTGCTGCTTGCCAGAAGGGACCATGAATAATGTCTACGTCAACATGCCCACGAACTTCTCGGTGCTGAACTGCCAGCAGGCCACGCAGATCGTGCCGCACCAGGGGCAGTACCTGCACCCGCAGTACGTGGGCTACGCCGTACAGCACGACTCGATGCCGCTGACCCCGGTGCCCCCCTTCCTGGACGGCCTGCAGAGCGGCTACAGGCAGATCCAGTCCCCCTACCCGCACACCAACAGCGAGCAGAAGATGTACCCGGCTGTGACCGTGTAGCGCTGACGCCTTCCCCTCCCCATCCCCACCCAGCCGATTTTAATATCTGAACTGAAAGGAGGAGAAATACTTCCTTGGAACCAAGCTCCCAGAACACCACTTGTAAATAATTTTGAAAGGCTCATGCATGTCAGACAGTGTTTATAAACCATTTATTTTCATCGGGGTCTGTTGCCAGGAACTGTAAGGATGATATCTCGGAATTAACGTTGCCAGATACGCTCTCATTCCAGCGCGTGATTTACGGCGGCGAAGGATTACGCTGGAAATTCATATGTATTTCACATCGCTGTACTCGCGAGATAAATGTCGGAGCCGTTAAGTGCCCTTCAGGTATGACATGGTCACAAGTATTTGCCTAATTAATTCTAGAAAGAGTTTTGTTACACTGTACGAGACCGCAGTACTTCAGAAACCTCTCCGCTCCCAGCTCCGTAATGACATTTCCCGTTGCTTTACAGACAATCACAACCGAGAGCCGAACAGTGCAATCCCTGTGTGCTGGGTGCTGGTACCAGCCCCACGGCTTCTTACACACACCCGCTTTGGGGTGAAATGCCACCAGAAGCTTGGTCTCGCAAAGACCAATTTTCCTTGTATTATGTAGGAATTAGAAGAGCGAATTATTCTGCTCTTCTTTCCAGTGCACTTGAAACCCTTCTTGATTTGGTTTTGTCTCAAGATCAGGACCCAGTAGTGGTTTGCACAGACTTTATCTTTGTGAACATTTCACTAAAACCAGGGTACGAGGTGCTTGCTCTTCGTGACACTCAGCAAAGCTTTTGGTACAGCTGGCAGTGTGTGAACTGAACCTGCCATGGCAGAGGAAGGTCAGACTGTGATTCCAAACACGCCTGATTTAACCTCACTTCCCATGAAACAGTAAACCTGTGTGAATGCCCACGAAGGTGTCTGCCCCAAAGCCTGCTTGCATTGGAGTCTGCCCGTAGGAAAATGGACTTTATCCTGTCCCCTGTGAGCCCATTCCAAGTCCCCTGCCCTGCCCTGCCCTATGGGAGTGGGAGAGTGTTACACAGATCCCAGCTGGGATGTGAATGAGTTGGTGGAGGTTTGAAACCTATCCTCTTCTTTACCTGTGTGGCAGGGGACTAGGAAGGCACAGCTATATTTAAAAATAAGAAAAAAGGCCCAACCAAAGGACACAGGTGCTTGCTGTGTCACAGGGATCATGGAGGTGGTGAGATGCAGACAGGAGGGGCACTTTACATTGGAGCTGTTGGCTCCGTCCTGCTTTGCTTCATCTGGGGAAAACAGCTCTCCAGGGTGAAGAGGCAACAAACAATCAGATCATTATATAATATATCACCCCAAATGCAGCAAACTGAGGCTGGCTTTGTCTCTTAAAAAATGTAGTCTCTGCATTTCCATCCATTTGCTCCTCAGCCAAAACAGTGCAACAGAAGACTTGAGGCCCTGTACAAACCCCAAGCAATTACTGTAACCAGACCAGTGATGACAAAAGGTTTCTTATTGTCCGATACTGTATCAATATGTAGCAATAACTGTGATGCTGTGTTTTGTATGTCTGTTTTTAAATGACACAGAAGGTGCAGACGCATTGCCAAATCCAATGGTTTCCTCGTAAATACGCCACACACAGGCAGTCTGCAGCAGGCAGCCATGGTTTGGCCACTGACACGGGGCAATGAATAGGTAATTTATCCCAGATCTGTTGTTCCTGGCTGCGATCGCCCAGTCAGTGTGCAAGAGCTGGACAGAAAGATTGGTTTGTGAGACCTGGCTCCCTCTCCCGCCAGGCTGGGTGTCTTTGGGAAGGCAGTGCCCGGCTGCTGGAGGTGTCGGATGCTGCCCAAGTCTGCCCGCACAGCTCGGTGCTCGGGGATCCTCAGGGCAGTGGGTGCTCCAGAGCTGGGTGCTGCCAGGCTTCTGAAGGACCCCCTGTGCTCTCTGGTCTCTGGGGGTGCAGGTTTCTACCTGCCCACGTTGCAGCGTGGTCACACTGAGCTGGCAGCGGGCACAGGGGCAGCTGCCGGTGCTTTCCCAGGAGCGGGAGGCGCTTGGCCCTGGGTGAGCGCTGGCCAACGCTGCACGGCCAGACAAGGAGCTCCTCCTGTGGTCGTGACCGTGCCCAGCTGGGACCCGTCAGCTCCCCCCCACTGCCTGCCTTGCTCAGGCCCTGGTAGGACGCCTCCTCTGACCTACAAAATTCAGGTGAATCTTTGTATATTGTTTACTTGTTAAAAAAAGAAAAAAAAAAAGAATAAGTTAAATTTAATTCTGTAGAAATTAATTTACAACTGAAGGCAGAGAAACCCGAGTTCTAATAAGAGGAATTTTGTGAGATGTGGTGTTTTTTTTAATGTCATGTACAATAATGTAAAACCAATGTTACCATTTGATATAGCTTTTAAATCTCTGAAGGAGCACTTGCTTTAAAGTGTTTCTTACAACTGAAGAAAAAAGCCCCCTTTGTTTCTTAATAAATACTTTATGGTGTGACTTTGGTTTTGTTTGCTTTGCTTTTTTTGTTGTTTTTTTTTTTTTTTTTCTTCAGTTAATGCTTTCTTCAGTTAATGTTCCTGTGTCTACAAAAGCACATCTGACCAGCCCACCTCTCCAGATTGGCAAAACCAAAAGTTTGAACTTTTTGCCGTGTTTTTAAAGAATAACGGTAAGCCCAGCAATACGTGGCTGAACACTGTGCTCCAGTGGGGCGTGTTCTGAGGGGCTGTGTTTGGAGGGAAGGAGCACAGTGAGATGGCATCTGAGCATCAGCTCAGATGGGGAGATGGGGATCCCTCACCTCTCGGTGGCCGTGGGTGGCTGGGGAGCAGTGGTGGGAGCAGGTTGGGCCAGAGCCCATGGGCCGTTTAACTCCTTCTTTTCAAAGAATGCCAAATGCTCTGCAGCAAATAGCATTTTCTGAGGACTGGTTTCAGTTGGATTCACAGTTACCAGCTCAGCATTTTGAGTGTGTAACCCTCCGTAAGTGGCTGTGCTATTCCCACTGTCCTCTGCATGGGGACCCTTCTTGCTAAACTCCATCCTCAGTCTGGGACAAGGCCACTCTGCTTTCCTGGTGTTTGCTCCCCCCTGCTGCTGGTGACGCTGGCATCGCACTGTGTGGGCAGATGGGTGGCTAGGGGAGCCAAAAGGGCACGGATAGGAAGTTGGGTGATTGCTGGATCTGCATGCTTACGATTCCAGTAAGTAGGAAAGAACAGTCTGGGAAAAACATAGCCTTAGTCAGGCTGTACGTAGCACATTCCACAATGCCACAGCTTCCTGGTGTTTGGGGGAGGTGAGGTAGCATGGCTGGAAGCAAAGCTGGCAGGGAAGGAGAGGGTCAGCCATGGCTCGGAGCAGATGTGCTGAGGTGACGAGTACTGCACAGCAGGAGAGGCCAACAGTTTGTGTTAAAGCTTTTTCTTGTATTTTTATGTGTGGAGTTCCTTTGCCCTTGGCAGTTGTTTTCTTTTCGTGCCGTGCTGGAGGTGGTGTGCACAGCAAGCACAGGGTGAGGGTGGGGAGAAGCCAGCAAACCCCACACAGGCTGGGCTGGCGCTGGTTTCCCCTGGGCACACAACACCAGGCCGGTGGTGTCCTCAGAAGGGGACCCGTGGGCACAGCGGTGCCCCGAGGTGGCTGTGGGCAAGCAACCCCATGCCCGAATCACTAAGCCATGCAGGGAACAGCAGGAGACCGTCGCCAGTGACAGGACCCCCTCCCAGCACGCACGTGAAGAAACTCTGAAACGTGTTAACCTCTGAGCTGGGCACGTCAGGGGACAGAGCCCCTCAGCCGGGGGCGGCGTGCCCCTGTACAGCTGCTGCCAGCTGTGCCACGGTCATTAGGGGACAGCGGAGGTTGGTGCAGCTCGGGGCCAGGGCTCACACGTGGCCCACGATGCCCACAGGGGAGTGAGCCAGGGAGCAGGTCTCGGCTCAGCACATCAACCTCAGCACCTCCCTTGCAAAATACCTCATTTGCTGCTCGCTCACTTTTGGTCTTGCTGGACGTCTTCTTCTCCCTCCAGATTTTCTGCTTTTCCGCTCTTTTCCTCCCACTGAAGTTATTACTAAATATTGTTCCCCGCATGTATTCCCTTCTATTTTTCCAAGCTGAATCTCATTTTATTGTTTCCTCTTCATATTTCCTGTTTCTCTGTAGGTCCCTTTGTAATATTTCTCTGTCCTCAGTGGGGTTTGCAACATTTTCCTGCCCAGGATCGCTTGCAAATGGACTG
Organism: Mohoua ochrocephala; assembly: GCA_013398855.1. Lineage (NCBI taxonomy): Eukaryota > Metazoa > Chordata > Aves > Passeriformes > Acanthizidae > Mohoua > Mohoua ochrocephala. The sequence goes on from VZTA01004762.1 coordinate 16,353, forward strand.
AACAAATCACATAAGCCTGTGCCATCCTTTCTCCCCTTTCCCATCTACACTGAGTGGAGCCAGTTCCATGAGGCCCATGCCACCCTGGGGGCTCAGTGTCCCTTGTCCCGTAGCAGAGCATTTAGTCCTTGTGACAGTATTTCTGTGCAGCCTGAATGGCCAGATGACACCGGTCACTGGTGCTGTGACAGCCTCCTGTGCCTCAGCAATGGGGACATGCCCATCCTGCTGGACCGCGTGCCACGAAATACCAGCGTGGGCTTCAGTGAGAAGGCCTCAGGTGGGCCAACACTATGGTGTGGCTGCTCTGCACCAAACACTGTATCGTGCTGGCCTGTGCAGCAAGCCCTGGAGGTGAGGTTGGCACAGGTGATGTGCTCCCTGGCCCTCCTGTCATTTCCATCTCCTGCTTGTCCCTGCTGAGCCAGACCTCTTCTGGGGGCAGCCGTGCTGGATGGGAACATCTGGGGCATCTGGTTCATGAGCAGAAGCACAGCTTCGTTTGGAAAATACCTTCCCACTTAACATCAAAGGTGCCATCTTCCAAATACCGAGAGCAAGGCAGCAAACATTCCGCTAGGCATGGCTGAAAAGTTGCTAGGTGTGCCAGAGGCCGAGTATCCTCTTACTCCCTGATTTTCATTAGAATAGGGGAGATAAACCTCTCTGGAGTGTAACATAAGTCACAGCTCTCAGATTGCAAGTGCCTCCAGCATTGTACTGGCTGCTGTCTTTGTCAAAAGAAAGTTAGTTGACTTTTTTCCTAATATTAATCAATTTCGGTGGTTATTTCTGAGATGAAGCCACGTAGGTAACAACTCAAAGCAGTCACTTTCTGCACTGGGCAAGACCCAGTGGGCACATCCAGCTTGCCAAGGACACACGTTGCCTTCCATTTGCATTGTCCATAACACATCAGGAAATATAAAAGAAAACTCACCTGAAACCTTGAAATCTCATCTGCCATCACAGGCTGTTGCAGACACCTTTTAGGCTTATAATAGCAAAAATATATTTCAAACATTCAAGAAAGAATAGCAATGACATCTTTCTCCTAAATGTGATAATCCTTTCCTTTCAAGTAAATAGTCCCTTATTGGCTGTTCAGAAAACCTCCAGCAAAATCAAGGCGAACAGTGATACATCAAGCTGAAAAATGTTTAATTCGACAGATAAGTTCCTTCCCATCAAGCCTTCTTCATGTTTAATGCTGAACCAGCTCAGGGCATGGCCCACCCTAGTTTGCCTCTCTAGGTTAATTTGAAAACAAAAAAGCAGGAAGGCACTACTTTGGATCCCATCAATGCTATTTAACCAGGGCAAGTGAGCATCATGTCAGAAAACAGTAATAATGCAGCAATAAAATAAAACTACTTCTCTATCTCCCTTCCAAGATACTGAGCAGCTTCACAGGATCATAAAAATATTGGCTGGGTTGGAGGGGACCTTAAAGATCATCTAGTTCTAACCCTCTGCAGGAGGGACACCTCCCACTAGCCCGGGTTGCTCAGTGTCCCATCCAGCCTGGCCTTGAACACTTCCAGGCATGGGCTAGTTAAGTTTCCTTCCGTCAGGTTGAGAAAGAGCTTTGAAAGCTGATGGGGACAACCTGGCGGAGTGTTTGATGCTGCTGGGTGCAGAGCCCAGCTTAGCAGGGCCACAAACTTTCCAGAGCTCAGTGGTGCTGCAGACGCTGGCACCGGGGCAGGTCTGACCTGTCGCAGGACAAAATGAGGATGTCAGTGTGCTGTGCGGTCTCTGCTATGATTTAGTACCCAAACGGTAAATATTGGTGTATACAGCTGCTAATTCTCTCAATATTTGCTCTTGAGAGACAGAATTCTATTGACTTCACACGATCAGACAGTCTATGCATAATTGTCAATGTCTCATTGCGGGGAAAAAATGATTCTCAATTTACATTGCTGCAAATCAAAAGCAACTGCTGTAGCTCTACTGTGCAGTGAGAATCGGGCTCTCAGTTTAAAAGCTGAGGTGCCACCTTCACTGTGGATGGGCAAATGCATACAGTCATCCCACAGGATTTAGTTAACAGGTACGATAGCGGCAGGCAGCTCAAGCTCTGACACCTGGCACACCCAAAGGAGCTGGCACTAGGATCACACTGTGGTTTTCTGTGGACTGAGGCCTGTGTTAGTGAGCTTACAGGCAGTTCCTTCCACAGTGTGGAGAAAGGAAGGAGTGAGATGGACAAGCACAGTTACAAAACCAGCACAATATACAAACCCAGCCCACAGTCCCTTTCTTCCAGTCTTTTTCTCCTGAGGGACTGGGGGGTGCTCCTGCTGCCTCCACTGGATACCAGCAAGTACCAGCAGCTCCACAGGACCAACAAAGCAGTCTTGGTTTGCTGTGGCAGCTGCGCTGGACATTTTTGATGAGGCCGTAGGTCAGTGCCAGCTGAGCCATCAGACAAGGTGGCTGTGAGAGCTGAGGCTCCCAGACTCTGCACTGCAGGATTTAAGTGCCAACCTGCCCCGAAAGCTTGCAGCTTCTTCACTCTAGGGCTGCTTTGTGTGACGCAGTGCCGCCAGCGCTCTGACATGACACCCTCACAGGCAGCACCAAAGAGCGAGGGAAATACAGAGGGGAACCAGGACCACCTCTTCGACCTTCACCCCACTGTCCTTGGGGAGTCATGGCAAGAAAAATGCAACATGAGCTCCCTCCCATCAAGCTTCCTCGTGGTGAACGTCCTGGCTGGGCATGGCCACTGCAGCAAGGTCTCACCAGCATTGTTCACCGTTCCCTTGCCTGGAACAAGCCCACTCCCCATCTGCCCTAGAGCTCCTTGCTCAGTGTGGACAGCCAAAAACCAGCAGTGTCTTTCAGTGATTTTTAAAGCCTTGTTTCTCTGAAGTCCCGTATTTCTGCTGAGGAGGAAACTCACTGCTCCTTCCAGGTTCCTGAGGACTTGCTGCAGCCCAAATGCTGAGGGAACTCATGGAGGCACAGGGCTGTGCTGGAGGGAGGGCTGGTGACCGCATACTGCCACAGCAGCGCTCACTAAAAGGGATTATGTTTCTGAAATCTTCTTGCTTAACATTCCTCAGCCGGACCATTCTCAGTTACACTTTTATTTTTTAATGCTCCCATTTCAGACTTGAGCATTAATCTACAGGTTTAGGGACTTTGATTCTTCTTTGTTCTGGTATGAGGCACTGAAGACTGCCGTCAACAGACTTAGCAGCTGCTCCGGCAAATATTTGGCTCTGGGACATGAGCACTAGGCTCTCTCACAGCCTTGCCTGTCAGACTGTTAGAGGGAAAGTCTCTGAGGTGATTAGTCAACTAATATATCTAATAAGGGGTTTAAGCAGCAATCCATTATGTTTAACAATTCTGAGAATCATTTCCCTTTTAGTGCGCTGTACGAGAGACGACAGCGCAGGGAGCAGTTGGCTGAGCATCCAATTCTCCCACCACCAACTGAAAAAGGCTTATTTAAGTTTACCACCAATTTCACTTTGGCATAATTGATTGCCCAGATGTGTGAGAAGCTTTTACATAGAGCCCAGCTCCTGCTGCTACACAGTTGCAGGCTGGGCTGCAGCTATGGAGGCCCAGGGAAGGAGCAGGCATTTACTGCAGCAAAACAGGGATACACAAGTTCATCACTCTCTTTTTACTTCCCTGCAAAGGAAAAGCAGATACTGGTCTGGCTTTTGGGATAAAAATGTTTTGAAATGTGCTCAATCAATGACTTTTAAAGGGAAGAAGGGAGTTTGGCTTACACTTTCTTTTTGTTCCATAATTTGAAAAAAAATCCAGAAATAATTTGTTGTAAAAAAGTCTCTCTATGCTTTTAAAACTGGTTCTGTCAGCAACCTATTAGGAAAAAACCTATTCCTCAAGTTATAGCACCCTATAGGGGTGAAAAATTTTAGCCAAACTGTATATAAATACACATTTTGTTCCTGATAAAATCTGTTTAATTCCAGCATTTATTAATATTTGGACAAAGGGATCTCTTTGTTATAGCTCATACCCTTTCATTTTCTATAGGGATCTTACAGTGCATGATCCCCATGATCACCAAAAATCAAGTAAGGCCAGCTTTTTCTGCAAATTTAACTTCAGCCATAACTTGAGTCCCATTCCTGAGTCAGTGCACGCACGATGGCTTTGTTCAGGAGGGAGGATGCTGTGCCTTGAGCTGGCTGTGCCCCGAGGTCCTACAGCCCAGGCTCACCCAGCTGAGCTGCTGAGGCTCTCCAGTGCTCCAAGCAGGCCCAGCATGAGGAAGAATAGATTGTAGCAGAGACCATCACAGCAAGTGTCCCCCGGCACACATGGATGCAGCTGGGGACACGAGAGCCTTCGTGGTGTGCTTCCTGCTGTTGTGCCACTCTTGCTTGAGGCCAGGGAGCTGCAGAGTTACTTCTCCAGCTCTGGCAACACGAGCAAGCTCGGCAATGTCAGCCGGGCACCATCGGCAGAGAGGTGTGATATTCCTGAGCAGGCGGAAGCAGGAGAGAGCCTGTCCCTGTGCTCAGGAGGAAAGCATTGTCCACGGTCTCGCCTCACCTCACATCTTGCTGCACCATCAGACCGCGCTCCCCCTCAAGAGCCTGAAGGCCCAGTGTTAAAAAAGCCTCTTGCAAATTTAGCTGCAAGCAAGGAGGCAAGGGAGGCTTTTTAGGGCTTAATTTCCCCCTGCTGTGTCTACGTGCCTTAATTGGGACAAGAGATTTCCAAGCTTCATTTTGGTGAAGCCCTAGTGAAATCAAGTGTATCATTTGTAGGAGAATCTCTCTCCATCTAGCTTATATAAAAATATAGTTTTCCCCCTGGAGACACTATTCAAATACCCGTACCTGCTGTCAGCTTATCACTACCATTCTTGTTTTGCCATACTAGCCTTGCATTTGGGGCCTGATTTGAGACCTATTAAAGGAACTCAAGCCTTGTTCTAACAAGCAGGCCCTTAAAACACACCCAAAAGGCCATGAAAAAATAAAAATAATCCATTCAACAGCTTTGCAGAGTAAATCTCAAATGTATTTAACACTGAACTCTTGCTGCAAAGCTTGTGGGGGGATAAAACAAACAAGCCTCGGTCCATTGGATTGCTTTAATAAAAGGTTTATTGGAAATATTTTTGTGCAGACATACAACAGTCAACAATGCTGTTCAAAGCTACAAATTGTCTAAGTTTTCTGAACCTTCTAAAAATACAAGTAAATGACCTTCATTTGTATTCAGTCTGGGAGGGAAACAAACTCCACTGTAATGCGATGCTGTATTTAAACTACCAGAGGACATTAATAGGACCTGAAAATGGTAACACTTCTAGAGGAAAAAACCCACACACCACTGCTGCTCTGCTGGGAGCCAATTAAACATCCCCCCACAGCATCACTTCTCTCTGCATATCCAGATTAAAACGTCCCCATCTGAAACAATATTTAAGCAATTCGAGTACAGATATGACAGACAAGTGGGCACATGGCTTGGCTCGCTGATGAAAAAGATGCTGTTAAAGATCCTGTCACTCAAGACGCTGAATATTTGACCTCCCAGCGCAATGGGCTGCACTTCAGGGGCAGGAGGAGGGACAGGGGGAGGTTTTCAAGTCAGACAACTCTTCCAGCACACACACGTACACAGTCCCAGAGGGCTTGGCTGCCTCATTGCTTTATAACTGGAGCCCTTCTTAAAAAAAAAAAAANCAACAACTTTGAGCAACTTTCCAGTCTATGAACTCTTGATGGTAAGAACAGCAAGTACCCTCATTCCCTTCCTGAATCAACACATCAGCCAGAAGGGCAGAGGAGAGCATATGCACTGTCTGTTAAACTCCACGTTTTCTAAGAAACCCTGCAGATGTTTTGAAATTGATTAATTTATGCCAAGACAACATCTGGAACATCTTCGCAGGAAAACCACCCAGTAAGGTAGTTAGACTCTAAAACAATCATGTCTTTCTGTTAATGTTGGCTTTTCCCCTTGGCTTCATTGCTCCATAATTACAAGGGTGCTGACCTTCCAGCTATGCACAGTGACAGTTTGGCAATATATTAACACTTTTCTTCATCGTTAGACTTCTGAGTGACTGCCCAGAGCTGGGACTGCCCACACAGAATTTGTCATTTACCAACTTCTGTTTCTCTTTAGTAGCTACAAAGATGCTGAGGGAGAATGGACCCCTTGTGGCAGACTTCAGGAGAACTCGTCTCACCTTGCTCATACATAAAAGAAGGCTTTGGATAAACACCAGTACTCGGCTACTTTACCTTCTGTCCACACCACAAACGAGCAGGCCATGAATCCAAAGGAAACAACTCCTGGGCTTCACACACTATCACAAAGAGATCCAGGTCCCCAGATTAACAAGCCCCTTGCACTGGCCTGAGGGACAGGAACCTGCCCAGGAGCAACACCTAAGCAGAAGTGCCACTAACTCTCCATGATGGGCTGTCAGTCAGGACTGAAATAATTCCAGTGCTCAGTTCTGGTGAGTCCATGAGGCAAACAGGAGCCAGTAAACAATTCAGCAATCTTCATAACCCACGAAACATCCTGCTAGAGCCAAAGTACGCTAAGCGGGGGGCACTTCTGACAGGGACTCATTCCCTTTCTCCAAGCCCAGGATTCAGCTTGCTACCAGAGAAACTCAGCTTCAGGAGGCAACAGTGCCTCACAAATTCTCAACTGAGCTCTCCTCCTTTCCCAGAGCCACAGGAAGGAACCAAAGAAATCAGCTTTATCTCAGCTCGTCAGGGATACCCGAGGAATCCCTCCCCTCACTAACCTCTAACAGCAGCAGTGGTCTTGGCCAATCTATTTTGTTTCCCAGTCCCTTCACCTCTTCAGACAGCCCATCCAAGAGCACATTCCTGGCCAGATAAGCTCAGTCAGGCTGTCTAGGTTTCCTGCAGGTCATCGAGAAGCCATCACCTTTGGGATTCACTCGTGTGGCCAAGCAGTGCAGGGCACTTTCTGGTTTTCATTTGCCAACAAAACTCAAAGCCTCCATTAATCTTACTGCTACATATGGAAAAGGTACCCATATGGATTTATTTTGTCGTCACCTATTGTGCTGACCTATCCTGTGGCCTTCTCCGGACACACAGCTCCGGTCACAGATGCTGAAAGGTAGGGAAGGCGATCTTGGGTGTCTACAGGATATTGGGAAGAGGTGAGTACAAGAATCCTTCCTGACAAGACAGAAGGGGTCCAACTGCCTGGCGGCTGAGGAACATGCATGGCCAGTGTCCCATTTCAGAAGCAAACTGCTACCCAGATACAGCCGGCATAGCCCAGACACTGCCAAATTCTCCTCTCCAACCCCTCGGGGATTTCATACCATCGCCATTCCTTGTTAGACTCAGCAGGACACAAAGAGCTCTCCTGCAACCTGACTGAAGTTTAAGGCATTGATACAGTGTGATGGTTCAAAATTAAGGTAAAATATCCTCAGTGCTTCTACACTAATGATAAATCCTGACAAACCCAAGGTGCTTCTCAGGGCCGAGCACCCACTCAAGGCCTGCTCTGCTTCTTCAAACCTGAGCTGTGAGAAGTACACTCCTCAGAGCATTTAAAGATTAAATTAAGTCATTACTTATAAAACCATTACTTATTCAAGGGAGAATGTAAATAGAGTATTACTGATCTTCACTGATGACTGCAAGTTATGTGAAAACAGATTTAGTGCGTTAGCCCAAAAGGGCAAACTAAGCCTGCCGGACAGGGATAGTGTAAGGACTGTGCACCTCTCGGGCTCTTGGGTTGTCCGTAGAGGGCCAAGCTGCACCCTGTGTGGCCTCTGACCATGTCCCCACATTTCACATATTCACATAAATAAAGCTTTCTCTGCTTTATTTATGACTTTATTATTATGACCGTCTCCCAGCAAAAACACCCCAGTACATGCTGTAAAAAGAATGTAATCTCGGTAACAGAAGACTTCCCTGCAGCATCTGCTACGAGCTGCTGGCTGAGGCAGGGGAAGAGACTGCACAGTTCTGGCATGCACTGAGAGGTGAGTAGTCTAGTGAACTGCAGATTAGCGAGGCTTGACTGTTATCTTAATTTACAGCCCATATAGTTCATGTTAACTCTACACACATTTTTAGATACATTAGCAGCTTAGTTTGACCCAGATACTTTTATTGGTTATTCGCCATTTCTCCTTGACAAGTTATTACTGACTTCCCATTCTAGCTCCCTAAAGCAAGACCTGAAGCCCTGTCAGGGAAAAGAAAATGTCAACAGCCTTCTCAGCAGTGCTCAGAGCAGCTCAGGCTCCCGCTCGCCAGCTTTAAATTGCTACGAGGCAATCATTAAAGGAACAGCAGCCTCTATGCAAGCTGCGATTATGGTGTTATAAAAAGCACCAACCAGAGCCAAATCTAATTCAGGAAAATCACCACTTCCATCTGAATAGCCAAACCCCCCTCTCCCTCTGGTCAGTGCAGAGAGCTGCTCAGGAAACCCTTTTCTGATCAAACCTCGGTAGTTAAGTCTGGACAGTCAGGCAGAAATCCCCCATTCCTTCTGCTCCGATACCCTGTCTAGTTGATAACATTTTCACACAGCACTTTCAAAGGCGGCTGTTACTGCTCCATGCATTTGCCCTAATGAACAAGGAATTCTGTTGATGCAGAGCAGCTGTCATTCTCCTTCTGCTAACACAGCACTCGAACAAACCTCATCACTGCTCATCAAGACAAGCAACTCCAACATCCAGTCTGCCGCATATTACAATACATTAATTCCCGTAATGACTCCAAAGAACAGGAAGAATGCCAGGTCTTGACCTGGGTGGGTTCTACAGAATTAACTCAGCTAGAGATTAAGGCCATACAGTGATGATAAAGTCTGACCCGCTAGCCCCAGTGTCACATACTGTATAGCCCTGTGACAAATCCCATGTGCAATTCCCATTGAGCTGACAACCAACACACGTACCTCAGTCTAAGCCACCATTCACTCTAGGGAGGGTTTTTGTTTGTGACACACACTGACCTCAATTTACAGAGAGGTCAAAATGATACAGCCCATAGTCTGCACTAATAAAATAAATCACATCAGATGACAGCTGCTCCTCCCCAGCATCTTTTCATTATGTTCTGTAAAATTTTGTTGCACTGAGTTAAGAATAGAAAAAACTCCAGGACCCCTTCTATTCTCTGCTTAACGCATTTACTTGCCCTTCTTCATTATCCAAAGGCTTTAAAAAGTTTTTTTCTGCAGCCTCATGAAAAGCCTCCAAATTGTTTACATGCCAATGTTTGGTGTGTAGCTTAGAGTACAAAGACTAAGCTGATCTCATTTTGCCTTGGTGGGAAGTTAATTTTCCTTGTGTTTTTACAAAAGGAAGAAACAATTAGCGGTTCTGAGGAGAGGCTTACACCACACATTTCCTAAATAGATTTGGTTTCTAAATAAAAGGAAGTGTTTAACAGGTTATATCAGTATTAGGATTTAAAAGCCCCTGGGATCAGGTTTACTCCCCCCCTTATTTATTTCTCTGCATTAGTATTTGTGCCTTTAAACAAAATTCATCTCCCAGAAAATATATACATCCACACTTGGCCCCTTGACATTCATGCCTATGGCAAAATTATGTGCACATTTTCCTTATTGCATAATTGTCTCATTAGCACTGCAGAAAGAAGGTGACGACTTTTCCCTCTGTGCCATCAGCCTCATCCATGACCAATCCTGACTGGTGCTGCAGGAGCAAAGTTTGTCTTTTCTAAAATGGAAGGGGACTCCGAGCCTCCGAGGTGGCACTGGAAATTGAATTACAGCACTCGAGTGCTGGCATTTACTCGCAACCCTCAAGGAAGATTAAACCAGTAGGCCAGGCTGGAGCTTTCCTTTCCTTTGCTAAACATAAACATTCATATTCAAATTGCTTTCGGATATATTTAAATCAATAAAAAATTCTGGATGATGGTCAATAGGGCAAAAAACAACGCCAGCTTTTTAAATACACAGATGTAGTATATACATTAACCACGAAGCCTGGCTTAAACACAGCAGTATTTACTTTATACTATTCAGAAACGTGGCTTGGTGACTAAAATTAATAGAACTTGTCTGGAGGACAGCATAAGCTTTCTAAGAGCTCTTTCAGCTTTAACTTATGCCCCAGTTTTTGCCTTTTTTTTTTTCTTTAGAATTCCAATCTATGCAGGAGCACGCCTGTCCCAGTGGCACAGCAAGGCCATGGAGCCAGCATTCCTTCCAGGGCTCATGGGTCTGAGTGTTTCGGGAAGCCTGTTGATGGATCAGATCTAGAAGAGGGACTGGTTGGCTGAACAAACAAACAGCAGGTCTTCTCTTCACAATGGCCAGCTCTGTGTGTGTCCATGTGTGTGCACGCACGTGTGTAATCCCTTCCTGCCCTCCTTTGCAAACCTCTCTTACCTGGTCAGGGGAAGGCTTCTTGAGGGGTTACACTGTCAGCCTCCTACGCAGATGCGCATCTTATCAACAGCTCTGACAAGATGGTACCTTTAAATTAAAATTCTCACTGTTTTGTTCTACTACTAAACTGGGCATGGGGTCAGGGAGGGAAGTCCCAGGCTACGTTTGAAGTGCACATCCAAATACATCATGAAGCGTTATGAGGAGGCACCTAGTTGAGTTCGTCTTTGTGTACAATGCCATGCACTCAAGACAGCTGCCCTGCCAAGCTCTGACTTCCACATCCTGGCTTTGTGAGTAAGCTATTAGGTGGGTTTCAGAAAGCTAAGATAGAACCCTACTAAATCCTGTAAGAGGGCAAGAAAGAGTCTAAATAATTGATTGCTACCTCGTGTTACTCTGTCATAAGAAGGCAAATAAGCATTTTTAGCCACAAACCGTGTCGCAATCAAAAATTTAACGCCAAATGGTCTGTTAAAAATTTCAGCCAAATTAGTAAACAGTGAATACAAGAAGGAGTACAGTCTGCATGCAGTCGTGTGCACTTGGTCTGTGTGTAACAAAACAGGAAATCTCAGCACCCCGTTCCAATTAAGCAAAGGCTGATTTCTCATAGAACATAAATTTTCTACTTTTCCCCCAGAACAACCTTATGCCGATGTTTTAAACAGTGGTAAAACATTGTTTTTAATTTCACACCTCACATAGCACAGTCAAATGCTTCATAACAACATAAACAAAACTTTAGGCAGAGCTTTGCGACTGAAGTCAAACAATGATCTCCCCCCACAATATGTACTCAAGGTTTGCAGGGAGAATACAGAAACTTGTTGGCTAAGGCCACAGAAATGAGTTCTCTGGTGTTTTGGCTGCTGCCGCCAAACCTAGTCAAGAATGTGTTAACAGTGGATGCATTGATCCAAATCCCATTATTCCCACCATCCGTCAAGGAAAGAATAATTTATTCTATTTCTGTTCTCCTTTTGGTCGTATCGTAGGATCGAACAACTTGCGACTGGGAAACAACACCGTGTTCTTCTTGAGAAAATGCATACCCATCTGAAAAAGCAAAGGAAGAAAAGAGAATTCAGTCACTGGAGCTGAGCTCAAGAGCACAAACCACTTTTAGGAACAGTTTAGGCCTCACTGAAGTGATGCGATTGAGACTGCAACCATCTTGATTTCTGTGCTGCGCTTCTGACGCTTGGAGCTGTGCACGACGTTGCCCGTGTGGCACAGAAAGGGTGTCTGCTGCCAGCTCCGTCCCTCTGCTCCCCTCCCCAGGCCAGGTCAGCCTACACAGTCACCAACGCCTTCTGAGTTAACATAATGAGCTACAGATTGATTTGAACACACTCCCATAGTACTCCCATAGTGGCAGAGCTTCCTTAAAGACTTAACAAAGAAGTAGAGATTTGCATTTTGGCTCGACTCCTCCGTAGTCTGCTTGATAACAGCAGTTTCTCTGGAGAAAGGTGGGAATGTCTAGCCCACAACTGGATTTTGCTCACATCTTCCTCTTAGCTCCCCTCCGGATTTTTTTTTTTTTTAAACAAGTTTCCAAGTGGCATCTGACAAAGGACACTGTGAAACACTCTATTCTCTCGGCCAGTCACCCGTATTTTGCACAGAGCAAACCCATTCTGGAGGTCTCCATTTTGTTAATCCCGCTAGCTAGCACAATCCTGTGGTCTCCCTAGAAACTACTCGGATGAAAATAACTACGTGTCTGATTTCTTTTGAAGTACTGTGGACAGGCAAGTGACGTTTCTGATAGCATCTGCAGAACACCACAACGCTGGTAAAACAGTCGCAAAAAACTAATGGGCCAACACAGTGAAACAGCAGACAGACTCGCAGATGTGGCTCCACAAAAAATTCTGAATGGAAATCTATAGTAAAGGACAGGAGATTTTTTGATGCCCTGAGTCACAAGCACATCAGGAAATCGTTGCCAGTAAGTGGAAGAGATTCAAACAAAAATACAGTAACATTGCTCCAGTCACATCTCCCTCATGGAGTGATTGCAGGACAGCAGGAACCTTGATTTGATTACATGACCAATCATCCCAGCATCCCATTTTTTTTCCCCTGAGCGATTCCATGCCAATATACATCCTGCTGCAGAGGCACAGGTTCGTTTTCCCTGCCTCTAGCTGAAGGTTCACAGAATACATTCATAAAGTGCAAACAGTCTTTTGGAAAAAAGTATGTCCATACTGGATCATTGCAAAGGAAATACGATGTACAAAACAGGCTTTCACTTAAAAAAGGGTAGATTCACACTTAAACAAACACCTCCAGTGGGTTTGTTCCATGTGAAGGGCCAGCATCCTGTTTGCTTTTTTGGCTAAATTCTCCATGGATAAGTCAACTTGGTCAAAGACCGCGAGCTTAAGCCCTAGAAGACTGAAGCCCATGTCCCATTACCTGATTTGCATCGAGGTGGCTTTGCCGTATTTACTTATCCATAAGATCATCCAGCGTAGCGGAGTCTTCAACTGCCACAACTACTGCAAATCCAGCACTGACCACACAAGTCAGCCCTGGGTGTCGACTTCCCGAGACCTGCTTATTCCCAGTGCTAGCACAGGCCTGTGGACAGCCAGGCACCCCAACCACTCCACAATGCCAATGCAAAATTCAGTCAAAGAAACCTGTTCACCACTCTCACACCAGTAGAAAACACCTTAATGCAGCAAGAAATGTCAGGCTAAGATGATCTGTGATTAAGAATACCAGGGGTATCCTTACATCTTTGTGTCCTTAATCCCTCCCAAACTACCAGCAACGAGGGTTTTGTGCGTACGTCATGGGAAAGGCCGTGGCCCCTGAGCTTCTCAGCTGAAGCTCAACATTTGGCAGCTCCTTTAAGACTTTTCCTGTAGATCTCTATACAGGAAGATGAGTTCAGATTACATTTTTCTATTCACATTACAATTAAAATTGAACTTCAAGCTGTTTAGGCAGCTGACTGGGCCTTGTGGAATCAAAATGCTGCGAATGCTCGAGTCCCATCCGCACTCCCCAAGCAGCTCTACATTTCCACTGTTTCCAGACCCCATCTAAAAACAATGAAAGTTTCCATCTGTCAGTTACTAGGGAACTTTCCGAAGTTTGAACTTCTCCCCCAACTCCAGTTTTAAAACCACACCTATGAGCCTGCCTTGGGAACAAGGCCCTCATTGTTCAGCTGTCCTGCAGCAGCCCAAGGAAGGAGCACATTTCTTTGGGGCTTTCTGGGCACAACCCACTCACCCTCACAGAAGGAAGGACCTTTGTACTCGGAGACTTTCTATTAATGGAGGAAAGGGGCACTTTTCAATATCTGTCAGTGAGGCTCATTTGTTAAGAGGAGATTCACGTTCTCATCAAATCTAAGGTTTCACTAGTACCAGATATTATCAGGCAATCTACTGAATTTTAAAAGCATCCTGTTGGTTTTTCTTAAAGCTTTGATATTCTATTAGTAGATCAGAATCGAGTCTTCCATTAGGTCTCTAATTTAACGCCCTCTTTTTCTGTTCACTGCAGTGGCTGTTCTGGTCTGTGCAATGCTGGACCACGGCAACCATCTCAATGGGTGCGCCTCGAACCCAGACAGCAACGTTGTGCAAGCTCAACAGCGTTCTCGTGGGCAACAGCTTCCAAGACCAGGACTAGAAAGGGTCCAGAGGACTGGTTTTATTCCAGAAGATCTTCTCATGGAAGGATTGCTAACAGTTTTTGTCACTTCAGGGATTTATTTTAGAGGCCTTCTACTCTTTGCACTCTCCTCTGGTACACCCAGGATTGTCTGTCCCGGGATTTGTTTAGGCCAGCCAGCAAGAGGGCAGTTCTCACTGGCAGCCCATCAGAACCCTCACCTGGTGCAGCATTTCACTAGTTCATACAGCAGTGGTATTATGGTTTAGTACAGTCTGAAGTATAAAATGCATCCTTTTGTTTGCCTTTGGAGAAAAATGCCCAGATTCAAATCCACTAAAACTTTCAGGGGGCTGGTAAGATGTGAGGGACTTTTATTTTTTTTAAAATCTGTTTTAGGAAATGTTGCTTCTCAGATAGCAAAACTCTCTCTGACATAATGAAAATCAACATTGTGGTATCACTTGACCAGCCCACATCTGTCTCAGGCGAAAGAATTGGTTCTCACAGTTTTTAAGGAGATTTGCTGTGATGTCACAGTTCACATTTACCAGCTAAACAGTGAATGCTAACTCATCTTTGACTTCTCTAGCAACTGTCTTTTCTATTTAACCTGGGAAAGGGAAAGCTGCCTAAAGTCTTGAACAGTTTGACTAATGCTTACAGAAGTAATTAATTTCTCTTCTGATAAACTATGCCTGTGTTTTCTTAAGGACCCAAGAGGAACTCCTGACAAATGGTCCTATCTTTTTAGTCCCAGATACCAACTTACTGGTACTTGCATGTAGAAAATAGAGTCAAATGCCACAAGCATCAAATTCTTAACCAATCAGTCCTAATTCCTTTTCTTAAGTCGATTTTAAAAGACTGCAACTCCACCTAACAGTCAACAAGCATGTAGCTTGGAAAAAAATACAGAATGTATATTATATTTCAAACACATGCAAGATAAGAGGAAAAAGAGTTTAAAAAGCATCTCAAGTAGCTCCCCTGTTGTTTTTCAAATAAAAATGCACCAGCAGAAAAGTGAAAGGAAGAAGGTGTCTGCTAGTGGAGAATAAATGATGGGATTAGAGCCCTCAGCATGAACACATTATTATTATTTATTATTTGTCAGCCCCCATACTGTGAAACGAACCTCAGATGACAGGTGCTTTTTCTCCATTGACTAATAAGGTGCAAACCATATGCTCTGCATCCAGATTTACTCTATGAAATCACCATATTCTGTCAAAGGAAGAGGGATTTTCTTTGCTAGCACAGGAAGCCTGGGCCGAGTGCAGTACTCCTCACTCAGGCACGGCTATTGGCGTTTCAGGGGGAGCTCTGCCGAGGCAGCACGTAATGGGAGCAGGACTCAGCCCTATTTTTAAAGAGCATATTGAGACAAATGGTAACTGAACACCAGCAGGGGCATTGCAGGAGGGAAACCACATTAGAGGGATGCTGTGGAACTCTCCTCAGAGATGGAGGGTACCCTTCCCTTCCTCTGGGGGCACAGGTGATACAGGTCAGTCATGCGGAAGGAAAGGGGTGGGTCAAGAGCCATCTTTTATATCTACAGAGTTTGTCTAAAGGTGCTGCTACTTTCACAAAGTCACAGCAATAAAAAAGACATGAACCTGGATGGAGACCTGGAGGAAACCTCACTGCCAGCAGACCCTTTGAGGAAGACTTTTTGGAAATCATTATTGTTCCTTACCTCAAGGGTGAGCAAGCTAAAGGGAAGGGTCCAAAGACACATCCGAGAGGACCCTGGTAGCATTTCCTGCTCATTCTTAAGAGGTTTCAGAAAGCAGGTGGCAACGGGGAATGGCCAATTTCACCAGGCACCTTCACCAGGAGCTACACGAAGCCTGGAGGGCAGTGTTGTCACCACTGCCTACAAGATTGCACTGAGATGGTTATATGTTAGCACCTGGGCTTGACCACCAACCATACACAACTCTTCCACTGAAGTCTCCTGACAATGCCATCCAAACAGGAGCTTCGCACTTTCTTTTTTTTTTTTACGTTTTCATAAACTTCCCAGAAGTTATACTGGTAGAAAGGAACCACGTGATCTTTGACAGTACAGCCAGTAGATGGATTTCTTTCATGCTTCTGACAGCTCTACACAATTCAAGAACACAAAAACAAAGAGCAAGAAAAATGGCCATGAAAGTTTTCCTTTAAGGACATACCCTTCCAAATGGACAGGGTCTACTCTCCAAGGCAGCCACTCTGAGCCAGTTTCTTTAACGGGAGGAGGTGTTTGAGAGACTAATCCTGGCTGGCACTCCCATATGGCACCGACATGGCACTGGCTGTGCGGCTCTGGTGCCCACTTTGGGGGCTGGATCTGCAAGAGCCTGGTGCTATACGGGAGCACCCCAGCCACACATCATGCCTCAAGGTCTTGGGCTGTGCTAATGCTTTAGGAGATGGGCTGGCTCACCAACAGAGAGCTAAGGAAACACACAGAGTGAGCTTCTGTCTCTTGTAAAGGGCTGTGCAGCCTTACCTCAGTCAGCTCCTTCCCCACCACTGACCACCAGGAGTAGCCCAGAAACTCCTTGTGAGATTTTTCTCCTTTCCACGTGACTGGAAACAAAGCTGTTTAGGCATTGCTTCCTCCCAAAACATTTGGGAATGGTTGCTGTCAAAAATAACATCGTTTCCAACCCAGTACTGCATCTTTACAATCTGTGCTAGGAAATTTAATCCCATTTTCATTCCTTGTTGGGACCAAGGCAATTCATTTGCTTAAGCCTTTGTCAGCTCTAACTAAACAAACCATTTTCCTGCTTTATATGCAAGCAACAGATTCTGAGCTGAAGTCACAAAAGCAATTTTTGGTCTTCACAGCCTGGGAACTTAGGGTCTGGTGGAAACATATGAACAGTTCAGAACTTCAAACGGAGTACTTGTAGTGTGATTTAAGATACTGGCCCGGCATGTCAAGGCTAATGCCCTATTCATCAACTCCTTGCTTTGAAGATTTCTAGCATTTAGTAAACAGTTGTACAATTTAGGGTTGTGAAAACAGCACATATGTTCCCTGGATTTCACATGGCCTTGTACATACAGCAGCTATGCAACACTGGAAAATAATATTTGACAAGAGATGACAGAAGTCATGGATACATCACAAAAAGCATCTTTCAATCCTAACGGCTTCACAGCCAAAATTTATGTTCATGTGAAAAACAGACTGCTGATTGTAACCTGTCCTGACTGACCTGACTCATTTAGCACTTAATCATTTGCATTTATAGGGAAGCTGGTTATCCAAATTAGGGTTTATTTTGATCTCATTTTTCTTTCCCAATAGCTGTTCAACTGCTAACAACCTGATGGTGTGTTCTTCGAGACTAAAAGCACATATTAAGTCTGACTAGTTACCTCTGGTGCATTTCCTTTCTGCACTGCTTCACAGCTTTCACAGACTGTGGGTAAGTCTCCATAGCAGACTATTTTGACAGCAATTTATTTATGCATTTTATGGATTTCTTCTGCCAATCATTGTTTTTGGAATCTCCTCAAAGAGCGTGTTTGCATGCCCAAAGCCATGTTGCTATCAGCATCCCTGGCTCCTTTATACAAAGGATTAAATCCTGGCAGAAATATATGGTCCACAGGGCTGCTCTGCTCAGTGGCCTCTCTTCCCAGATGTAATGGGATTGACTGCTGAAGACCCTACAACCCTTGACAGTGATGGCCTTCCAACGCCTCTATCAAGGACAAAGACCATCACTGTCCCACCCCTTCTAGTCAAATTCCCCGTGGAAAACCCTAACACCTCAGGCATTTGGGTTCTGAAATCCCAGCCCTGTCGCCATGACCTGAGCCATAACAGCTCTGCTACAGAAGGTGACACAGCCAGCAACGAGATTTGATTTCTCTGTGATTCTTAAGCAGTCAGGGGTGTCACTTCTTACTGCAGTGGCAACACAAAACCCAAATCCTGAGTGTCTGCCCCCTGTACTACTCAGTACTGCACACTGAGGGGGTTATTTTCTTCGGTACATAAGCCTATTTTTACCACCAGTTTCATCACAAGAGAGACTGCATTTTCTCACTAGAAGGGGCTGACTGGACTCCCTGGTCCCTCAGGACAGCACGGTCCTTCAGTGTTATCTGGTCTACAGAGCTGCTAGTGATGATTTTAAATATTGCGGAAGCCTTTAAAACACTGACAAAAACCCATCAGGCCCAGCAGACACAAGGCCTGTTCCTCCAGGAAGAGGAAAAAACGGATGACTTCTACACCAACAAGAAATGCCATTTATTTGAAGCAGCAGCAGTAGCCAGTTGTGACGTTGCTTCTCTTCCCCCAGCTGCGGACAAAGAGGGAGAGGAGAGAGGCAGCTCTGCAGGCCATGGCTTTCCTCACCAGCAACACGCAGAACCCTAATGGCATCCCTGAAACATCACTGTATTCTCAGCTAACCACAGCTAACATGACATTTCACGAAGAAACCACTTCTATTAAAGCTGGGCTCTATCACAATGCTTATTTTACGCAGAGTTTTTGATTTTTAGGCTATTCTTAAGACTATCAGAATTCTACCTTTAGAGAACCTGCATACTGGGGTTTTATCACTTGGGCCTGTTGATTGGATCCTAGGGAATTAACCACATTTGAGCTCCCCTTGCCTAGGGCCAGATACACTAATTCCACTTCCAAATGTACGTGTCTTGCTTGGCAGCTCAGCCTCTGCGCTAGATTATCTCTACCTACAATTTAATTAAAAAATAATCACCCTTGGCTTCCCTCATGTGGGGCTGGTGCTGTGAAACACGCGCGCGGATGCGAGCCGCTACTTACGTGATACGCTTTGCTGGACAGAGTGAGCGCGGAAAAGGCTCGGAGGAGTTTTCCTGCCGAGCCTTTTTAACAAATGGTCACGTTCGTTCACGCTGAGGGAGACAGAAAGAGAGAAAACACGCCAGTGAGTAACCAGATAATTTCAAGGTAAAAGTCAACCGTATTTAAAGTACGCGGCAGCTTTGACTTTGTCAGTATTAAAGGGTGGTTGTAGCATGAAATAGAATTTTCTCTTTCTTTAAACTGCACATTATCAAGAGAACTCTCTAATAATGGAAACTCCTCCTTTCTAAGGACACTTTGTATAAGTCTGCTTTTGGTTAATTCATCCCTAATATTACCATCATTGTGATTTCTGAATGCCTGATGCCTCTAAATTGATACAAACCATATCAGAAGTCTGACATCAAGTGATATGGAACATTAAGAAGATTTCTCTTTAGTGTTATGCACATGAATCACAGCCTCCACAAACTGCCTTAGAGAGAAGGAGCAAAGCATTGCAGCTTAGCACAAAGTAGAAGGCTTCTATCACACCTGCGAAATGGCCTGAAGCAACCAAAGGCAGGACCCATAGTTAATTCTCATTTTAACCTCCCATATGGAAAGAAAACTTCCTATCCAGTTTCTTTTATTAAAAACCCCTTTGGTTTACACAGTTCTTGTCAGAGGCCTGAAAAAATTACTGCTGAATTTACAAAAGGTGAAAATACAAACTTAAGGTGAAAAACACAGTACGCTTACAACAGGTTCAACATACCTACAAGAATTATTAGGGGCACTCTCCACTTTGATTTTTATAAAAAACACAGCACTCATTTCATCAAGAACTTTATGCCCAGAGTTAAAAAATGATGACTAAGACCCTGACCTTTCAAAGCACTTAATTACGTGTATGAGTCCCACCAAGTTCAATGGGGTTTTAAAATAACGTAGGCCTTCAAATCTCACTGCGCTGGAGCCCCAAGTAACTTAAATATCAGATTATTTTCAGAAAGATATTACAGTCTACTTTAGATCCAAGTTCTCCATGACTGGTCTGTTTTTTCCAACTCATCCTTATTCCTAACAGTGAGATGGAGCTAGTGCATAGAAGGGATCTGTTTGCCGGTACATCAGCATCTTTGCAGCATCTTTATCCCGTTTGCACCACATTTACGCTGTGTCTCCATTTTCACAGTCTGCTTTTTCTTTCACATCTTTATTCACAAGGAGCAATTCCACTGATTATTCTGCAAACATGGATACACACCTGAATGCCAGTGCTGGTAGCTTTCTTGGATTGGATTACAAATCCACATGCATTTGGTGTATGAAATGGAAATCCCAGCAAGCACAGCTGCTGCTGGCGACAAGCTAACAACAGTTTTAAACAAACAACTCCCTTTCATTGAAGCAGTTTGCTAACTTCAATCAGGAAAGTAACCGAAGAATCTCTGAGATGCCTGTAACATGTAATCCAGCCATGCAGGCTTATATTCCACTTAATAGTCCATTAGGGTAATAGCCAGGCTCACAGTCCTCTGTTCAGTGCATAATGAGGTGTCCACAAAAGAAAGGGTGGAATCCTTCTCTTTTTCCTGTGATCTCCAAGCTCACACATCTGAAGTAGAAGCTTGTAAAACCTATGGACTCCTCCTTAAAATCTTTACTAACTGTCAGCATTTTCAGACACTTGGTCTCTTCCTCTCCTTCCCTTGGCACCACGGAATCACACCTGCAATGGGTATGGCAGGTTGCTTTCCCTGCCCGCAGCCAGTAGTATTTCCTCAAGATAAAACAGAAGTTGATAATAAATTTGGAAGCAAAAGTATTGATTCCAATTGAGTTTGTCAAACAAACTCTAACAACGCTTGGCTCATGAGACCTGCATGTGTTCGAAGAAGAAAGGATCACGGGTTTCCATTAAAACCAGGGTTACAGCATGAAAGCTTCTAAAAATCTTGGAGGACCCAACTGCTTAAAAAAACCAAGACTAGTTGCTGGCTGTAAGAAAATCAGGTACATACAGAAAGAAGTTTCTACCTGCTCCAAGCAGGCAGCACGATGGAAAACATGCGCTACAAAGAATCGCCAGCTAAGGGTGATGCAATGGAAGGCACAAAGCAAGACATGAGACTTCTCCAACCTTTAACAACTTGCTTACAAAGTTGACAGCCTGCAGAACCAGCCATTACCAGTGCATGTGCACACTGGTGATGCCATACTGTACAACCTCCTGCTGACTGCAGAAGACTGCTGGGCAACTTGTTAGTCTAGTGAAACACTGACTGAACACGCTGCTGTCCTGTGAATGACAGAAGTGCAATACTTGTTCACGTTCTGCAGGTAAAGAACACGCAGGAAGAAACTTTCCTGTCTCAGTAGGAGGGTGATTTAAAAAAAGGAATCTTAAACCGATCAAAAATATTTGTTCTAGGGGACAAATAAGCAATATTTGCCACAAAATTCTTACACTGAGAATGGAATTAGCCAGAGCAGAAAAAGGCACGAGGAAAGATTCTTCATCTGCTTGTCTGCCATGCAGCAACAGATGAAGTGCAGGCCAATAATGCTGAGCTCCTCAGGCTTCTGCATGCAATGTGTGGAGAAAAGTGTGCTGTCAAGGGACCTCCGAACAGGAGCACCACGTTGCAGCTCTAAGAATGCCAAAGCTACACTATCTTTGATATCGCTAATTATAATCAACAAGTTCAAAACTGAAGTCACATCTGATATCCCCATTTGGAAAATTATATTGGATTGTATCTAGGCAGAGAAAGAAAAACTCATGCTAGAATTAGAGCACCCGTGGTGTAAGTATGAGGGATGACTAAACTGACTGCAAGTCAAGACCAGTCAAGTACTATAAAATAAACTCTTAATACACAGGGGTTAATGCAACACAGTTCTTCTGAACTGGATGAGTATTTGATTTACTAACAGGTATTATTAGATCTCCCAGTACAAACCCTGAAAGGAAAGAAAAGTAAAGTGGCTTTCTTAACTATTAAGTGTTTGCACTCATACCAAGGCCCTGCTTTCAGAGAAGGTTTCTGCCTGCTGCTAACAGGTAACAAAGTGAAGACTTCTCAGTCTGCCTCACACTTTGATGCAAAACTAATGACAACACTGGACTCACAGGCCAACGGGTTAGGCCTTGCTCACAGAAATATCGCTTATAAATCGATCCCAAGCATTAGCCATGATTTTCAGATTTAATTCTGCTTTCCAGTGACTCTGAGCCAGGGCCTAAGCACTCCCACGGGGTCTAAGGATGGCATCTTCAGATGCATCGAGGCAAAAGGATGAGAGATCGTGAGATCATACTCTGAATACTGGACAGTTGTGTTCAGATTCAGGAACTCAAAAATCTTGTCAGAATGGAAGAAGTCACAAACCCAGACATTCTTTTGTGAGTCACTGACATGGAAAGCCACAGTGAAATATGCTTTAGCTGGTTAGTCAGTGACCTCCGAGGGGGTAAGGGAGAGGCACCATCCATCTGTAATTACATGAAGGACAAAGGAGACAGACTAAATGCTTTGAACTAAACAAATACTTGATTAGAACAAAAACTATTAAAAGGTCCCAATTCTGAGGGCTTCTATGAAAAAAAAAAAGGATTTAAAAAATCGTTAGACAAGTCAGCTAAAATCATATTTAGTTGCTATCAATAATGCAGAATACCTTAGGCCAGGAATACCTTTGTGATGGCTTCATAAGAGGGTCAAGATGACTTCTGCCTGCCTGGAAGTCTGTGCTAGCAACATCACACAAATTCATTAAATGAATGACAAATCAAAAGGTAAACTAAAGGCAACATGTTATTTCATAACAATGCTTTCAATTCCATGAATAAAATGACTCTTCCATCTTCCTATCTGAATTGCTCTAAGGTGTCAACAGAGACCTTCATTTTAGTTTTGTGTTCTCTTCTTCTCATCCCTCACAAAAGCAAACAGCCCTTAAATCTAGGCAACAAACATCTGGCTTTACACATTCAAATGAGGTGCATCAAAACAAACAGAATAATTCAAAGCTGACCACAAGGTCCTGCTGTCTCATTTGCTCAAGTAATTAAAAAAAGATGAGCTTCACCACCAATTAATCTACTGAGCACTAATTAGCGTTAATGAGGATTTGTGGTATTTGGTACAGCTTGACCCAGAATGTCCTCCTGAGTCCACTAATTGACTGGTGGCAAAAGCAGGGATCACAAAGACCGGAAGGTTAAAGTGGATGCAGGTGTCTCTTAAAATTGGATCTTCCTTTAGAAAACACATGCATAGCCCAGTTTAAAAAAAAAATAAAAATCAGAGCCCTCCTTCTCTTACAAGAGCTGAATTCTTGTTTGTGTTTTGCTACGATTTGCTAGAGGAGATCCAGAGCAGAAGCGCACCAAATAGGCAAATACACTCAGCTGCCACTG
Source organism: Mohoua ochrocephala (assembly GCA_013398855.1). Taxonomy (NCBI): domain Eukaryota; kingdom Metazoa; phylum Chordata; class Aves; order Passeriformes; family Acanthizidae; genus Mohoua; species Mohoua ochrocephala. The sequence goes on from VZTA01004762.1 coordinate 39,623, forward strand.
GTTTTAACTCACTGCCCTTCTGGACTATGAAGAATTCAGTCAGGTACAGACATACAAAATTATTTGGTTTGTTTCTGCTTTTTCCCTTTCCAGCAGGAAGAACTGAGGTACTAGTGACGCCTCACCAGGGCTACTAGAGACGACACAACTAGGTCCTGCTGGACACAAGCACATTTCCCAGCTGCTACCCCTGTGTCAAAAACATGCCAAGAACCCATGGCAGAAGCTTGGCTCTCCAGTGCAAGATACTCAGTGTCCATGGGTAAGCCTAGAGGACAAGAAAGCTTCCCCTGTTTTCCCTGTCATCTGAACATCTATGAAGCCCTCACTGTACTGCCTGCGGGTGCAGCATCACTGGTTCTTCTACCCTACAGTTGTGCTGCAGCAGACAGCAACAGGTAAATCACTGCACAGCTTGGTTTAAACCAGAAAATCCTCCAAGGCTTAGGCTGAAGTTCTGTCCTTAACTCCACAGCCTCCCTCCTGCCCACAGGTATTTTCAAAGAAGCAGCAGGTAAACCCTTGTTCAGTCTCTTTGCTTCCACTGCCACATACTATGCTAAAGACAGCCTGAGAAACCCTGGCTGGGCTGCATTACTCTCCTGTCGGAGGAAACATCTTGCAATGCGTTGCCCTCGCACTGCGAGGGAGGGGAGAGAATGAGGGAGGGGAGGAAACAAGTTTTTGCAAAATATCCCATGTGGCTAAACACAAGGTAAAAGACTGGGAAGTTTCTGTCTTTGTCATCTTTTCCTGTGTATTAAATTTTGAGGTGAAAAGAGGATATTCTTCTCTCTCTTTTTAAATTTTAGAATTAAAACATAATAATTGATCTCTTCCATACATTTCAAACACTAACTTACACAAAAGTTTGCTGTTTCTTGCTGACATGTTTCTGTCACTGCAAGTCCCATCAACGTAAAATAAAAAGAGCCAGAAGGAAGGTCTGAAGCGGACCTCTCCAGCTTTGATCAATCCTAATCACCAAATCCTTTACAAGCAGACTGTTGACTTTCATTTCAGTCTCTTGGCTCTCAAACTCCCTTACACGTCTTCTGAAGAATCAGAGGTTCAAGCACAATGGCTTCTCCCCAAGCATGACCTGGCAAAGAGGGCTTGCAGATCCCTCTCTGGCTGCTAGGACAGAGCAGGTATTCCTGAGGATTTATTCACGAGTTCCATCTCTCACCTTTCATGCAACGTAACACTGCTTAAAGGTTTACAGCACTGATCACAGTTCTGGCAGACAAAGAGCAAGTACCGTACACCAGGCAGAGGCTGCGGCCACACCTTTGTCATTGGCCAGAGGAGACCTATTTTTCTTCCTCAGACACTCCCTGCTGGATGAGGGCACTCCCCCAGAACAGCCTCAGGCCTTGGTTTAATGTGCTTTTTTTTCAGTTTAGACTCGAGTGCATTACTTGAATTCACATACAGGAATTGTTAGAAGTTATACAGTGGACAGAGACATAACTAGCATAGGCTCATAGGCTTGGCCTAAGGAGAACGTTAAAACAACATTATTACAGACCAGGAATTCAAAATTAAAACATGCAAATCATCTCAAATGCAAGTCACACTAAGGCTGAGGGTTCAGCAAAACTCTATGCTCCAACATCCAGAACGTCCCAGGGCTTGGAAGAAAGGCCTGACTGGCTGAGAGAGCAATTGTACCTCCATCCTCTGGGCTTCAGAGACATCACAGAGAGGATTCGCCCTCCCACAGAACAGCAAAAGTAGCAATGAAGGGCTTCTGCTGGCTTCTCTCTTTCGATCCACAAAGAGGAGATGTTATTTTTTGTTATCTAGCATTCGATTGCAGGAATGTTTTACTCTGAGGTCAGAGTAGGAGGTCTTTTTAATTTAAAAGGCAAACAGGCATTACTGATAATGAAGCTGCAGTGTAATCAAAGGAAATCTCTGGAGCATTTCACAAGGAAGTGTCTGAGGCATATAAACAGTAAAACAAAAAAAAAAAAATCAGCATTTTCTTTGCAGAGTCAGCGTCTACAAACACTGCTCCTTAACCACTCTGGATCCAGCTGAAACAGACATCCCAAACCATGCTCCTTTTGCATTTTACTGTAAATACTCAGCAAGCCCTTAATAAAAACCCACTACTAGGAGACAAAAGGGTCACCAGGCACAAACCACAGGGGAATGAAGACAAAAGCGCTGCCTGTGCCACTTGCAGGCTGGGAGGTGCCAGAAGTTACCTGTCAGAGGTGACTCCTGCAGCAGACGGCCAGGCTTTAGGGAGTACCAAGCCCTTGCTGAGGACTCAGCAACAGCCAGCTTTCCAGAGAAGCTGAGCTCGTATGCCCTGCCATGGTGTAGCACTTCCAGGCCTTCTTTAGTGCAACAAGCTCCCCTCCAGGTATTCCAAAGCACATGTGAAAGCCACAGAGTAACCTTCCCTCTTTATAAATTGTATTTGACATTATCCAGCCAAATGTTCACCTGATAAGCATCAAACGTATCTGGATGTGTGGCCCTGCAGGGCTGACTTGGAGCACACTGACAGCAGCCAGCTCCCCAGTCCATGAGAACATGGGGGACTGAGCTCAGCCCACAGGCAGCTGCAAGTTTATCCTGCTTGGACGTGAAAAGGTTAAGAGAGCATCGCACACCTTCAGCAGCAGCTCCGTGGATGCTCTTGTGGTGACTGATGGCTAAAGCAGCTCCTGCCCTCACCAGTCAGTGGCAGAACCTGACAGTGCTCCCCACACCACCCCGCTTCCTTCAGCTCACGCATCGCATGGATCCAAACAGCGGAGCTGATCCAGCTGAGCAGCTGGGGTAAAGATGGGCCAGTGTGACCACGGCTGGTAACGAGTGGTTTGGGAAACTATGAAGCCAGCCTTGCAGCCACATCGACAGAAACCCATGGGTGCACAGCCCTCACCAAAGGCCTGAAGAAACACTGCTGTTACAGCTCGTGATTTGGCTCGGCAGCACGCTACTTCAGCCAAACAGCAGCTCCCTCTCTGCATCCCAGAGGTCTGCATGAAGGAGCACCTGCCACCAGTGTGCAGCAGCAGCGCCCAGGGCAGGTGCACACAGGTTCACCCCTGTTACCACATCACCTTGTACCTGTGGCAGAACCACGCTGCAGAAGCTGATGGAGGCCAAGACATGTAGTGAGCTTCAGCCAGCCCCCATTTGCAGCACACAGATCATCTATAGAGTTCTGGGGCCAAATTCTCCACTTTAAATCCACAGAATCCTCTTCAAGTTGGTCCTTAACGTTGTATGGCTAAAAGCAGGACAAAGCTTTTCCTTTTTGTGACAAGCAAAGATGATTTACATTTTCTATTTTCATTTACAAAGTCTTAGGGCAGAAAAGTCAGATCCTCCTTTGATTCCTAAAATCACTTGGACAATCCATTCTAGCCTTCATTTTTGAGACCGTTATTCCTAAACTTCTTTCAAAGACTACTACTTAGGATGATACTGGGTTTGTGTAGCAAGGTTTTGGTAGTGGGAGGCTACAGAGGTGGCTTTTATGAGAAGCTGCCACAAGCTTCCCCCATGTCCTACAGAGCCAAGGCCAGCCAGCTCCGAGATGGAATAACAGGTTTGATGGGCACCTAGTGTCTAGTGAGGGTGAACCCACCATAAGAAGAGCAAGCACCTTTAACAAATACCATCTAAAAATATCAGCGCTGAACATCACATCCTTCTCTGAAATGCAACAATCCCAAGAAAATAACGGAGATCTCTCTCTGCTTAAAGCACCTTCCATTTCCAAGCACTGCATACACTAAGCACATGTATATGCATTTCTTTGAGGGGATGCAGGGCAGACATCATTGTCAGATGTCCTAAAGTCAACTAACTTAAAACTTGAAGCTGCCCAGTTTTGCCCTCAGCCTTCCCAAAACAGGGAAACTGACCCAATTTAAACGTCTGAGAAGCAGAAAAGGCTGTGTGGCTTGCTGGTTTTCAGCCATCCTCCTTTTGGTATCAGTGCTGTTGACTTCTTGTCCCTAAGTGCCTCACTTTGCACTTACTCTACTGGGTGCTTGGTCATATCCTTTACAGATAAGGTGGTAATACAGTTGCAATTATAACATTCTTTTCCTACTCACTCATTTTTTCAGAAGTAGTCACCTTGGAGGGTGAAGTTTTCCATGCTCGGTCTCTATGCATAGATTTTTTTCTGGTTTGGGTTTTTTTTGTGTGTGGATTTTTAAAAACTCAACCTTACTGGTTTAATAGAAGTTCACTCACATACTTTTACTGAAGTTAAGATTACTTCTGTCTTCAAAAACTCTAAACTCCTCCTATTAGCTTTTTTCTTGCTTTTCCTTACAGAAAAGTAAAGCTAAAGAACAGCTCAGGGCAACAACAAAAACTGATGAACCTTGAAAGTGTCATGAACACAATTTGGAGCACAGCCCAAGATGTTTGGTTGAACTGAAAAAAAACCCCAAACTGCTTTTCTTTAAGCTTTTAAGTATTTTTTAATTGTCCACTAAATATTTAATACCCAATACAGCTTGTGTTTTCTTGTTCATGCTACGCTTAACTTGGCACTTCATTCTTTACTGCAAATCAGAGAGGAGAATGCAGAGTGTCCTGCCTCTCTTCGGAGACTGGGTTAGCCAGCAGAGGAGTCAGGGCCCAGGCAGACTGCTGAAGCCATTAGGCTGGAACAGTTGTTATGGAGCAGTTCTCCTGCTGTGCAGCCTGGAGGGAAGATTTTTTTTCTCCCTCCCCTGTGGAGATCTTCAGTGCCCAACCCAGTAACTCAGGATTAGGCATCAGAGAGATTGGCCCCTAATCAGTTTTAACTCTCATCTTGTAATGTTCCTTTTTCCTAATCTTTCTTTTCAATTTACAACTTCATTTTGGCCTTTGTTCTGATACTGTACCTCCATCAACTTTGACTTTGATAGCAGATTTGCTCACAGCTCTAAATCCTTCTCCAGGTCACCAGGTTTTAACCCTATTTGTGCAACGGATCTCCCTCAAGGTTACATGATAGGTACAACCAGGATGGGAAATAATTAATTGCACTGGAGAAGGGGAATGTCAACTCTAACTGGTTTGCACTAGCAACCAGGCTCTTGGGTCCCCAGTGCCAGTGGGAACGTGGCAACTTCCCCTTCAGCCCTCTGGCCAGGTTCTGAAACTCTCTCTGTCCTCTGCCCCTTCCCAGCTCTGCCCCACAGGCTCCCCAAAGTAGAATCAAACCTAGTAATTCCAAGTGCCTCACACACAGGGGTTAGAAATGTCAGAAATAAATGGTACATATTAAAATGAGGAAATAATGTGATGATTCCTTATTATATGGGACAGAAGGGAGAGAGAAAAGGACAAGTGTAGAATAAAACAAAATTATGCATTTTCCACCTTCCGTACATGAATGTTTACCATATGGAATCAAAGAATTAAAAAAACCCCACTGATATCACTTTATGTGCTTTTTGCTAGTAAAAGGAGTCTAATATCTTTTTACTAGAAAAGCTGCAAGGAAAAAATCGTAAATATGCCAGTCACTTTCTTGTGTATGCTGGTGGAGAAATCTCACCTTTCCTTCCCAGAAATGGTGTGAAGAACATCTGGAAAAATTGATAAAAAGGATGCTGAGACCTCAAACCCCAAAATCCACCTCTCCCCTCTTCAACCTCATTTTACGCTCAGCTGCACTGTATGGGCTGGATTCAGATCACAGTCATGCGTATCCTGAGTAAATACACTGAAGTCAACACATTCGTGAAACAAGAATTTGGCTCCGAACATCCAGTGCTGTTTAACCAGCTGAAAGCACAAGACTGAGTTTGATTCAAGTAAGATTCATTGTGCCTGCTGATGCAAAGGGGCCTTGGTGGCACGGTCTCCCTATTCCAGTAGATGTAACTCGGAGTGCATCAATACAGACTACTTTGAAATACAATGAGTCCAAGCCTCATTCCTCTTGATCTTAATGAAAAAGGTTGCCTCTTCCTCAAGAACCAGGAGATCAGGTCCTCACCTCATTCATGCATTTACCATCTCTGCTTCTGCCAGTGCAAGGCTGAGCCTCTGCCGCTCAGTTCTGTGCACAGCCACAAGTCCGAGGCAGGTTTCCCATGCTCCCCTCTTGCTCCTCCCCAGGGACCTGTGGAGCAGGGAAATCTCCACGGGTACCCATGTCAGCTCACTGATTACCCACCAGGTTGCACAGCAATTGAAATGAGATAGGCACCTGCCCTCACACACCAAATAAAAGCAAGGCTAAGACAGATAACACAACTTGCTCTCAGGGTGAGAGCTGGTCATGCGCTTTTCACTGAAGCAACAGGGTTAGATTTGGTGGGAAGCACTAAAACGAAAGAGAATCTACACCAGCGTGTCTCCTTGTTGAAGGCAGACAATGGAGAGACTGTGGGGAGCTGCTGTTTTAGGTGCCCTGGAAAAAACAGTACTTGTTTCATGAAATGGAGATGAAAGAGGCACCACAGCCATCACCATGGGTGTCTGAGAGCAGCAAGAGTAAAGGGGCATGCTGAAAAGTGCTGTGCAAACACACACCGCAGCTATACCTCGCTAGGTCTGTAGTCACTTCCCTTCACCTTTGTTCAAGACAAGACTCTGCCTCCCAGATTTCTGACTCATTTGAAGAAATTCCTCCCAATACTTCAGCGACGCACGCACTTTTCTGCAACAGCCCAGAGAGGTCCTTTAGCTCCTTGTAAAGTATGTAAATCATGAAAGCCACATTGTTCTTCAGTATCAAATAATCTAATCCTGCCCACCAACCAATTAATAACAGGACAGAAAAACAAACAAAAAGCCACTTTCAAAGGGAGCTCTCTGGCAATTCCAAGACAGAGAAACCCTCTGCAACAGGAAATCTACTGTCGCAAAGAGGGTGCTGCACAGCTTTGCTCACTCTCCATTAGTTGGCCAGTGGAGCAATAAAGTGACATGGGTTTCCAAAGTAAAGTTTGCTTTGGTGCCTAATCAGGCTTTACTCCACCTGAACTCCTGCTGACTTCAATCAGAGGGTAGATGGAGTGAAAAGTGAATGAGGACTTGAAGGTTCAGCCCTTTACGAGCCAAGATTTAAGTTGTAAACTTATTTAAAGACACAAAAATCTCTGCAGCTGAACTCAATGCTGCTTTTGAACACAAAACTTGTTTGTTTTCTTTGTGTAAATCTTGCATGTTAACATGATTAAATCTGCTGGGCAGGTGTCTCCTCATGTCCATGTTTGCTTTGGCACATGAGCTGCCCCTCTCACCTCTCCAAATTCATGAAAATTTAGTGTTAAATCCTGCCTTTTGTTACGTGAGAGTGCCAGGGAGCCCCTCTCCCTTCCTAACCAAGGTGTGCTCATGTCACAGCTGGGCTGGAGTCCAGCCCAGCACTGCCAGGTGCCCAGGCTGGGGAGGGCACATGCAGGTACTCATCTTCCACAGGCAGGCAAGCACGGCATGGGATCCATCGCAGCCCCTCACTGCACACTCCCTCTCCTGCTTCTCAAGCTATTCCTGGAGTTGCCAGTTTTCCAGCTGTGTGTTTCCCGTGATGAGTTCCCTGCTCCTGGAATCACCTGACTTTGTGATCATCCCAGCTTCTACAAAAGGTAAGTTTTTAGCTGTCCAGATGAGACATACAAAGGAGTAAGAGCATGACCCGTTACAGCTCAAGACTATATACACTTGCTATAATCCCCAAGCATCACTCTAATGCTATTTGCAAAGCTTCTGGGACCCAGCTGTAGTGTCCAGGGTGCTGACACTTTGCCCTGCACAGACCAAGGAGTCCCTCATCTACCACTTGCCTTGCTGTTTTTGTTCTCAGCCACTGGTACGGCAAAAACGTGCATCTGCTTTTTTTAATCAATACAAGCAAATTCAATTTTAGAAACTGTTCAAAGGGGCTAAGATTCAGAAAGATGTAACGAGCACTAGTGAAGACATTTTTTATTAACCCAGAAAAATGTGTCTAGCAAGAACAGCTGTCAGGGTGAAGATCCTCTAAGACAGGATATGAATATATAGGTATCAAGTGGCACACACAGCTCTCCCAAAACTCCTTCCCCAAGTGCGGCAAGGACCCAGGTGATACCTGCCCACATTTAACAGCAATTCAGCTCAGTCACAGCAAACAGTTGGCATCCTGTTGTGCAACTCTAGATGCACTCACTGCTTTCTGGGCTTTGCAAACTGCTTTCTGTTTAGCAGATTAGTTCTGACCATTCAGATCTTGCACCTCATTTTTTGTCTAAGGTCTAGGAAATGATAAAAGCAATTAGCTCCCTAAATCCTTCTCTTATCTGTAATTGGGTGTGAGTTTTTTGTTGTTTGTTTGTGAAAAACACGGAACAAAAACAGTGTCCTCTACGTAGGCCAAGAAAATAGACCCTGATGACAGCCAGCTTATCTTCCACAGCTGCCTGAACAAACCAACACCTAATGGGCATCTTTGCAGGAACACTTCCATCCAAGGACTGAGGTGACAGACGGACTCATGCAGTTTTATACACAGCTCTCTACTTTCCATTGGAAATGAGAAGAGTCCCATTACTTTCCCTTCCTGCATAGTGTCCCATTGCCAGAAATATCCCAAGAGCAATGGGGCTGCGGGCAGGAGGGGAGAGCAGAGCACGCACCTTAGCACACGTTTTCACCGGCTTCAAGGAAATTTTTAAAAAATAAAGAACATGAACCAGAGAGACTAACTGGAGAAAGTTGCCACTCTATTTCTTTCCCACCCTCACCCTTCCCTTTGGACAAGCACACGATTTCTAGCAGGTGTGAAAGAGCCATGAGACAAACAAAAGAGATAAAAGACAGAACAACTCTGAAGAGCAGTCGGGAGGCCACAACACAAGCACAGCACACCAGCTCCTAGCAGGCAGGAGGGGCACTCTACCATTATCTAGTTCACAGATGGACCACCCAGAAAATCTGGGAGCAATTAGGAATGAGAACAAACAAATGCATGGAAAGAAGGGGGGAGGAAAAATGGGAAGGAGGGCCAGAAGGGATTCCTTACATCATCTCCATGCAAACGTTTCGAGAATGAAGTGAAGCTATATGGAGGAGGAATGCAGATGAAAGAGTCTGCAGTGAGAATGCAATAAAGTAAAAGGCTATGAAAACATGGAGTGTATGAATGAATTACAACACGGCCATGAAATTTACAGAAAGTCAGGACAGTGTGTAAACAGAAAAGAAACCCATCAAGTTCTTGGAGACACAGACATGCACATATAAACAGATCAAATGCTGACTGTCTCTCTCTTGCTGTTAACAGCAGTTCAACCCACCCTGCAACGCAGGGATGCACCAGGCACAAAGCTGACTCACGCTCCTCTCTGACTGCCAATAACTGGCCTTAAATACTGGCAGGAAAACCCAAATTCTACGAACCAGCACCAATATAACCTCACACAGTATGCATGGATAGGAACCACAGCAACACCCAAGCAGCTCATAGAGCTCAGACCAGAGCCACGTGCCTGGGAACAATCAGTTTTCCACTGGTTTGGTTTCCACTTACCTGGCATCTAATCCCACTATCAGGCAGCACCTCACTACACCAGGTTACACCTTTCTTGTTTGGGGAGACTGACCTGATTTTGGTACCAAGCGCTTTGGCTTCAACTGATTTCAAAATGACTGCTCAACCTTCTAAGAACAAGGCCCATTATTTAATTAAATGCCTGATATTAAGCATCTTTGTTGGTTGTAATTGTGGCACAGAAGGTTGCCTTTACTGCTGCAAAGTTTGCTTTCTCTTTTTAAATAATTTGACGTGCAGTTTGTAACTTCTGCTTGTGAGCACAATTTATCAATTCTGTTTTGCCGGATCCAAAAGTCACAGCAGAAAAATTACTGAAAATAAAAACTGAAGATACCGAGTGTTTTGAAGTGATCTTAATCAATAACACTGTGTTTACTTTGTCTCGGCCTCTGAGAAGCAAACTCTGGTCACTAAGGACATCTTATAAACACATTAAAATTCACACAAGCATTTTTAAAAGCTTTAAAAGTTTACCATAATCTCAGTAAATCATTGCCTGATAATTTTCCCTAAAACCAGTGCTTATTAACACATAAATTCAGTTGGAAAAAAAATCTACTATCTGCTTGTCTTAGCAGCAGCTAAAATATGGCAATTAGTTTACCTTAGAATAGACATCAAAGGCTCAAAGGATGACCCTGCCCCAGAAGAACAAAATCTTTTAAAAGCCCCATTCCACTCAGTTTGCTAGTTTATAAGGTTTGCTAAAATCCAGTTTAATGATCATGTAGTTTCTTAGCAAGTCATGTGGTGCCATATTGTGTAAGGAACAGAAGAGTTAGCTCTAAAACCTTTTTGAACTTGGGGAGCTTTTCCGACCAGCTGATGCAGAACCACATTCTGAGATGGTAAATGAAACTGTTGGATGCAAAAGCCTCACCATTATTTTCTTTAGCTTCTTTCAGGAGAGACAAAAGTTCCCACACAACACATACTCTCTCTATACAATGAAAGGTTCAATAATAGCAATATATTCAAGTCCATATGGTGTGGTTATAAGGGAGAGGCACGACGAGAAACTGAGAACCCTGAAGGCAAAAGACCTGAAAGCTGTAGTGAAAAAAGCAAAAGCATAAAAAAAGCCCTTAAGGTGAAACTGAATAAAGTAGTAGGGCACAATGGATTAGCCAGTTCTCCTCTTAGCTACAGTCTTTGTATCCCGAGCTGCTGACAGTTCCCTCCCCTGACATGGTTACCTTTTTTTTTCTTAATTTTTTGGATGACATAACAAAGTGCTTTCAAAACCAGTCTGGCTCAGTGGCCAGGTAATGAATGGCACTACACGTTAGCACGCAGGAGACTGGGCACCAGTTTCCAATAGAGCCTCACAGCAATAATGCAGGAGACATGAAAACGGAAGGGCTGGTTTCAGTGGGGGGAAGAGACATATATGAAAGGGAAGAGCAATAAATGAATAATACAGGAGAAGAAGCCTTACTAGCCTGTCTACAATCAGACTTTAATGGTGAATGAGAAATAGGGAGGGGAGAGGAAAAGAAGGGTCCGGTTTGAACATTTAGCACAGACTTGCCTCTTTCCATTACTATCACGAAGCATGGCTTTTCCAAGCTCTCTTGTCTTCGTTTCCAACTCCTGAACTTGCTCCAGCAAAGTTTTATGGTAGGTATGCTTTGCCCTGTACAAGGAAAAAACAAACAAAAAAGCCATGTGAACATTTGTTTTGCTACAAACCGCCAATTTTACCTCTCAGGTGAGAGGCACAGGGCCTTCCCTTGAAGGATTTGGGAAATAAAGCACAGTGTATGCACGTTAATTCAAGTTCACAATACATGGGAAAAAATACACACGAAAGGAGAAATCAGGACGACTTCATATTAAACAGAGCTCAGCCACTTCGACACAACACTCAAAACCTAACCAAGCAGCAACACCATGGGGCTACAGAGACCTGACACCACTGCCGTGGGACTGCTCAGGACCCGGGCATTCAGACAAAAGAGCTGGGATTCATTGAATATTCATGGCAGTAAAACATGAATCCACTCTGTCTTTTGAGCTACGCGTGGCACCGCTCTGAAAACCAGAGGAGAGTCTCAGCTAATGATTGCCATTCAAGCCCCTTGATTTTCATTTATCAGTCTCACATGACTGGAAAGGAACTTCTCTCCTCAATGAACTTCCAAACTGACAGTAACAAGAGTGGCTGTGTCCTACTTTTTCAGCCCGAGGATTCAAAGAGTAATCCATGCACCACACACGCAATCAAAATTTAGAGCGCAATTTAGAGTCCCTCATGAAGAGACTCGGGCCTTTTCCCCCCACAGGTTCACCTACTGCTCCAGGGCTATTATACCTAAATTACATTGATACAGGGGAGACAATCTAGTCCCCTTGTCTTGACCTGTACAAAGCAAGAATACAAAACGCAGGGATCTTTCTCACATGGGCAGTTTTTGATCAGCTTCCTCTTTTGTGCCACTTAAAGGAGGACAAGTGTCCCATGAGAACACACTGATTTGCATGTGACTGCACAATAAGCCTGAAAACAAGATGGAGCCAAGTCGGCTGAGACACTACTTGCTTCAGAGCATTAAAATAATATTCTTCAGCTCAAAGGTGGCAAAAATTTCTTTACAAGTTTTATAAAAATCTTACAAGGAGACATTAAAATCTTTAGCCAATGATATAAAACAATGTAAAACTCCCTCCAGCAGAAAAATAATAACTGGTGTGTATGTAATTAAAATATAATGAAGATGCATTTATTTTTAAAAAGTATGATACTTATTGCTCCTTCCATGGGGAATAAGAAACAAAGACCACAAAGTCTTTGCTGACACTGTTCATAATGACAGTGCCTTGATACTAGTACTAGGATATCCAAGTCCTCTGGTCTTTGTGTTGCTGAATTAGGCCCCAAATATCTAAAAATGAGAAGCTAAAATGAAAACTACTTTCAAAATACGTCTGCATTTAAGACAAAAAAAAAAAAAAAAAAAAGAACAACAGAAGATGAAGCACACCAAAATCTGAAGGTAAATATTGTAAGGATGTACTTAGAAGGGTATATTGTTAAAACAAACCACCAAAGGTGTATGATTTGCAACACCAACATACTGTGTCAAAAGAAATGAGCAGCAAGAATATTTTTAAAATGCATAAGGCTTCAGCAATGTGAGATTACCAACAGCTGCACAGAAATTAATTAGATTCAAGTTGCTGTAACTAGTTAGGCTAATGATTAGACTGGTCTCCTCTTTGAGGAAGAGAAAATACAGCTATTAAAATGAGCAAGCTTTGAGGCTATTAATTTTTATAATATTTTCAGTTGAATTCACTATCACACTCTTTAATTTAAATAAATCCATAGAAAGTTTGACCTTGAAATTTTGACCTTCATCTCTTCCCTTTTAAAGAGGTCATACCCACTATTGCAAACTTCAAGACTGAGCATGTTTGGAATTTTTCAAATCCTTTATAACCAGTTTTCCCCACTGACAAGAACACAGAAATGTACAAGTGATTCAGTCTCTTCTAAAGTCCCGTGTTTATCTTGCCATCTGCCGTAAGAGATGATTTTCTTTTCCCTCACAGTGAATATTGAATCCAAAATTTGACAGAATGGATCCTGATCAACAAGTCCAGTTTGCACAGCACAGCACAAGGAGGCATGACACTGATATGATACAACATGGAAGAAATACTGTTGGCCTGAAGTTGGGGATAATGAAGTGTTTTGTAAGTAGAGTGAAATGATGAAACACATGGGCTCTTCTGGGGCTGGTAGCTGCTATGCATTGAGTCACTCCTTCACGTGGAAGCAAAAGCATCCATGGAACAGTCAGTAATCCAGTATTTATCGATAAATGTAAGAATTTAAAAAGGCCTGAGCTAACCTATCCACATGTTCCCTCAAGAACAAATACTAAAATATGGTATTACAGTTGCCTCAGAGTCTGGGCTCGCTCCTGTCAAAGTCAACTGCAAATATTCCATGGACTGCTGGCAACAGGACTGGATATTTCATGACTTTTCCCCTACAGTATGTTATAAACTTCTGATGCACAGAAATACAGGTAGGATTCTGAGCTTTTAGGTTAGTACTCTACAAGTGGCCCTAGATGCATAATCAGTCCTCAATAAACAATGAGATCTTGTGTTCGCTGCTACTGTTCAGCTAAAATTTGATGCACTACATAAAGACAAACTCATCTTTCCCTCACACGCTGGGATATTAAGATCAGGGACTGCAAGAACAGGCAAAAGGCCATCTTTGTATTTTGTGTGGCCCTTCCCCTTCGAAGCTAGGGAAGTGCATCACTTCACTGGCCTAGGACATTTAGGGGGTTCAGGAGGCCAGAATCTGCCAGGGAGAAGCATGGTGACATTCATAAATGTTTCTCAAACATGACACTACCTCTACTCTGGCTCATTTTCCTTACTACCATTTTATGCGTCTTGTACTCCAGGGACTACAAGTATATGCAAAGAGCTCCTCGTACCTTCTTCTCTTACTTACACTGCAGAACTGGCAAGTGCAAACTGCTTCTTCCCCATGGCAAAAAAAAAGTACATGAAAATTTTGGTAACGATTGGAAGGCTCAGGAAATTTTTCACTGTAAAATAAGCATTGAGACACCAATTAGGAATAAATTCTTGCCCTCTTGCCTGATTTTGCTGGAACACACGCTGCGTTTTTATGATTCCCACATACCTCTGTGAGTCAGCTATTCCAAGACTTCCTAGAGCCAGTGACATGTATTCAAGTGACATGTGCCAACTGTGAGGGAACGCTCACCTTATAAAGCTCTGACCACTGTAGTGGTGGCACAACTAGGATTCTTACAAGGCAAACCAAGGCACTGAATTCAGAGTAGTGGACCAAAGTTAACAACGTATTGCAACCAAGTACTAATAATAAGCTTCCTTCTCTTTAAAAAGAGAGTTTTCCACATTTCCTTGATTCATTTAAAAAGCAAGAAAAAAAAGGAAAAAAGAAAATAAAAAAGCCTGGAGCTGCAGGGAACATGGGAGGTAAGTGATGTGTTGACAACTGTAGCCTCCGTAACAAAGGAAACACGTTCTTGCTTCCAGCATTACAAATTTTGATAGTAGATGCAGCACAGCGGTTTATAAACAAAACATTTGTGTATGGCTGAAACAGACTTTCCAACCAACCTTTTTCCAGACAAAAACTCTGTATTGTGTTTATGGCTTTCTGGCAGTATTTTGTACTGAAATTAGGCATGTACCTTTTGGGTCATATGGATGTTCTGTCTGTGGACATGTGCTTCATGTCCAAAAGAAACTGAAAGGGATAAATTCCATGACCATGAGCAGTCAGAGCTGCTGGAATTTTATGGCCAAAACCATATTCTGCTGAATTACAGAGAGCAATGTGGTGTAACCACTGCTGTGGAAATGTGCCAGTTGATTTCCAGAGGCCTTAGGCTCCAGTTTTAAATGGCAAGCCTCTTGGAAAGGAAACAGACCTTTACTCCTTCCATATGGCAGTGCTGATAGCTGTGTCATTTCATTTATCCTAGTTAAAATGTTAATGGTGTTAATTTTTCAGGGATGGCTCAGTTAAAAAAAAAAAAAAAAGTCCTGGTCTGAGAAGAGATTTTTTGCTTAATGTTGATAGGAGCCTCCTGCTTAAAATCTGTTGGGAAAATATCTAGTCTATCAATCATACACGTTTGTCTTGAGAGCTTCACAGTCTCTATACATTCTCGGTCTGAATGACTGAAAGGATTATGTTGCTGAGATTTCTTTAAGAAATATTAAAGAACAGGCTCAGTTAGTAACAGAGTTTGAAATGACTAATAGCTGAGGATGAGCCTGCCATGGTCTGGCCTGTTTTACAATTCATGAGTCATTTTTGCCAAGAACTGATAAGAGCAGAGGACAACTTCAGGACTCTCCACTACCATGAAAATATTTTAAAAACTAAAGAGTTTTTTTCAGAGTTTTAACAAGCAAGTCACAGACATAGTTAAGTATCTAAATTTAAACATTTTGGCCTCAGTTTTAGAATTTCAAAGCCATTTGCATTTGCAGAAGTTTAGTGAGTGCAACCAAAAACCCTCTGAGGTGCTGGACTATTAAATCATAGCTGAAATTTTACATTACAATACCTAGTTTTAATTTGAGCAGTCTAGGTAGTGAAAATTAAGCTGAAGGACAAAATTTAAGAAGTACTTACTGACTGGTAGATTTGATTACTACCAGTTTAATTTTACTGTGCTATCAACCCCATATGAAATAAAACCAGATTTTCTGATCTGTGCACATGACTTATCTTTCATGATGGTGTTTGAAATGTGCCGGCGTTTGGGAAGTTTTTTGTGTTTTTAAGTATTTTCTGCATTTTCCTGTAAAGAAGATTGGTGGACCTGGCAGTGTTAGGTTTACAGTTGGACTCAATGATCTTACAGGTCTTTTCCAACCTAAATGATTGTATGATTCCAAGAATCTTCCCTGACTGACCAACAGCTCATTCTGGGAGCAAAGCGTTATGTGTTATGATGCTTCCACTGTGAGCCTTTCTGACAAGTGACAAGCTAACGTGTATTTCCCCTCCATTCCAGCCAGGATCCGCCTTTTTGCCCAAGAGTTGGAATGTCCCGGGTCCCCCTTGCACAAGGTTGTTATGTATCTGTGCAATAATACCTTCTTAGTTGTAACGCAGCTTTCCAAGGGAAAGGATGGAAGGTTTGGCACTTAAGACACTTAAAAGCAAGCTGAACAAAACGCCACAAATTCTAAATTAAAATTGTTACTTCTGTATTTCAAATTGCAATGGTAAAGAACATAAGTTGCTTCCCTTTAAATCCAAGTTCCTGAAATTGTTTGCCTTCTGCAATGCTTTGAACCACAAAGTTTTGAGAGAAGGGGACTACACAGGCTTGTATTTCAGAAGTTTGTTCCTCCTCTCTGGGCAGTGAAGGTACCATCAAGACTTCCCTTCAAACATAAAGTGCAGAGTATTGCTCTTCTTCCAGTTCAGGCTTCAAAGGCTCGCTGCTGAAGGAGAACCTAAAAAGCAGCTGACAAAAGAGCTGAGAGCTTACTGGGTATGGATTAGAGTGATGCATTTCTACTTTCTGCCTAACCTTAGTCAGACTGAACAAATTAATTGCTCCAGTTTTAGGAAGAGGAAATCTCAGATGTCCAATTTAAATTTACCTTTAACTAAAGGACAGACAACACAAATAATCCTAAGGTGACACACCTTCATTACGCGGACATGACCACCTCCTTCAGATTTAGTCCCAACCATTCATTCTCTCACATCGCCGGGTGCCGTGGCAGGTGAGAAATCACCCACTTCCCCTTTTCTCCCTTCCAAATGAGTACCACCATTTTGCAATCACTGAGAGAATTGAGAGTTCTTTACAGAACAACACTGGACCGGACAACCTGTGCATAGAGACTAATTCCTATAACGCCAAGAGGACTGGTTTGGGACTTACGCTGTCCATGCCACGTCTTTAAGAAGGCACGCAGTGGGCACAAGAAACAAGCCAAACCAGAAGTATCCACATCTTAACACCATTCCAGCCTGTGAAGAAAACAAACAAATAGCTGATGAGTATTTTCAAGCCATTACGTGTTAAGTGGTTGTTTACAAGCAAAAAGGTACAGTGACGGCATCAAACTAGTACTGAATCCCCATGATCTGGGTGATGTTGAAATTTAATGGTGGGCCAATAATTAACAAACAGCAATGGCATTTTTCATTGCAATAATTCCTTATGACCTCAAGTTTCTTAAAAATTTCTGAAAAATCAAGCATTTTGACCAAACCCTCCAATGATATTAAGTTGTGGATCCAGGCAGACACATTTTTTGTCATGGAGAATAGCACCTACCCTTTTGCTTGCACTTTTGACTATCTTTTGTGCCCTTTGCTTACTCTCTTTGTATCTACTCTCTTAGATCTCTGAGCAGCATCAAACTGACATGAAAAAAAAATACATTTCTCACTAAAATGTTTCAGTCATATTCCACTTAAATATAGCACTTCCTGTTCAAACTACTGCTGCCTAAAACCCAGGGTGGGAAAGATTCACTCCTGTTCCGCAAATGGCTTTTTTTACAAACAAAGAGCTCAAAGTTTATATTCGCGTTTTTCTCATTGTTGTAATGCTTGAAGAAAAAGCTTGGTGGGATTTGAGAAGGAAGATATCTGGACACCCTGCACATCCCAGCACACAAATAACTATACACAAATAGTTATGGAATGAAGTTGAAATATGGCACTATTTACAGAAATGCTACTTTAGATCATTAGAACCTTGTGCAGATAAATTAATGGTGATTAAGGTCCAGGTTTGCTACACAGAAGGTTTGAGACCACCTCATCACCCATTCCATGCAATACACACACTTCCCATCAGAATCGTTACGTTCTGCCGCACACTGGAAACAGAAAAGAATTTTTTTTTCTGTACCTACTTGTGTGCACCACACAACTGAAACAGAGGCTGAAAGGTTTCAACAGCATTGCCAGCGTCTAGACAGATTTTGCTCTCTCTCCAGTTACGGACACTGCCATATCTCTTTCCCAAAACCTTCACTGCTCAATATTTTTTATGCGACACACACGCACCTACTGACACGTCAGCAGTGCAACAGCAACTTGGCTGGCTCGGCTTGGCCTCACTACTGCAGCACATAAGCACTGCAAGCCTGCAATGCTGAAGTGTCAGGGCATGGCACAGATAAAGACACAGCTGAGCTACAGAGGAAATGGAACTACATGAAACATCTACTAACCTTTGATATACATTGGAGACAAAATCTGTAATTATACCCCTCGTAAGATGAATATGATTGCTCACAACAGAAGACTTCTACCACTCACTACAGTAAAGCTCTTAAACTGAGAAAAGCCATCACAGTGCCCTGCCAGGATGTTCACCAGGAGCATCCAGCATCTTCTCCCAGTGTCAATCTCCATCTAAAGTTGCTCACCTAACAACTCACTCATATTTAGCAGCAACTTGCCCTTGGATTGCCCAGTAGTGAGTACTTGCAAAAGCGTTTTTCGCTTTTAAATGTTAAATCTTCCATGTCACTGCTGGACTGACAGATCAGTAGTAAATCTTGTACTGAAACCAAGAGCAAGCTAGACTGTGCTAAAACATTTATGGACACTTTGCCACCCACACCGACTGTAAGCAAACACATTCCAGTCACAGAATCAGCTCTCAGTTATTTGGGAGCCCACATGCCTACATCCACATGAGAATGCCAGAAGCACACAGGCAGTTTTGATCTATGCTTATTTAAGGAAAAGGATGTACAGGAATAAGAGGGAATTCATAACTTTATTGTTAGCCAAAAAGTTGAACTGTAATAACAGTGACAAAACATAATAAGATTTATCCTCACGCTTTGCTTTTCTTTGGGCCATGACCCTGCAAGTGCTAGAAGTCACAGAATCACATCGGCATTTCCACTCACCATCCTTCCACTGCCTGTGCTAATAAAGGTTAAAAAAGTGCCATAGTATTCTGTATGCATTTTCTGGTATTTTTGATCGAAATATTTTCTGTTCCACTTCTTGCTTTTCTAGCCGAAAGCAACTTGACACACTTTCAAAGTGCAGAACAATCTGAGTATGTGTTCAATAGAATTCTAAATGCTATTATTTTTGTTATAAATGCTGGCATCTCAATCAATGGCTATGAATTTGGACATGTGGCATGTCGAAAAAAACCTCAAAGCCAAATTTTTTGCCTGCAATTATGTATTTTACTCAAGTATTGTTCTGTCCAAAAACTTCACCATCACAGTAAAACTATTCATCTCATCGGAACCCTGTCAGACACTCATTTTACTACTGGCAAGCCTTTTTCCACACAGTTCGCACCAAGGTTTTACTCCATTCCTCAGCTCATCTGGAAGGTTTCTTCTGCTACACTTCACAACAGCAAACTAGTCTGTCTTGCATGCACAGCTCTGCCTCTGAACACAGCCTCCTCCCTCGCAGGATAACACCCTCTTCCCACAGGATGGGAGCTCCTCAGCAGAGGACTAACAGGAAATCACCCAACGTGCTCTGGGGACATCCATAGACAGCACTTTTAGGTTAGTTCCCAACTTGTAGGATAGAGAGCTGGGTTATGAACAGAATCTGCAGTAAGAACACCTATCTATCCCTACAAAGCTTTCCTCATGCTTCCCAGCTGTTGCTGTGCTCCATTCCAAGTGCTCAGCGAGTCATGACAACAGGGAAGACAGGACCGCAATACATCTTCAGTGAAACACGGCATTTGTATACCTAGTTCCAGGGAATAACACTCTTCAGCTATCAGTTATCCCCCCAAGATAAAAAAACCCCAGAGATACCAAAGAGGAACCACTACAATTCTGTTTTTGTAAAGATCGTCACAGGAAGCAGGAGTAGAAATAGGTTGTTTTTTAAACAAATTCAAAATGTTGACCATCTCTGTCATCACAGAGGCCCCATGATATGTAACTAAGTTATTTTTGTTCTGTCTACTGATGTAAACATTAGTGACTATCACGTCCAAAGCAAATTACCAGAGAACATTAATCACACGGCACCCCCCAAAAACACTAGAGACTAATGCGAGTCCTCCTTCTGAGAACATTGCAACTTAAACTGCTGCCACCAGCAGACTGCCTTTCAAACACTGATTAATCGGCCACAGACAAAGCACTCATTTTAGAGAATTGATAACATTTGTTAAAAAGAAAGAACGGGAACAAGAAAAGAGAGAAAAAGAACTTCGCTCCAGTTATTTCACAACCGAGGAGGAAATAATTTAGGTCCCAATGCCTTTAACCTCTTCTAAATAGCTTTTGTAAGGGTGGACAGTTAATTTTTAAAATTTTAAACACATTTAAAAAAGTGATAGTACTGAGCATTCAGAATGACCAGGAAGATCTCTGTACTATTATTTTAGAAAGTGTAGGTTAAGGTGGGCTTTTTCATTTGTTGGCTGGGGGATTTTTTTGAGTTTTTGTTTGCTTATTTTAACTCAAGGACACATTATACACAAGCACATGAAATAGAGAATAGATTGCTTTAAAAAAAAAACCCTTAAATTGCAATACAATCTGGAATACATTTCAGGCTCTTTTCTCCATTTTACTATTTAGTATGTAAATAAGCATCATTCCTAGTTGTACTGTTCCACCAATATGTGGTGTCACTATTTTCAACAACTTCCAGGGAGAACAAGGCCAAAAGTGCCCAGGGATGGGAAGTCAATATACACACCGTTTTGGTATTCTTATCACAGCATGGTTAGACAACTGGGGACCAGTAACCGATTCAGACAAAGCAAGCAAAGATCTCAATCATCATTCAAGAAAAGCAAGACAAAATTTAAATTCCGATTTTGAATTACAAAAGTTTTTTATTATTTCATTTCCTCATATATCCACATATCTTAACTTTGACAAAAAATGGTCAGCAAAAGTAAAAGACCATGATGGAAACAGCTGGCTTTATATTTGCAGCACGAAAAAAATTATTACTGGAAATGTGCCTGGAGCCCGATCACAGCTCTCTCCATGAAACATGGATACGGACCCAGTAAGTCGCTCAACTGCAGTTTCATATTCATTCAATTCCAGCTTTGTACACTAGGGATTCGAGTCCAACCTGCAGTCAAGTGAAGGCACATCACTGGCTCCCCAGGACTCAAATGTGGATGATAGCATGGCACTGCCTTTGGCAGCACGTGGGAAAGGAGGAGTGAGGGAGAAGATGGCCACATCATCAGTGTGAGGGATTCACATATGGTGATGGCACAAGGAATATTCACTGCCATCACTGAGGTACTCTTGATCTGGACTTCTAAGACACTGATGACACTTGTGGCTGGCTCTGCAAGTGCAGCTCTGGGAGCCTGGCCCTGCTGCTCCATCTGCGCTGCCTCGGTACCCAAAGCAGGAAGCAGTGCATGCCCAGCTGCACTAACCCATCCCAAAGCAGCCAACAGAGATGCACCAGGTGGACATCTCTGCCAGCACCTCTCCTCCATCAATTCTAGACCAGTGGCTTGGTCTGAGCACACCGCTTCAGAAGGGATAGAGTTGGGGTGGGGGAAGCCCAGTTGGTCAGTCTACTCCCATCCCATGTTAGACAATTCACTTGGAAGCATGTCTGCTTTTCTGCCAATGAGGACAGTTTCCTCAAAGCCTGCCCCAGCCCATCGATCTGAGGTGCTGCTCCTGCGCCCTCCATCACAGACATTTTTCCACTGGTGCTGCTAGCTTGGGGAAACACTCTTGCTTCATTTAAGTTCCAGTGCCTCATCTGAAGGCACAGGGTATGGACAAACCAATTACTCCCCTTGAGAAGTTCAAGCATTAACACCAGGATGCATTACAACAATGCTCTGGAAACTCTCAGATTCCTGCAAAAGATGGCCTTTCATTTGCTCTACAGACTCAAAAGGGCTAATTCAGACATTGCTTTAAACATCTAGAAAATATTTTCAGTAGAAAGTAAAACACACTCTACCCCAGTCTTGAAGTTGTTGCACTTTTAGTGATGTTACAACTTAGACATCTTTGCTGCAGGTTTGTTCTTTTCTTCTTTTTCTAATTTTTTTAAATGCTTTTCACAAGTAAATTTGAACCCTAGCTTCAGGAGGAAGAGAAACAGATTCCATGCATAAAAAACTCCCATTGCATGTTATGAACAGTATCGTTGTACAGACTCCTCAGCAAATATATATTTACAGTTTGCAGACCATTACCCACCCCTGTTTTCCTTTAGAGAATGCATGGTCTGCATGTTTTGGGTCCTCTTAAGCCTGAAGGTTTCAGTGCTAGCACGGGGTAGTGTTCTTGCAAAAGACCTGGAAGTTTCACCCTGAATGGGCAGAAGTACTAATTCTTAACAACCAAGTGACTGAACAGATCTTAAGGAAACAAGACCTGCCACAAACTAACACTCTAAGCGCTCTATGCCATGTAACATCTGGTAGATACCGTGTCATAAACCAACCCATTTTTCATAAATTATTCTGAAGGCACCAACTAGCCATGGTTTTCTCACACTTCAAATAATAAAAAAGCTTTTTTACATTCCGTCAAAACCTCCTACTATTTCTATTACCTTGTGTGGAATGGTCAGTATCTCCACTCCATGCTGTTAATACTGTAGAAAATACACAAATTGTTTTAAAATTCCTGAATTATACAAGATCCTCACAGTGCTACAAACATCAGACCCACCTCAGAGATCACATACATTAAAATATAAGTGCAAAGAGATGACAGGGCTAGCTCATGGTCACACAAATCGATTGCAGAGCCAGGCAGATTGCCCAAGTCCCCCAATTAAATCACACTACACGGAGAATGAGCCTACTGGAGGCCAAGTATGAAATATAATCAATATCCAAGAATGCAGTCTCGAGGATTTTCCCTGTGCACACTGAGACACAGTCTAGCCTCAACATGACTTGGTGCTTAAGAACTTTCCCCCGCAACATAACTGCAGCCAGCTCCAGGCTGGACAGATTCAGTAAATTCGGGGCTGACAGGTGCGATCAACAGATTTACCAGCTCCCTCTTCTAGAAATGTCTAGGCTGGAAAAGTACCTCAAGAATAACCCCTTTGGGTTAGTGGCAAAGTGTTACAAAATGAGGCAGAAGAATTTGATTTCCCCTCCTGCTTACACCACTGGGAGTCAGGAGTACCTCAGATGAAATCAGCGGAGCTCTGCCACTGAAAGGCTGGCTGGATAGTTCCATATCTGAAATAAGGATGTGCAATGTTTTCCATAATGTAAGAGTTTTCATTCTAAAATGACTCAGATGAAAACAATGACCTCACTGGCTGGCTGGATTTAACACAATGACACATTGGTCCAGTCTCAAACCTATTTCCTCCCTCTCCCAGTCTCTGCTCATACCACCACATCCCCTTGAGAGCAGTAGAGGGGGGAAAGGAGAAAAAAAAATCAGACATCTCGCTCAAATATTTTACCCCTTTCCCTTAATTTTGCCAGTCATACTTGAAGACGCATGGAAGCCTAGAGTAAGAAATCTATCCACTGTCTAGCTTCCTAGTTAGGAAGCTTACTGGTATTTTTAATGAAGCCGTTGGATATAAATGTAGGGAGGGACAACAGGAGCAGTACTTTGAGCAAAAAGAAAATTGTCAACACCATCACAAACATGTGCATTCGGCATTCCTAGTAAAGCCCAAGGTGTTCTGAGATACAGGTCTCAGGCAAGAAGCTTTACATTAAAGAAGTTGCTGGTTATGACGGATAAAAGAAAGCAGGAAAATACAAATTAAAGTACAGAAGACTGAGAAAAATATAATGTCAACTCAAAAAAGACAAATCGCTTGCTTGAAGTTATTTCATGATCAGAAAATTCCTGATCAGGAATTAGCAATACAAACCAAAAATTGGTATCTCCAAGGGGAAGAAAAAGCCCACCAAAACTAACCTCACATACACAGCATGGTTTTGAAAAGACTAGTTAGAGCTATAACACCATAGGAGCACAGTGAAAGGATCTTCTAGATCCTTTTGTTTTCTTGTCAGGAACTCTTTTGCCATAATGGAGGAGCACAGCAAGTTAACAACCTATTTTTATTCTACTTCTTAATGTAACTTACAGAAATTAATACTTGATAGATACATGAACGTATCATTGGCCAAACGTATCCCACAGGATGTTAAAATAAGCTCTGTTTTGTGTTAACTAAAAATATATTCTACATATGCAGCCTTGCTTAAGGAAAAAATTACTGTTGTATACTCTTTAAGTAATGAGATAAAGCACCAATTAAACAAGGAGCCTGCTCATGCTACCCTCCATTACTACTCTGATAGCAGAGAATTAAGAAAATTAATCAGATGGTGCTTTAATCTGTTTTTATGGTTCACTAGCAGTGTAAACTCTGATGCAGTTCCATGCAGCCTGCAATTTTTTTTTTCATTATTCATTACACTAAGCTAAAAAAAAAGTAAATTTGTGTTTCTTCACAGTCATTTGGAGAAAACTGTTGGTTAAAAGTTAGTTGTAAAATTATGCTCCATGTAAATGGGTAAGTGGGTTCCTGAAATTTTATTAGAAAGCACAGATCTTATTAACCAAAGGACCTTCTCCTTACAGTGGATGAAACACCTCAGTAAATTCTTACCAGGCGCTAATTATTCTTTCACATTAAAAAAAAAAATTAAAATACCATTCTGTATTAGCATGAGCTTCTCCAGCACAAATTAAAACCATGAACAACTTGGAAAAAACAATGCTGACACTGTTTATGCCACCCCAGATTTATTTTTCCTCACCTTAGACAGGCTTCATACATTTCTGAATTATATGATCGTTTTGAGTTTTTTGAGATGTACCCAATCACACAGTTGTGCAACACAATATAATCTTCTTTTATATTCCAATTTAAGATGAATTTCCCCTGCAAAGTGTGGCAGAGCGGGCCCATGGGCAGCCACAGCTGCTGGGCCGTGCCCTGCCACGACGCCGTAACTTCACTGAGCCAAGGTAAAACACGTAGGAAGGTGTTGCCAGTATGAAAGCAAAGCCATGCCCACACACAGTTTTTAAAGAATCTTTGTATTTTTGCTCTCCTTCCCCCTCAAATTACACCAACAAAGGCATGAAAAGAAAGAACAAAGTAAATCTGAAAGGGTAACTTTGACAGACCCAACAATGTAACAGTTTGTCTAGTTCACTGCTTCATGCACTTCAGGATAAACTTCTACTCTGCATATGAAAAGAAATTTATCCTTTACATGCTCCTTTTGAAGCAATGTTCAGCATGTAACCACTCTTGTTTGGTGTCTGTAACTTTCTGTGAAGGTTTTAAGAGCAACGACTCTTGTAGAGTAGCTGCCCTTATTTAATAACTGTGCCTTTATCATGAAAGCTGCAGGGGGAAAAAAATTAATTTTACAGAACCCACCTTTGAATTTAAAACTCCAAGGGAGTAATTACGTTTAGCAGAAGCTGTTCCTTGCCAGCAAAGATACAGGATATTTGTACAACCTGTTAAGTTATATCTACAAAAAAGATTCAGAACCTTCAAATTTCCTGGCTTTGTGTGTTGCAAATTTCCAGCTGTGCTACTACAACAGCACTGGCTTCCTCACATAAAATACATGTGTTTCAAGACACTCTCTCCTCCTCAGTATTAGCATTCCTAAGTAAAAAGATGCTCTACCAGGAGCAGAAAGATCACTTCACCTCTCCCATGGCTTCATGATATGAATTTGGGCATATGCTCTAACCTCAGAAAACACAGAAAATACAGTCACCTTCAGTGGAGCATTTTGAAAGTAAGCTTTTAAACAAACAAATATTTAATTGGAAAACAGCATTTTTATATTAGTATCAAATGACACTTGCTCCGTCTCACATGATTGTTTTACTAACTTAAAAAAAAAACCACTTTGAAATCTGCATTTATTCTTTCACTATTTTTTTTGCCGCTGTGTGTATCTTCATGCCAAGCTTTTCTGTGCTTTTATAGACCATCTTAAGAGAGTGCATTAAAAAAAACCCAACATTAACTACACAGTTAAATACTTCAGGTAAGTATAATCAGGTATCTCTCCACGTGCCTGAGCCATCCAAACAATTCTAGGTCCTGACTGAAGCTGCTGACCAAAACTCAAGTTCTACAGCACATACAAAGATCTGGAATGGCCTGTGGCAACACCTCCCTCCGTATTAGTTCAAACTAGATTCAGCATGTTGTCCCCAAATCTGGTGAATGAGTTGACTTCAGCAGTACTGCTGCTCTCCAGAGTCCTGATGTAGCAATTTAAGTGGGGCAGGCTGACACCTGCACTCGCAGGCAGCTGGTCGGAGAGCACTGCAACTCTACATGCGGTTTGCTGCTTGCAGTGAGCTACAGCACTGAAACCCACAAATGGAAAACACTGTTGCTGATGTTCTGTCTTTGACATACTCATTTCCTAACACAATTTGAGATTGCATTTACCAGGATAACACTATTCCCTGTGTCTTACATCCTGTAGATTCCTTAGTAGCTCAAGAATTTCAGAAAATGGCTAATAAGCACACAGCAAGAATTAGATCTGGCAACTGTGAAGGTCAGAGAAGTAGATCTTTTCCAAGTTTTTAAAATTGGGGCATAGGTTTATAAATCAATGAGCACGTGGAATTCTTACCAAAGTCAACAGCAACTGCAAGTACATCACTTCCATAGAGGGAGTTCTGCATACTGAAAAACTGTGTCCTTTAAACTCAGTTTTAGAGATCTTAATCTGTTACAGCAATGGTTGACTTGCATCAGATAACGGCCATTACTTCCCCACATTTTATTTCTCCAGGAAGAGTAATTTACTAGCTCAGTCACTACATATTCACATGGGATTTTATCTTCACTCAATGGCTACATTCTTAAAGCTCAAAGTTTTCTTTACCGTCATACTGCCTCTCCTGGAGGCCTTAAAAGGCTTTGGCTTATTTTAGCATTCTAAAATGCACTTAGCATTTTAGCAGTTCAACTCAGATCAATGGAGCCTTACACAAATACGTAGTTTTTCCCATAAAAGCTTGCTCCTTTCCTTTGTTTTCATTCCCAGAGTAATTTATGTCATTGCTTGAGCACATACAACTTCTCCACAGAGCCACCATGTCTCTGTGCCTTGGACTGTCATGTATGAAGCACACCTGCAGTGACTCCCGTCGTACTCTCTTGCCAAAGCCTGGAGATACACCCTGTGCCTCTATTTTTCTCCCTATCACCCTTTACCGAAATCTTCACAACAGCATCACAATACAGTAACAATTTATATAAATTCTCTTTTCCACATCACAACTCACAGCTACAGGTGCCTGCTCTGATTCCATAACTAAATTAATTGCAGCCAAAAGTTAGCTTCCCAGCCCAGCGAGATGCCTGACAAGCCTCACAGTAATGTGGTGCAGTATTTGATTTCTGTAGAGGACACATAGTGCCTCGCACCGCTCGGTCTTGGTCACCTTGTGCTATCCCTATGTTTCTACAGATGGTTGATTTCTGAGCATAGAACGCTCCAAACACAAGGGCCAGTGACAAACCCAACAGCTGAAGACAGGGAGTCCCACAGGAAACATCCCCTTCAGCATAAACCACTGACAAAATGACAAATTGACCACGAGCGCTGGTCCAAGGTGCAGAGGCTCCGCTGGCTGCCTAGCCCCAGGTCAGGCACAGTCACCTCCTGCCTCACACCCCTTCCCAGCAGGACAGACCGGGCAGCATTTCCAGCCACAGCATGCAAGGCAGCGTGACTTTAAGAGCCCCACATTGCCAGCTTCTTTGCTGGGAAGAACACCGTAAGAAATGCAATACCGCTTGGCGCACTAACTTTATTTTATTGTATTGATTTATGCTTCCCCTTTAATTAAAAGGTACCAGGAAAACATTTGGTTTTGATTCAGATACACAAACCCACCGAGGCCCATTCTGGGCAACTCCTCAGCACAGGCCCAGCAGCCCCGTCTGCGTCTCCACAATGAATGACTTCCGCCGACGCGCGGCCCCAGAGCCTGCCCAGATCCTTCCCCCTAATCCCCGACATCTGTTCTGCGTCCAGGCCGGGCAGCAGGACCCGCCAGGGCTGCTGTCAGCGTGGCCACAGATGAGTAAACACACCAGCGCCCGTGTCAGGCTGCGTGTGATTTCAGCTGAGAACTCCGGACATGCAGCACGGTTCTCATTTAAAGCACTCGCAACGCTGAGGAAACACCTGTTAAGAAACTATCCAAAATAAATTTACCATGAGTCTTTCAAGAAAGAGAAAACCCGTGATCGACAGCAGCGATACAAGATCCGACAGCAGCAGAATTCAAAGCTCCACTGCAAACCCTGACCAATTAAATACATAAACAGCACCATTTTTCACTTCGGGGTAACAGTTACTATATCATTTCTCATCTTCCACTTAAAATAGATGCTTTTCTCACTGGAGGACTGAAGTTTGACCTACGCTGACCTAGTTTATTTTCTTCTCTGTGCAAAAATCCTACAATGCCATGTTGTGTGCAGTTTTAAAAGAAACACTCCCATACAGCTACTCTTTAAAATCGTGTCAGCCGCGTATAATCAGGAACAGTTTTGAAATAGTTTCTGCCTGACTGCTAAAAAAGGTGGATTGATATTCTGCTTAAAGCCTGCGAGGTACAGCAGATAAAGATCAGTAATTTTAGAATTTATGTTAAAACAGTAGAAGCATCGAGATTTTCCAAAGCTGTATCAGTGACACTAGAAACAAATCCCAAGGTCTTTAAGCCTTGGAGTAACAACTAGCATTTTTAAAAAGCTTGCCAGAAATCTTTTAATTTAAACCATTGTTTCCCCCCTTTAGGGACTCCGGAGGTTGGAGGTTTACCTCGGCCCACAGTGGGTACCTCCCCCTCCTCCCTGTGTACACATCTGACCAGCAATCACACTGCAAGCTGCTTGCTAATGATTATGGTATTTTTCAAGGACACTTAAGTGACTTTGGAGCATGGGTCACACTGATGCTCAAGTAGAGTTAGATCAAATATTTTAAATACTTTGCATTTCCCTGTTTCTTTCCATTCAGGGCTCTCCAGCAAGAACTATGCCGCTTACCGATTTGAGCTCTACACCATGTCTGTGTGGTAGAAAACTTTATTTCTCAGGTTGTAGTGTGCTGGCTTTGGCTGGGGTAGAGTTAATTTTGTTCACAGTGGCTGGAATAAGGCTGTGTTTTGGACTTGTGCTGAACTCAGGGCTGATAATATAGAGATTACCAAAGGGATATTCCACATCATGTGACATCATGCCCTGTGTATAAAATGGGGGGAAGAAGGAGGAAGAGGGGGACCTTTGCAGTGATGGCATTTGTCTTCCTGAGTAACAATACACCTGATGGGGCCCTGCTCTCCTGGAGATGGCTGAACACCTGCCTGCCCATAGGAAGCAGAGAATTAATTCCTTGCTTTGCTTCTTGCGCGTGCAGCTTTTGCTTTCCCTATTAAACTGTCTTTATCTCAACCCATGAGTTTTCCATCTTTTACCCTTCTAATTCTCTCCCTGGTGGGAGAGGGAGTGAGTGGCTCTGTGGGGCTTGCAATTTTTTGCAATAAAATAAAATTCAATGTGTTTCAGTAAAAAGTGATAGACGTGGGGGAAAATTATATTAGTAATAGTCAGCTGAAGGCCTAAGAATGCAATCCTGTTGTCCAGCAGTTGAGAAAAGCAAATTCAGTGTTAGGACTTAAGAGAAATGGGACTGAAGAGACATAAACATATGCTATAAAAAAATCCCAACAAACCAACTGTGCTTCATCTACATGTTGTCTTCATTCCAAAACGGACACCAGAGAATTAGAAAAGGTTGAGCAGAAAGGCAACAGAAATAATCACAGCACAGCATGGCTACACTGTGAGTAATGACTAATGCAATGACCTTCATTGAAGGAGAGAGAGAGAAAGATTGCAGAAAGCAGGTAAAAAGAATAATTGTTCCTTCCTTCTTCCAGTACAAGAACTTGGAACACCAGAGCAGACAGCCAGTGGCAGGTTCAAAACCACATGGAGGTAATACACTTTCACATATACAGCATATGATTCATGGAGGTTGCTGTGGACCACAGAGCGATCACACTATATAAAAACAAAGGTATTATTCCTGAACGTTGACACTCCTGAGCTGCTTAGAGCTAGGAGACTACACCACAGAAGCACCATTACATTCGTTCCTATTCTTACACTCTTCCTAATCATCCGCCACTGGGCATTGCCACAGCCAAGGCAGCAGGTTAGATACCTGTACTGGCACCAAATATGCATTATTTAGATTGCATCAGCTGGAGGCTGCAGATGAAGGAGACACCGAGAGCTCCAGAAACTAAGGGCGTGTGCACATAGGAGCTGGGATTTGACTAACTCCTCTCACAGCAAGGCACCTGGCTCAGTGATACTTAAATCCATTGCAGAAGTTCTTCAAAGCTTTTGGTTTAGCTTAACAGACAAGTAAACTAAACTGTTAATAAAGCAATGCATATTTCAATCAAAAAGGGAAAGGAAGAAAGATAACTCAACGAAGATGTGTTATGCAGAGCTCCTTAGAGAACATTTCTAACAGAGGAAAACCAATACCAGAGTGCCAGGCTCTAGGGTTCAGCGCCTTCAAAAGTTACAACCTTTCAGCCCACAAACCCACACGTTGTGGCCAGCTTGTGTCTTCCTATTAAACTTCTCTGCAAAGTGGGGCTTTGCAATTCCTTCCCGGGAGCTATTTTCTTTTCCAAGGCACAGACACGGAACACAGCCGCACAGATACGGTCTCAGGTATATACTCCAAAGAGTATCATTGTATCTCCTTCTCCCTACAAATACTTTCCAGCGTGTCTGGGGGCAGCCTGAGAGGGAAAAGGGTGACATGGAGCACATTCTAAGCCCTCAAATCATAACCTTTAGTTCCTTCCTCTCCTTCTTCAGGGACTGACACACATGCACAGTGGAAGAGAAGGATGCTGAGAATTTGCACTGTGCAGGAAAATGCTCACAAAACAAATCCCAAAACCACACATAACTGAGAAATCCAGACTTTCGCTTGCTCAGGCTTATGAGAACCAACCGAGCATTTTAAATTCTTATTTTTGCTTTACTTTAAGTTTAATTAAGCTTGCCTTAGGCTCACAAGCCTATTGAATTTGAGACATTTTTATGGGAACTGACCTGGAGAGTTTTCCTGTGTACTCTGCCCTTAAAGTATGTCCCAAGTTCATTCACTCTTTTACCACAAGCCTGACAGCAACGTGAAAATCATATCAGAGGAAAAGAGTTTTTTGGTTTTTTTTTTAATAGTAGCTGATAAACATTAGCCACACTGAATAGTTTGAACCTCTCTAGTAGCCTCAAGGGGTTCTCCTGCGAGATTCAAGATTAGATGAGAGAGGAGTTTTTACTTAAAGGTTGTGCTCTCCTGTTTCTCTCTCAGCTCTGAAATTGGGGCTTTCTGAAAGGGTTCCTGGCTCCTGCAATAAACCCATTTGCTACAGGCAGCAAGAGTATTATCAAAGACCTCATTACAGTTGTCATAAGCCAGAGCTATTCTGCAACTGACAGGAAAAATATGGGTATGCAACACCAACAAATGCATCCAACAGCTTCTCCAGTCTCAAAACAGGCCATGAATTTGCCAGGAAAAAATAATCCAGAATATTTATGTTAAGCCTCCTCCCTCCCAAAACTCCCTTAAGTCAGCAGGGAAGAATTGTTGAATAAGAAAAAGATGGCTAAATTCAGTACAGCGACAAGGTAGCACCATGCTAATGAAGTCATTCTGCTTTTACACAGGCAAAAAGGATTATAAGCCTGTGCAGCACAGGAAAAAAAAAAAAGGGAAAAAAAAAAGATATAAATATAACTCTGAAGCCAAATATTTCAAAGAGGGATGAATCTGAAAGTTATTTTTCTGTGTGCTGTTATTACATTC
The DNA here is from genome assembly GCA_013398855.1 of Mohoua ochrocephala. Classification (NCBI taxonomy): domain Eukaryota; kingdom Metazoa; phylum Chordata; class Aves; order Passeriformes; family Acanthizidae; genus Mohoua; species Mohoua ochrocephala. The sequence goes on from VZTA01004762.1 coordinate 71,564, forward strand.
TAGATCATTAATGAAACAATCCAAGAGGAAAAAATAAAGGCAGTGCAGTGTGGAAAGGAGGATATAGCTAGAGGAAAATTCAGAGCGCCAATTCCCTGTTAATGGTTCAGATTAATTCAGATGGGGTATGGTCATAAAGCTCTAGGGATTCACACATCCCTGCCTCAATTCAAGGCACTAATAACCAATCAGTATTTTAGATAAGACTCTATAAATATTTAAAATTTTTAATCTTTCGAGGGCCAAAAATAACATTTCCCATCGTGTCCTTGTCTTTCCCACAGCAACAACGATGAGATTTCTCAGCTGGCATTGCTGGCACCAGCGTGACGTCAGGTGGTTTCAGTAGTGGCACTCAATTAACTTGGAAAGTTACATCTAATTGATCCATTTCCTGCACTGATAAACAACTGTAAACAAACACTTCTCTTCAAAGGAGCAGCTTTGTTCACAAATTAAAAAAGGAAAGGGGCCATCTGAATCACACCAGTCATGGCTGTGTCAGGGGTTTTATTATAAACACTATTTTTAGGGCCTTATATGAGTGATGTGACATTAAATATCAAGAGCCAAACTCTTCCCCAAGTTAATGTGACAGTGGTGCTTCCTCACAAAACAATCTTTGCCTTTTCTTTTCTTAAACTCTTCTGTGTTACTGACAGCACTGTCTGCGTATATTTACACTGTTTTGATTTTCCTAACCCAAATTCAGCCTTTCCAATACATGTTCATTTTTGGCACAGGAAGCTCACTACCCCCCTTCACTTACACTTTCATCAGGCCCAGTGTCCGATTTCTGTGTCTCAGTGGAACAACAGCCAGAGCAGTAAAACAAAAGCCAAATCCCTTCCGTTTCTGTTTGCAATTCCCCTTATAGACAGACACCCATCCCCACCATTTCGATAAGCACTCATTTCGTGGTCCTTTTTGCAAACCTTTCAAAATGTAGCCAGGAATGATTTCAGTGTAAACTTTGTACTGACTTGAAAGAGGACACAACACACAGAGTTACTTATTGTGTTGACTCCTCCACAACCTTTACTAAAAAGTCTGCTACTATAGCTGTACTTCACCTTGCCAATTCCCCCACCTGTAATTTTCTTTCCTTATCTACTGGAAGAAAATGATGCAATCACAGAAGTGTTAGAGCTGGGAGGGACCACCAGTGGGGCGACCTGGTCCAACCTCCCTGCTCAAGCAGGGTTTTCCTAGAGCCCATTGCACAATGATCATGAAGGGATCAGCTTGCCTCTAAATGATTTCCGATCCAATGTAAAAGCATGCTACAGAAATGCCTAATTATTTTTGCCATTACTATATTTTCCTCTGGCAGTGAGCCAGAGATTCTTAAATTTGGGGGATTAAAATTGCCACTGTCATTTCATTAGCCAAAGCATTTATTAATTAGGAAATGGAAGTCTGTGCATTTTAAATTTTGGTACGGTCACATATATTAATTGAGGAGTTCAAGCCTACTTTTCTCAAGGGACACACTTCACACATCACTTGAGCAAAGAGACCAAGTGATTGATTTCTACACACTGTCAGCTGCTATGTCTGTTTCGACAGATTCAGGGTGTTACCACATCCAATTGCCCTGACTAACATGATTACAACCTAAGACAGCTATTAGCATGCCAATAATGTTTCTGAAAATGACCATAGCACCATATTTTGATTGTGTATTTTCAGGAGTTGGGTGTCTTCTGTTAACTTTCCAGTCCAGACACCTGGTGGTTTACCTGAAACACTTTAAAGACAGGAAATCGAATCCAAATGCAAATTGGAAAACTAAACCAACCCAACCCTGTGTGCCACTCGGCAATCAGAGTCCAGGGCATGCTCACAGGAGTAAGGCGTTGACAAGACTGGAAAAGACCATATCTAAAATATTTTACCAAGCGGCAAAGGAGCTGCATTTTATTTACTAACCCAAGAGCTTAAGCATGATATTCCAGGACTGCCTGAAACTGCAAGTTCAGATTTATGAGTATTGAATGTCTAGAAGAAACAAAATAAAACAGGTGCTTACAAACAAGTGATTCTCTGCAAAGTGGATTCAAACCACCAGACTAAAGTTATACCTATACAGAGTCTCCCTGCCCATGGTGAGGAGTGTGTGTGGGGGGGATATTTGGGGTTTGGAACTAAATTACTTTTAAGGTCCCTTCCAATCCAAACCATTCTACAAGTCTTTGCCAGATATATACATACATGCACCCAGAATCAATTATGAAAGATAATGAAAATAAAAAAGAAATGAAACACTAAAACAATTAGGAAAGGTCAGTCAGCTCCAGGAAAACAACACAGTAACATAACTCTGTGACTTTTGACTGACAGTGTTAGTCAAGTGCAAACAAGGAGACTCACTGTCAGGTCAGGAAGGTAGGTTAGCACCAGGTCATCACTATTACAATAGTAATGCTCCTCAGAAAATAAACAGGAAACTGTATTGGAGGGGAGCTCAAGTACTGAAAGGAACAAACTGAAAACAAGTGAACCTGGAGCTCTCCAAGGCTAAACCAAACACGAAATATCCAGAAGACAGCTGCTGTAACCTCCTTCAGAGACATCACTTCTTTTAATCCCTGGCCAAGATCCTGCTGTTCAAAACACATCAGTCTTGAGTTCAGTCCCACTGATGGAATCCAAGTTTTCTTAACCTCTCCTCACTCTGGAGCAGACTCCAGTGCTTGCTAAGATGTCAGCTTGACCCTGATAGACTTTCTGGTTAAATCTGTCTACAACCCAATTACTAGTGTTAGAGCCTTTCCTTGCAACAAGATCTCAATTAGCACATTCCAGCAGTAGAAGCTGATCACGTAAATGTTCATGTGTCCAGTGAGTTTGCTGTACCTGAAAGTAGGAGAGGTCCTAAGAAACCATTGCCCAGGGAAGCCAGTCTGCTTAGGATATTTCTTGCTACACTGACAGTTCAGCAACCTAGAATAAAGTTCCCTCTCTGACAGGCCTTTCTCAAGAGTGCCTCTCTTCACTGATGTCAGACATGGCATTATTCCCCCAAGACCACCTTAACTCTTAGAGCATTTAGAGAACAACTTTACAGATGTATGGGAAATAAAAGATTTTTTAAAAAGTGGAAATACATAAGTTATAAATGGAAAAACAAATACCAAACAGAACAGTCCTATTTTCAGCTAAGAGCACTATCCCTTTCTGACTCAAGACACCACAAAACCTCATAGATCTTGTTCATCAAATCCACAAAGAATCCAGACCAAGAGATAAGGCAGCCCAGCAGTATTACTGTCAATATCAGAACACTTAGGAGAAATAAGGTGAACATCTGAAGTGCTGTGGATTTTCCTGTCTTTAGAAATCTTACTGACCCTGGCAGTCTCAAACCACCAAAGAGTTCACAGAACAGTAAGTACTATCCTCAGTTCTTTGAAAAACATAAAGCAAATATCCATGATGGCTTTTAATGGATTATACTTTAAATACGTTGGGTCCAAAGGATGGGGGTGTGTGTATGTGTGTGTGTATATATATACATATTTATGAAAATTAGGTCTTGAAATTCAGGTTGAATGGGAAGAAGGAGACATCTACAAATAAAAACGCAAGTGAGAATCAGCACATGCCCCTGAATGCTGGTGCAGGGGTGCCATTAAGCTTGAGGGAGTGTCTGGGCCATGTTCCAAGTCCACACAAGGGCAAGATACAAATGTGCAAGTGACATTTCCTACATTGCAGTTTGCAGGGGAAAAAAAAATGCTGGTGCATGGGCTAGAATGGAGGTGTAGCTTATTTCAACATATTTCTGACCTGGACAGATAGGGTTCCCTGCAGACCATTCCCAAGAGCCTGCTTTGACATAGCCAGTGAAATATAAAAATGGTGGAAATTCACACTACTGCATTCTGTTCAAACTGCAGTACCTCTCGCTGTTTTCACTCGTGGATCCCTGCTTTGGATTTTACATAACAGAAACAGCGAGACTGAAAGATTTCCTAATGTAAGATAAAATTTAATTTGAATGCTGTTAAGGCAGAAAATACATTCTATTTTGACTGTAATGATAAAGACCGAAATTTAAAAACACCGCCTAGACTATGGCAGTAGAAATACAGTATGGGAAAGTAACCCAAAGGGGAAAAAATAAAAGGAAACAATAAAAGAAATTATCAAAGGTGATCAAATAAGTGGAAGAGCTGCATAAAAGAACTGGTCTAGAAGGATATTTATAAATTACTTCCCTTTCTCAAGGGGCAACTAAATGCTTCTGAAAGAAACAAAAAAGCAGTCAGATGCTGCAACAGATGCATTATGAAGAGAACTAAAACTAATAAACTCCTCATCTACAGCTTAACAGAACAGAAAGAAGTGAATTACAGGTACTAAAATTGCAAAACCAGAAGTTTAGTATAAAAGCCAGAGAAAATGCTGGATATAACTGGACAGCAGGGCTGGGGGAGTTCCAGACAAGCCCGGATGCTTCCTGGTACAAAGATCCTGTGGAGAGATATCAGTGAGGCTAAGAGCCCACAGAGCTTGAAAGGCCAGCAGAGGAAGAGGGGTCAAAGAAGCAATTAAACTAATGCAAACACAAAAAGCCCCAAGACCACACAGGTTCTCAGTATAGCTCTATAGCAGAAAACCCGACATTCAAGGTACACAATCTCTACTCACACTATCCAACATAGCTACAAAGTGCAGTTCCCAAAACCAAAAGTGAGGCCAGTCTAGCAGCACAGAAATAAACAGACTGTTAGGAGTATTGCACAGGCCAATCTTCTCTCTGAGGAGGGAGAAAAATCCCCTAAAAAAAAATCCTCCCCAGAAGAACAAAAAACCATCCATCCTCAGTCTATAATGTTTTAGTAAAGAGGCTTCCTATGGAATAAAGCCTTGAGGCTGAGGCGCAGGCAGGAGCTACATAAGCACAGACACGAACTGGCAGCGCAGGATGGAACTAAACACACTAACACATCCTACTCTACTTCCAGACTGGCTTCTAACCCTGTGCGTAGCTGCTGAATCCACAGTTGCTCTACCCAATCTTACAAACATATGGTAAGTGAGGATAATGCACAAACCACAGTAATGACATGTGGCTGCTGTCTGTCAAAGGCCTGGATGGGCCCTTCACTTAACAGTTGGACTCAGTGGTCTTTGTGGGTCCCTTCCAACTCAGAGTATTTTTTGATTCTGTGATTTGGCTTAGAGTGATCTCCTCTGAAAATCTCTATTCTTGAGGATGGGGCTTAGAAGTGACATGAAGATTTGTGTTACCTTACTAGAAAGCCACCACCTCCATCCCCCAAACTCAGCAGTGAACTCCGCAACAGTTGAACTACACAGAAGAGGAAGACACACGTGTCCCTGATTCCTGTTTTGTTATTCACCTTAAATGAATTCCTGTTCCAAAAAGCTCCAAAAGAACAACCCACCCCCTCAAAGTCCCAGTCCCAATGTGACAGAATGTACAACTAATACGACAGAACATAAACTTGTTCTCTTGTCACATAATCTGATACTCATGTTAAGCACCTTCTCTGACTTGTATTATGAAATATGTGGATGAATTTTAGTAACAGAAAGCTTTATGGTTTCCAGTTCTACTATCATTTTAAGTACACTGCCGAAAGAATCCGTAATTAAACAGCTCCAAGACAAACCAGAGTTTGTGTGGTCTGAACTAATCAAGTATGTATTGCTCCTGCATCAGTCAGCTATATGAAATTAGTTTTCCTCTTATTATTTTGAGAAGATTTGCAAGATAAAAGAAAAAGCCTACATTTTTCTTGGCTATGACCTACAGTAGCGTTTAAAGGAAAAGGACTGCTAAAAATTGCTTTTCTGATTTGGTATATATCAACACAGTTATCGAAAAGCATTCTAGATATCACTCTAAATGGAATAATCAGGTTCTGCCCTAATAGCAAATAAACTCCCAAAACCAATTATGGCACCTGACAGCCTCCTTTGGAAAGACATGATAACAATGCATACCAAAAGGTAATCAAAATTGTACCAGCCAGTCACCGGCTCCTGGGAATCTTGCTGATCATGAGTTTTGAAGTAGGATGAACAATAGGATATGACATACATATGTATTTCATTGTTTATTCTATACCCAATCTCTGAGTTGATGCAAAAAGGCAATTACTAGGGCAATACACATCCTTCTCAGGCGGGATTTGCTATAAGTAATAGAGGGCTTGGGTCTACTAAAGCCAGAAGAGCCCGCTCTCGTCATTGTATGACTTGGGCATATTATGCACAGGAGAGAGTGTAGAACTCCAAGCCAACTCCTCCCAAGCGATAAAACATTAAAAAATAATACCAAATATATCATAATATCAAAATACCAAACTGACTTATCTGTAACCGAAAATTTATGACAGACTAATGGGAATTTCCAACGGGAAGCTGACTTGCCGGTCGCTGAACTCGCACGGGCAGCAGGGTGTCGTTTCAAGTACACATTCACGAAGTTCTGGCTTGGTGCTGTGCTATGACTTCTGCGGCTCCTAGTGCACCACTTCAAACACACACAACATCTGTTGGTGTTTTTCTCAAAACAAAATTAGTTTGTCACCTCATGAAAATATGAATCTGCTCCTTACAAAGCAATTTTTTTTTCCTCTTGCTCTACTACTGCGACTATTATTGGAAAGCTCTACTGGAATTTCCTCACACTAGAAAGCAGCTCTTCCGAAGTACTCTTCAGCTGAGGTTACACAGGGCTTGTTTAGATCCCCTTGCATCAACACTGTCCTTGAGCATTAACAACATGTTTGCTTATTTGGTGCCCCTTCTCCACATATCTATACGTGTTTTAAGTAGAACTAGTAATAGTAAAACTGTATTTTGAGTAGTGTTTCCCTCCGTGTTTGCACCCTTGCAAAGTACAAGGCAAATTCTTAGTCCCTCCTGCCTTCTGTAGGTATTTGAGTGGAACGCTTTGCAGCCTTATAATAAATTTTCTTTCATGAGACAGCTCAGACCCAGGAACAGAATGAGGAACAGGATTATTAACTGAAAAATGTTGATACTTTCTTCTGGAAAACTTTTTGCTCTGATTTTTCAAACTTAGAGTTAACTGGATGAGGACAGCATTGGATGTGACAGTTTCATTCAAGGGCAAGATGCTTATTGGACAGTTTGTTTTATCATAAAAAGAGTAAATCAGTAGCAAAAGCGATCGCATTCTTTGGTGGAAATTTACAGCAAGAAGTAGCTTTACTCTCTATACCTCCCTACTATCTTCATTGAAAACCACCAAGAATGACCAAGAACACTTCCTCAGAAAGGTTGAGGAAACAAATGGTGATGTTCAGAAGATGGGCACATCACAGATACTAGCACTGGGTTAAGATCTTACAGAGAAGGAGCAGAAAGGAAACATTTCGGGGCTCAGTAAACATCAACCTGTCAATCTGGCAGAAATCAGAGACCTTCCTCTCTGTGGATGCAAAGCACACAGAGCCACTAGCTGCACTCTCACCTCAACCGAGAAACAAAATCTCTAACTCCAGTGACAGGTGTTAACTACAAGGCAGGATGAGAATCCAGCCCACTGAGCTACATAAATGTACTCAGTAGAGCTCTTTTGACTACTAATGGGAGTATTCTCTATTGCCAAAAATCCTGGAAATTTCCTTCCTGACAGCCATAGATCTTTCAACTGTATCGTGAAGTAAAACAGAGATGAGACTCAAGTAACGGGTTTGGATGTGAATTTGTCCTCGTAAGAGGGTCTGAGAACACAAGCAGGATCCTTCGTTCTTTCCAGGGTGTCTGAAAACAGAACAAGCTCATCTCCAGTCAGCAAGGTCACCAGCCTTGTGTCTCTCACTGCTAATTACCCCTGGCAGGAGGAAAGAAAGGACAAGGGATGTTCCAAGTCAAGGAGAGAGCAGATTTAAAAGTGAAAATCCATGCCGCGGAGCCCGAAGAATGCACTGCAACAAGATCGCTTTGAAGCCAACAACCCACCCAACTGTGGAGGAACCCTCCTGCCTCCACTGGCTCTCCTGGTATGAGGCCCCAGAGCAAGAGTGAACCCTCAGATTTCCTACGGGAATGCACTGTGCAATCACAGGGACCTTTTCAAGGGGACAGGTCCTCCCATTTGTAACTCTCTGATGACTTTCTACAACTACCCAGTTGCTTTCATGGCAGTGCAGTATTAGGAAAATATTTGATGTATTTTTAGCTTTCTTCTATTGTAGCTTAGCAGCTGGATTCAAAGAGAGCCAACACTCTGCGATCGACCTGACCTGCGTGCGGATCAGTAACATATGCTCCACCAACCAGCCATGACTCCTCTAAAACATGACAAAAACGACCAAGGCAGGGATTACAGTTTTTAGGGTATAAATCCTCATGGATCAGGCAATAAGGTGCACCCCACTGTCATCTAGATTACTATGGTTAATTAGCAGCTTTTCATGTTTCAGTCAAACCTTGATGGTTCAATTCCTGTTTTTTAAAGAATACTACTACTACATGTAACCTGAGAGAAGACAGAGGACTAACTGGATTAGTGACCTGATACAGCAACAATTTGTATGGCTTGGCTTGCCATAAATCCTGTTTAAACACTATCCTACTGCTTAAAGCTGGACAGTCAGTGATCCTCAGCCTCCTTGGCCTGTTATGGAAGTGACCAGAGCAAACCACTTCTGAGCAAACCAAATCCCTGCCTGTTGAAGAGACATGCCTTCACGTGGCAAGGTTGAGAAGGGCAGTGCAGAACATGGCTGTGCTTTAGGTAGAAATTTAATCTGTCCTGGGGATATTACCAACTGGAAATATTTGACTTAAAGAGTTATGTGTTTCCATATATTAACATACTTCCCACACTTGCTCACATCTGCCCAAATAAGCTATGAAATAAATATTTTCCACATTGTAAATATAGCACATATTTATAATGCTCAGTGACACATCACTTAATCCAGAAGCCAGCTTTTGCAACTAAGGCCTTCATGGTACAGATCGGGAGGCAAGTAAACAAGCTGAAGAAAATTTTGCAGTTCACTTACATTTCAGTTTGCACTTCTCTTGTACATAGACTTGTTTTATTTACAAAAAATTACTTGTGTCAATGGCTTAACAGAGTAACACCCAGTGCAAGTTTCTTCTAACAGAATACCTGTGACAAGAAGAGCAACTTCTTTACTCTCATCTTCTTTCTCAGTATCAACCCAGTGTCTGATGCACAGAATTAGTGACATGGAATATAAGTATAAAAGGTTCCTTGCAAAGGAATTAGCATCTTCATTTAATTATATAAAATTTTAATGATCTTGATTTATCCCAATTAAATAATATCTTTCTGTCAAGTCATTGCTATGTGCAACCTCCTTTACTTTTGATAAATGATTATCTCAGATACATTTGTTCAGTGAATTTTTAACAAAGATATTCTTTCTCCAAAGCATTTAGTTAAATTTTAATCCACCAATTGGTGGGCTTTCTTTTCTGAATTTTACCATTTTTAACCCAAGAAATACTAGGTTTAACTGGATATATCCAGAACACTAAAGATGTGGTGAATGAAACAAAGACACCCCTTCTTTAAAAGGTTTAGTCTGGCAACATAATAAAATAGGTGTTTAAAAAGCTGATTAAAAAAGCTAGAACCAGCATGATTAAGGAAACATGTTCATTCCTATTTTCAGAGCTCTTCTGTTTTGCCAAGACTTCAGAAGCTAACCTGCCTACCAAGGTAGCCAAGTAATGAAATTAGCATTTGAAAAAAACCAAACCCAAACTTTTTTTTAGCTGGCAGAAAATTTGAATAGAACATTGTAAACAAATAGTATGGAAACCCCCTCAAAACCACAGCATGTTCACCAAATTACATCTACGCTGCGGCAACCATAACAATGAGCCTGCATAATAATTCTGAGTCCTTCTGGCATTTCCAGCTTCATGCGGCATTAAATTTAAAGTGAAAACTGTATTTGCTACAAGATAAACCACTAGCAGAAAGCTGAAGCAACATTTTCCACACTTTGTGCAAAGTTGCGATTGAATGACACCTACTTGCCCTGTGTTTAAATAAAAATTTTAATCGCACTTTTCTGAAAACAGCCACCACAAAAACTGTTGAAGTCTGTTTAGGATATTGTCTAAAATAAGTATTAGAGTATTTGTGCAGCTTGTATGAAAGGAAAAGGAAAAACTGAGGTAACTGCTGCTCGGAAACAGGTCAAAGACTGTGAAAGGACTGACGGCTGTAGAATTCCTCTGCTACAATTGCAGGCCAGCAGTAGCCCAGGATTTCTGTAAACATGACCACAATATGTCACCATAACTGCTGTACTATAGCTACAGCCTAGCTATTCACAGAGGAAGCAACAACATAAACTGAGCTCCTTCACTGATTATAAAATCAATTCCTGAAAGGTTTTTTGGGGGGGGGGGGGGATGGGGGTAGTGGTGGTTTTTTTTGGTTGGTGTTTTTGTTTTGTTGTTTGGGGGGTTTTTTTGACAGAAAAATATTAATCCTCACAAGAACTTGCAGATCGACCTTGCTTTCTCAGTCAGGGTTAGTAAACACACTATTTTACTAAGTTAATGGCAATTCACTAGAAGTTTCACTGCAATAGGGTGAAATTCTAACAAACCAGTCTCCAAAATAAACCAACAAAAAGTATGTTTCCTCATCAGCTAAGTGGTGACAGATACTCAGATACAGCATCAGATACACTGGTAATTCTTGTAGAAGTCTGAAGGGAACTGAAATGTTACTCTAAGCAGTCATGAACTACATGTATTTTCACAACTTATGTAGCAGTACTGCTTCGGTGTGCTATTACTGAAGATTGGTTTGTTTTATTTATTTATAATGTCTCTCAGTGCAGCACATGATTCGGGGTAGTTTGATCACTTCATAGGAAAGGGACCTTTCATTAGTATTTTGATCTCACCAAACACCCTCATGTTTATGCAGGGTAAGATAAGCAGAAGACTGCTCAGCTCTTCTCTCATGCTACACAGTGTGGTATTTACTTGCCGAATGCTCTTAAAAGCTTTCTTCTAGGTCAAATCACCTCACTCCTCCAAGCAATTTCCAATTCCTTGATTCAGGTATTATTTTAGGCTTCAACATTCAAGCTTAATCTTCCTAGAACCTGCCTGCTTCTTTCAAGCACACATCACTGTCTGCTCATCTGACAGTTCCTCCTGAGCAGCCTTTGACAAATTGCTGTTCACTCTTCTCTCCCATTCTTTAGTTTCTCTGTCACAGAGACCCCCAAGTCAATCCCCCGCTAATTTTGCCTGCCTCTGCACCAGTCCCAAGAACAGGTGACTTCTATTCTAGGATCTTCTACATCAGCCTCCCCTCTGGATAAACTTGACAGAAAGTTCTCTCCGCTCTTTTTCCTGCATCCTCCATCAACTCTGCCTTAAAGCACCAATTGCTTAGGTCACTTCGCTGGCCTTGTACACACCTGCTTGAACGGTTTTTAATCCACACTAGCACTCTGCCTTGGATTACATGGTATTTATTTTCCCCAAGAGAATCTTAGGAGGAACATTTTGGAAAACTTTTAGGAAAGCCAAGTCATTTGCCTCATCCAGGTTGCCTTTATCTTCCATCAACTTCTTCAATAATGCTGATAATATAAAGCACCACAATTTCCTCACCAAAGCCATGTAATTTTGACTTAAGTTACATTAACCTAATTTTCCCCTTATGCTCTTCACGTATGAAATCTCTGTGGGATGAACTCCATATTCACTTACATAAAACCGTATCAGGAAAAATTTAAAAGATAATTGATGGAGTTATTCATGGCTATTGCTGTTCTAATAGGAAAATTCATTCCTCAATTTCATTTCCGAGAGCTGAAGTAAAATTAAGTTATATCTAATTCTTACGCTTTCCCTTGAAGACAGACTTAATTTGCATACCTTTAAGGTTTTCAGGAGCACTTGTTAAAAAAGAACAGGAAAGGATTTTGAAAGTGCTTACTACGTTCCATTCATACAATAACTGTTTTATCGAGGAATTTACAGGGTACAGATTTACTGTTCTATCTTGTCATTATCTCCACTATAGTATTTGAGTGATTTACCACTCCTGAATTTTCAATAGATCTCCTAACTTTCTCCTAAAACATTAAGATTTGCTAAGGTCACACACTGATTTCCATTAAAAAAAATGCCCTTGGAATAATAATTTCCCCTTCATCTTCTACAATGAAAATAGATGTAAAATAATTCATAACTTCCCTGCCACCTCATCATCTACTTTAGCTATCACTCAAGTCTTGGTCGCTTTAGAGCGACCAGCCCTGCAGTCACAGATAAAAGGAGGACAATGATCAGCTGATACTTCTGCCTACAAAGCACATAGAAGATAAAGCTTTGTAATGTTGATCTCCTTAACTCATCATGAGAGCCATCTCATGCAAGCATCAGTGGGCACATGCCAGTCTCTCTCACTGCTTCAAGACCCACTGAAATAAAAGAGAAAAAAAAAAAAGGCGCTTGAGAGAAGCAATGGGAGGACATGCTCAATTTATTTGAAGCTGCTTCTTGGAAAATGCTATCTTTCACTCTCTCCCTTTACCATGCCACCTCAGAACTGCCCTTCCTGGCCAAACCTGTGCACTTACCTCAGTAGTGTAGAGGCGACTCTCACAGTGTGCAATATTGCATATTCTCTTTGATTCTCCCCTTTCTCCAGTGCTGAACATACACAGCCCACTGTAGGGACAGAGACTTTTTCTTAACAAGCCTAAGCCTCCTGAAATCTCTCAGGAGTTTCAGCAGTAGGAGTGAGCGTGGAGTTCAGAGAGGAAGTGAAACGGTGAAAGGGCCAGGATGCTCTCGAGATGTCTCAGGTGCATGGTGTCAGCTTAAACTCTCTATTAAGAAAACATGCAGCCTCGGTAGGAGCTCAATGCAACCCGAAAGTACAGCTTAAACTTGGTTTCCACTTCAGAAAATATTTGTTTCTGCCGATCATGTGATGAAGTACAACGAGCCCCTGACTTCACTCCCGCTGCTGTGCTGCCAACCCATCTTGATCTGACTGCTTCTTCAGAGGAGACTGAGCTCTTCTGAAGGGTACGGTTGGGTTTACCAGGCAAAATTTATCTTCAGGCCTGCTCCCCGCTCCTTCTCTAGCACTCTGAAAATTTTGAGTCTGAGTGACAGGTACGGACAGATTAGAAGGAACAGCGAAGAGCACATTTAAATGGAAAGAGCTTAATATGACTTATGTGTAATTAATCTACAGCATTCATTTTCCATTCATACTCAGATTATCAGCCTTCAACTGAAATACTTCTTCTGTTATGCTAAACACCCCCCCGGACATCCATAATGTTCGTTAAGGAACATGCAAAACAAGGAGCGTCTACTTAAAAGAGCATCACATTGGAAGCATCTTTGAACTAGAATATATTTTCTTCAGAACACTCATGTACCATACATCACAAAAAATATGCCCATGAGACAACACAGTGGATAAACTGAAATGAAATTCAGCACGAGGCAATTCCATCAGATCTTTCTGGTGACCTTATAAACACAACAGAAAGTGCTATTCATGTATCACCTAGCCAAGTCAATATTTATTTCTTGCTTTACACACGCTTTGCAGGAGTGACCTTAATCATAAAAGCAAGGCACTAAAAAGCATGGCTCGGTCCAAAACTTGTTTTGGCAGGCATGATGCAGATCTCCCCAAGTAGCTCTGCCAACATATCTCAAGCCAAACTTGCAATAGTCTGACCTAAAGGGACAAGAAGACTGTCAGAAATGAGACTACAAACATTTCCCTCAGGAGCGTGCTGTGTGCACAGACTCTTTCCATGTTTGTAAGGGGGAGCGGAAGGGATTTTCCATGTCTGTATGTGTTTTCCACATATATTTGCCAACAGTTCCTAGATTATCCCCAGAGCCTACTTTGAACACCAGGATAACTGCTCTACTGTAGGCTGTATTTCCTTTATGAACATGGAGACTTCGGGATAGAAGGCCGGATCTTGATTTCTGAGTTATTCTGGGCACACTAACAAAATAAATGAACCCTGGCTATACCTCGGTGTCGCTGAGAACAGATCTAGACCCTCCAGTCTGCAGCACCTCCTGAGATTCAGGAGTTGAAAAGGAAGGCAAGCATAAGAACAGGAGAAGAGGTAAAACCACACTGGATTTGTTACTTCGCCTAAAAAAAAAGAGAAAGTATATATATTTCGCATGTATCTATTTCTTGCTTCCAACGATGTCAGTTTGTTCTTGTGCAAGTACAGTGAATATAAGGAGTGCTGAGGCAGAGATATAAATCAGGTTAAGGCAGTAATCCCCTTCTCTTACTATCCCCCAGCAGTCCTGATGAAAATATGCTCTTAAAAACACCATAGACCAGAAGTAGCTGCCCAACGCTGGACTGTCTGCCTCATCAGCGCGACATTCCCTCGATGTAAGCTGCCAAACTACTAACCCAATCCTTTTTATTTCCTCCTTTGTCATCACGAGGATAAGTCTAAAAGCTTTTAGTGCATTTCCTCTCAGTTAAACTCAAATTAGTCCCCTCTGCTGGACTCCTACCGGGATGCCTTGGTCTATCCCAGAGCCCTTGCTGAGAAAAGCCCTTTTCAGTCCAGCAAATCACCTCGGTACCTGCTACTCTGACAAGGCTGACGCCATTATTTATTACATAATAAGCTCTCGCTGTTGAGGGTCAATTATTCCATTGACTGGGCATTACAATAATTCTTGGTAATTAAAAGAGGTACTTATGTGAATCTAGATGCATATTGAAAGAAACATTAGTCCTTTTGTTATCTTGGCAAGCCCTTGTTCCTAGTCGGCCCAAGCAATTAGCATCTTTTGGCAATCCCTGTCAGCTGGGGTTTGGAAAGACTGAAAAGAGGGTCACTCAGATGCTAATTTAGATACAATTGTGACAGCAGAGTTTAGAGGGAGCTGCTCCAAAGGCACCATCAGGGTTTAATAAAGCAAACAGCTTGGGTCCCAGTGACCCTGCTGAGGTAATTAAAAAGACTGCTCTATGTTGCCGTGCCAAATGGGAGAGTGGCATCATGAAGCCTATCCACAAAAACCATTTTTAAAAGACATATAATCACCCATTTAATCTGCTCATTAAACAAATCTCTCATGCGGACTTAACAAGAATTAGCACTTTCTAAAAGGCAAAAATTGACAGAAAGCAGACTGTTCAAATGATTCTAAAGGTCGTGATTCCTAAACGTTTTCCCATTATTATTATAAGCTCATTTAATGCTAATGTATAATATTTGGGGATATCGGTGTTCAAGACTATTCTTTTAATGCTGTCTTTATGGGAGAAATATGAACATCCACTTCTCAAAGTGAAGAGGGTGCAATGACATCAGCTACAACAACAGCAGGAAACCCAGCCCTACAAACTTTGTGTAAAGAACCCCACACTCAACCCACAGCAAATTGTGGGGAGTACTGCTGACACTCTGTTTCCCAGGATGCATCCCAGTAAGAGAGCTCTTGCACACAACCACCTGCTCAAACTCCGGCACACAAGTAACATTAGGTACCTTGTAATATCCACCTCTTGTGTTCCTCTAAGGGTGTTCAAGAGTTAGAACCATCACGACTGACAAAGCAAATTACCTTCTCCTGCTTCAGAAAAAAGAGTAAAATGAAAAAAGTTCCTCCTCTTTTGTGCAAACCAAAACGAAAGTTCCAGGGGTTGTAGGGCACTGGGTGAAGACTGGGGAAAATGTACTTTGGTGTGACAATGACCTGATGTGTATCACGGATAAGCTATCCTACTCCATGCAGAACATAAGATTTTTATTTTTGCAGAGCTAATCGTCTTTGGGTTGGGGTAACAACAAAAAAGGAGGAGGAAAACAGAGAAGACAAAGGGTAATGCCAGCTGATTTTTTTTTTTTTTTCAGTTTTAATTCAGTATTGAAAAAAATTATTTCTGTACAATGTCTGGGAGAGAATGCAACTGGTAAGTCATTGCAGAGGTTAAGCAATTATATTGTTCCATGAGTATTTCCCATTTCACTATGCTGCATTCAAATACAGCCTCCAAAACGCCAGTTTTCTTCACCCTCTTGCTAATGAGAGACTAAAACATCAGGGAGGCCAACTTGTCCCCAGAAAATAAATAAAATCATTAGGCATTGTAGCATGCTCAGCCCAGCTACTAAACTTTCTCTCAGACTCATGAGGCTCGATAAGATATGACCTCATCATTGACAAGCTGATGTTCTACTGAAAGCTGTTAATTAAAGACTCTAGAGATGTTGCCAGCATACTTAACATCTCTAGATACAACCGATGCATGCACAAGGCAACGTGCTGAGCTGGAATGACAACCTCAATTCCACACAAGCTCAATACTTGGCATGTCCACCTTATTTGGAAATGGAAGGCCAAAATGAGATTAAAGCCCTACATGCATGTAATTTGCTAGATCAGTGTTTCTCATTTTGTGATCTATGGACCGGCAAACCACGAGACAAGTGTATAATTCCTTTTAGCTCTCAGTTAGCACATCACGAACAAGATCCTTGTTGTACAGACAGACACAAACTTATGACTTCCCTGACAGTGACTACAAAGCAGGGACTGGCAAACAAGGCAAAGACAGCCACCACTGTGCTCATTCTCAGACGGCTGATTCAGTTGAACCACAGAACTGCAAACACGAGTTGTTCTCAATTCTAAAGATCACCAATATGCTGCAGTCATATAGTCTGGTCAGTACTACTGACCTGACAATACCTGAGTGCTCTTTTTTCTTCAGCCCTAAACCAATTCAAAGCAGGGAAAAAAACCCCAGAACTTCTACAGAGGTTGCCTAAGACAAAGTGACAAGGGAAGCAACATCCTACCTCGGGAAATTTATCTCTGCATAGAAATACTAAGGACACAAGGGGACGTATTTTCCTCCCTCCAATGGGCAGCATACAGGACGGAACAGGCCACGTCAGAAATTCTGAGACAAAAACCAGCCACCACCTACAGTTTGCAGGAGCTGCTGCAGTACAGTGGGAACGACCACAACCTTGGAAAGGGAACTACAGTATCTACCTGAATAACTGTGGAAGTCCCCAGGGAATCACCTAAACAAAACCCTAATCTATATTCTATAGGAGTACACCCAAGTTAATTAGGCTAAGGAACAACGATGATATAGGTGGTAATTCTTATGCAAATTCCATCTACATCTATTTATATCTGATTATCAGTGCATGCTACTTAACTTGCCTTAGGTTGTTCCTGAAACACTCCACCTATACCTGGAACAAAGCTCTTAAAAGTGAAAAGAACTTCAGCACCAACACAACAAAGCCTAAATGGGTAGGGAAAGAAACAGTCTTTTCCACTATGAAACAAAAGCTTAAACGGCTATAGGGTGGGGTGAACTACTGGTTTTGACCAGCTTTTTAACTATTTTACACTCAAGTTCTTTTTTTCTTAACTCAGTGTGGGGGAGAAGCGGGTCAGGAAGATGACAATAATGCGAGAAGGATGGAGAACATAAGGAACAGCAGAAGAAGAAAGGAGGAGGAGGAAATAAATCATCAAAACTTTATAACCCTAGACTGCCTCACAGGGGAGCAGAGGAAAAAAATTAGACCATTTGTCTTCAGCATGTTTGCTTATTATCTCTTGGGAGAGTTTAAGATGTTATACTTGACACCATTATATGTATGTGCAGTTAACCTCAACCTGTACTATTTCTTTCTACCTTTGCAGTCTTATACATGCACACGAGTATCTTGTACTGATAAACCACATTCAGTTTCTCTTAGTACTGTATAGAGAACAATTCTTATAGCAAATGATTACAGTTCTTTGACTTAAAGTACACTTTGATACTGACATTTGAAAAGAGCTCTGTCTAGCTCCAATAACTACACACTCCCTCTGTATTCCCCACCATCAAGGATACTTCCTAACACACTTGAGAAAGTAATTCAATAGCTGAATAACCACAACTACACTTTCAGGTCTATTTAAAACTGCAAAAACAATGTGTGCTTTCTCTTGGGAGAGCTATGCTACCATTTGGTCAGACAGCAACACATTTTGGACGCACTTCAGAAGTAGTTGCATGCATTGTGAAGATTTATAGTTGGACAGGAGTCAAAACAGGGGTGCAACTCCCTGGAAAACACTGAAATCCATCCACAGATGAACCATCACAGACAAAGTCACAGATGCAGTTTCCTGACCAGTTTGACTGTGCAAGGAGATGGGAAAGTACATTTACATAGTACATTTATGTTCTTAAAATCAATCTTCGTGCCACAAGTGATCGCACTGTTTTGCTGCAATACGTAATACTGTCTTTACCTCTGCTTCTCCACCAGCATGTGTGACAGTCATTCCAGACATTCCTTCTGCAGCTTTTTGTTTATTTTGGGGAATGTTTAGAATGCTTTTGTGCTGAAAAACAAGAAATTTTTTTTTAAAAAGTCCTATTTAAAAAAACCCCTCCAAACTCTGAAGGAATCATCTATACAAGAGCTTCTAAAAGAATAAACACAGCTGCTTACAAAGGAGTAAGAAGTTATAGGAAAAAACACGAGGAGGTGCCAGTTCAATTTTCTAATAAATCTTAAGGCCGAGGCTGTCTTTTGATTCTTGTGAGTTTTAGTATTTTATCTCAAATGTATAGTTGGAGTTTTTTCCACAAAAAAGTTATTTTAGGGAACGATGAAAAGCCAACTTTCCACTAGCAGCTATTTGTAGTAATAAACATATAAACTACTAATACGAGCAAAAGTTGAGTTATTAAAAGCATACTTCAGAAAAGCAGCATTAGTTACGCTTCAAGCTCTCAAATGGAATTGAGAGATTGAAGACAATTTAGGAATAAAAGCATACAGGTCAATTTATCCTCAACAATGAATATTCATTTATTTCTGGTCACTGCCTAAATCTGCTTTTCTAATTCCTTTATTTAACTGTCTGAGGTTATAAAGATATAAACCTGAGATCATCTTATTATTAGGGCCAGAGTTAAAACACAAAAAAACTCGCAATAGGGATACAACTAGTTTAAGAACATATGTGCTCTATGTTTACTTCTGTCTGGTAAAACAACAGTGTCAACTGGAATTTGAAATGTTTTCTTTATTTAGATCTTGTAGGCTGAACAATGAGCCCTGACAGCTCTGTCTCAGCCCTCTCAAGGCTCGTACCAAATGAAGCCTAAACTCACCATTCAGCAACTGCACCGGCCATGGGATGTCTGGAATTTGTTGTGTGCACTCATCCTTAAAATGGAACAGCTGCTATGAAAGGCTGTTACAAGACACCCAAGGGGGCAAAAGGTTCCAGTGACACCCTTATCTACAACCTGATATGAACAGCTTTTGCTGCTACCCTGCTCCCATCCCTAGGTGTAAAGTTACACGATAGAAGGGCCCAAAACATTCCCCTCGGTAAAAGAGAAAACTGTATGGCCTCTGTTCTTTTTCATGCCATTGACTGTGCGGAGGATTAGATCACCTTCGAAATGTACTTATTTTAACGTAACACATCTGTATGCCAATTTTAAAGACACGCATTTTAGAAAACTACATTTCTACAGCACTACCACCCCCCACTCACCTTTCAATAAAAGCAGCAAGACAGTCCTTGGGCCATGCCGTGCTTGCCTTGCTCTCTTGATTGACTATATAGCCTATAAGCCCACAGACTAGTTAGTTGCATGAGGGGCTCAACCAGGATTTGGCTGTTAAGGATCAGAAAGCAATAGCAATATAGCAAAAATAGCTCTCAGGGGAAATATATCTTGTTACTGCCAGAAAGAGTATTTTTGTAAGAGAAGCATTTCTGTAATTCTTATTAGTTAAATAAAAGACTGGAAATAACCAGAAGCATGAAGGCCCAAGGGTCTGAGCTCCCATCAGAGTCAATGGCAGATTTCCCACTAAATTTACTGGATACACAATGAAGACCAAATGTGGAATACAGAAAGGAAACGATCGGAGGAAGGACTCTTGTTCACAAATGCATTCTGCATCTGCGAAGTTTGTACCTGCGACCGAGTTCATAAATGAGACTAGAGTCCACACACCATACAACTGTGATGAATTCTAGTTCTGGTGGGAAAACTCTAGGAACTACTTCTATTTTAAAGTGGAGAAGACAGCTTCATTTTTACGATGCACAGCACTGGGCAAAGCCCAGCGTCATTAGAAGGTGTACTTTCCCACAGATTTCCCCCCCTCCCATCTCCGCAGCCTCTGCTTTCTCTGGTGCTTGCTGAGGTGACCCAGAGACCTGCCACGATCCGCAACCAACCTCCTCCTTCCACCAAAAGTAGGTACTATTTCTTGCTAAAGTTCCTTTGATATACCAAATCCTCTTTCTAAATTTTATATTGCAGAGATTAAACAAGTCTGTAAAAAGACAGACACTCGCCCCAAACCCTTTTATGCCTACATAAACATTGCTATAATTGCAACAGATAATCAGCCCGACTTCAGTCAAAGCTCAATACCAGCTTGTAGGATGCATCTTTTAACAAGACCACAATTTATTTGGCTGTGCAAATGAAATCCTATTCCCTACCTCTTGACACCCACCTTTGGGATTTTGGTTCGCCAAATTTCCTTCCACTGTTCTTCCTAAGAGCTCTGACTCTCAGCATCACACAATCCCACCCTCTATCAGTGTTCTGGCCCAGGGTTTATATCCTGAAGTTTATATCCCATATACGCTCTCTGGTGGGACAAAAGCCTTACTTTTCCAAGATCATGAATAACCTACTCTTTCAGACAGAGTCAAAAATTAAAATCCCAGAGCAATAATATCCCCAAGAATATCTCAGGAAGAGAGGAAGAAAGAAGAATCAGGGGAAGATGAGACTAATGGACTAACACGGAGTAAAACATGGCCAGGCAGACGTAACAGTAGTATTTGCTGCAACAGGGACAAGGATAAAGTGAACCTGGTTTGGATGCATCAAGAGACAGGGAAGTGCAAGCCATAGACAACACTGAGTTCTCCTCCAGAGCATGGCTTTCCTCTCCACCTCAAGATGATTTACCTGTACCAAAAGAGACAATCCCACCACAAAAATCCCTCTCCCTGTCTGAAAGACAGAGTCCTCTCAGGAACCATTACACTTGCCACAGTTCTGAGACAGGTAGCTCAGCTCAGAGTAAAGGGGGGATGAATCAAAACTCCTTTTGCATCAACGGCTACAGTACATGTTGGCCATCTACCACCCAAACAGAAGCTGCTTGCTTTGGGCATGTTGGGAACCATGGCTCTGTATCTAAGACGGCTGAGGCAACACCATCTTCCTCCTCTGTCACAGACTACTAAAGTAATGCATTAAATACTCATTCAGTATTAATAAACACATTTTCAATGCCCAAAAACCAGTCTTCCACCTTAGGTTTACCATATTAAAATTAACTTGGACTAGGCACCTTCTCACAGACTTGTCCAATTGCGTATTTGCTTCACACTTCCAGCTCCTGTTCCTCGATACTTGTGATGCCATCTGAACTTGAATTCTTTAGGGCAAAGTGCTGGCATTGGAAATCATACTAAAAATGGCAACAACGATGAATCTTCCTGTTTGACCTCCAGCACACTTGAATCAACTCCATTACTTCCTACTGTTGAGCTTTGATTGCTCTGTGTACTTCTATTGCTGTTCTAAGCATTCTTCTAGATTCGCTGTTACCCTATCACCCTGAGGAAACATCCACTGGGATCCAGACACTTCAGCCTCTCCTTTTTAGAGGCCTCCTGGTTTTGTTTTCATGGCTCAGAATCACTAAGTCAACGGTTCAAAACAGGAGGAAAAAACACCCACCAAAATAAAACCCAAACCCACCTGCCTAGAGCTCTTCTCCCTCATTAAAAAATGGATGACTTGGACTCCAGCTGTTCCTTCGGCCCTACCACACTGAAATCCCTACTGAAACAAAGCCCTTGAGACAAATCCGGTGAGCTCACTGCTGGAGGTTTTTCTAGTTGCACGTGTGTCATCTGACTGAAATCTGCCTTTCCTGTGATCCAGCAACACACTGTACAGTCGGATTTGTACTATGTTTCCCTCTTTCTCTCTCATTCTTAGCATTAATCCCCTCCTCTTACTTTCTCCTGCACAGCTATACCGTGCTTGTATTCCCAGCTACACAGATGTAAAGTAAACCTTAATTTTGTGTCTGGTCAGTGAACTTCATGACTGTTCTGTTTAACACATACTCTGTTTTTTGTGGCTGCCACTAGACTCATTGTTTTACATCTGTTTGCATTAAAGCACGTTTTCCACTGAATGACTCAGACACTTAAAAGATCCCAAATCCCTCTGAATAGGGTTACATAAATTCTGAAATGTTTGCTATTCCCTTCCTCTAAATTCAGAATCATCAGCTAACATTTACCACGATCTTAGATCTGATATTCTCATTCAAATTATTTATATATGTATTATTAAAAAGATCGGTCCCCTTGAGTATGCCACTAGTAACCTATTTTCAGCTAGAGAAGGTCTCATTTGCAGACACTGTAAGCAACCTGCTTTGAGACACTTTTAAAGCCAACAGGCCATTTCTGCGCCACAGACCACGACTCTGTGGTTTAACCAGTAAGCTCCTTTATGAAACCTTATAATTTGTTAATGTGTCATTAATTCACACAGTTTCAATTTTTCACAGTGTATTTTCCTCATAACATGAAAAAAAGAGAACAGTATCAAGATGAATCTGGAAAGCCAGAATTCAGAGCAAAGAACGTGTGCTTATTTCTCAAGATTCCTGATTTTCTGTTTATAACATTCTTATTCTGATAACAATGGCAAAAATACAAATAAGCTATTCAAGCGAATTTCAAGCACACACAAACACCACAGTGTTGAATTTAGTTCTTCAGCCCTTTTTGTCCTGAGTTAGGGCCTTACTCACTTTTCCTTAAAAATCATCAGTATTTCTCTGTCTGAGAGTTGGCAAGTAGGAAGGGAAATGGTTTTAAAGATCAAATTAAGCAAACCTGATTGAATAATTCAGATTTGCCATGGGACTCAATTATTTCTATTAGAAATCCTTATTTTTAAAAGGAAAAAAGTTATTTTCTTTGGCATCCAAATAATTATTTCTTTTACTTCTGGAAACACTGAAGTAGTGGTTTCCTGAGGTTTTACATGTTAACTCTTTCCTATTTTTCCTGAGGCTTTACCTGTTAACTCTAGCCTGAAACAACAACAGATGCCCCAAAGACAAGCGTAAAAGAGGTAAGAGATATTTTCCTCTTTGCTATGAAAAGCATGATATAAATAAATTTGCAAACCAAAAAACATTACAGTATTTTAAAAAAACTGTCAAAAATCGCATGGGTTCTCTTACAGTAGAGCTATTTCTCCCACTTGTGTAAAATGCATTTATGGATCCAATCAGCTCTGCTGCAGAACATCTACGCAACCTTATGCAACGTCAGTGCATCAACCAGCTGGAGGTCACTGCTGTCCCCATGTCTCTCCAGAGCACAGAGAGTCAGGGATAACAGTGACAAGTGCCAAGCCGAGGCAAGGCAGCACCATGCCCAACCACAAAAATTCCAGAGCCACAGTGGCACAGAACCACCTCCAGGTGATAGGCGCACTCATCCATCGCAGCAGCACTGAGGAACTGCTCAGCCCTGCACAAAGGGCTGCAGTTCCTCAATCCCAGGCAGCCTGAGGGGCTGAGTCAATCAGGCACTCAGGACTATGTTGCCTTTTTCAGCTCTCACTCTGAATACCAGAAAAAGAAAGATAAAAGCTATATGGGCCCCCCATCCAGGGCCTTATAGCTGATGGGTGACATGCAGTTAGAGAGGACATCAATTGAAGGCCCTTGAGAAGAACTGAAGGCTTGTTACAAACCACGATTAACACTACACAATGTTCAAACTATCTGGAAGAGCATTCACTGTATCAAAGTTCACTGTAAACCAACTGTATTAGACTTGATAGTTCATTTCCCAGGAGAAGAAAACCCAACACCAAAAAAATCAAACACAGCAAGCCCCACTCACCTTGCCCCCCAAATCCCTCACTTTTTATTTAAAGCCAGCCCTGAGGGTAGAAACTGCCTGTGTAGAAGCCTGCTTGTGACTGCAGAGACAGACACGTGGCTATTTGCCTGCTGTCCTCATCCCACCTCTGCTCTTGTTCTATTCCCCTTCTCTTCCAGGGCAAGATGCCAGCTAGGTGGTATGGAGTCTCTAAGAAGTTACCTGAAGTACAGGGTACAGAGATGAAAGGGTTACTGACTTTGCACTCCATAGGTCTCTGTCCTTTCACAATAAGCCAGTTAAATCCTTTCATTCTCAGTTCTTTGCATTTATACGGAGGATTTTTTTTAAACAAGAATCTTTAGATGACTTTAATTAGGTCATGTCTGCAGAAGGATAAGGCAGAAAAAAGGCCCTCAGAGTTTTAATTTTTGGAGCAGAAACATTATCACTTTTTAAGTATATTTGAAAGTATTCCCAGGTTTTACAAAGAATGATAAAACTAAGCATAAGATGTTTTTTCCAATTCGAAATTAACACAGACTATCTTATAGTTAAATACAGCCCAAAAAGGACAGCTGCAGCTAGAGCAAAGCCTCTGGAAGAAACAGTGCCATTAAATCACTACACTTAACAACTGTCAATAAAAATCTCACATGCAAAATCAAATGCTCAAGAAGCGTTTGGACAAGGCTCTCAGGCTCTTGGTGTGATTCTTGGTGTTTTCCTGTGCAGGGCCAGGAGTTGGACTCAATGACCCCTGTGGGTCCCTTCCAGCTCAGGATATTATATGATTCCATGAAATGGCTAGACAGGATTCAAAACTACAAGTAATTAACAGAAAGACGTACTACTCTGCACAGAGCGGCGCAGAAGGCAAACTCCCCAGGCAAACTGATCCTGCTGCTAAAGAGAAAGCTCCTACCTCCTACTATGATTTTAGAAGTGCTCCGGAGACTTGGTTCCAAGTGTAACACGTTCCTCTTTGTGCTGTACTGCTGTTACAACCAGCGAGAAAGAAGTGCTTCTCCAATTTGGGGCACTTTGAGCAGATTCAGTAACTACATTCTGCTACACCGCCCTCACCCTGAAGTATGGAACAGTGAACGCCTCTGCTTGAGAAGCACCTGAGCTAAGCGAAATGCATGGAAGCAGATAGGCAGAATCACTCTGTCAAACTATCAAAATACAGCAACACTCTTAAAGACACCCAGTGACCTGCAAGGGAACCTCCTATTTAGAGGTAATGGCCGTGTCTAAGCTGCACAGAAAGAACAGGATCAGCAATTTGTCTAGGTTTGTAAAATTTGATGACCTGCTTGCTTACTTTCTGCACCACAGGCTATGGACTTGTCTTTAGGCTTCTCCTCTTAATCATGCTGGAATTCATGGATTTCATGCACCTCGCAGGAGTCTGGGCTGCAATACATTCAGCCCAATCCAGACTTCATACAAAGGCATGAAGTCATGCTCAGATAGCAACTGTCCGTCTTCAGAGGGCTCTTAGCTTGGCCCAATTTCTCACCAATATATTTATCTGTAAACAATATGAAGACTGATAGGAGGACCACAACACAAGAGGTCAAGAGCCCCTCAAGGCAAAGTGCACTCAATGCAATTGAGCTTCTGAATCCATCAAAAGTATCAATAAAATGATCTAGGATGTGTAAAAGCCAGGTATTTATCTCATTTTCAAACCCTGGTCTAAAAAGATGATGAAAACAGTAAAAAAAAGGCATGCACTGATGTCAGCAGCATGTCCTAGCAAGGGATTTAAGATAATTCATTTCCAGGGATGCAGTATTGTTCTTCTGGCAGACTTCTCACCACTCATACTGTCTTGATATAACAAAGTGACTTTTAAACTACTCTATCATTCCAGCCTCAAATCCTAACAGCAATCTTCTTAAAATTCAGAGTACACTGGCTAAACCTGAAGAAGTTTGGCAGGAGATCCCATCTTGGCAGTAGTTCAGGTTCACTCGCATTTTACTGAACTAAGAAGGCAGACAGAGAAGGGATGTTCCAAGTGCCCCTTCAGGTGCCCTAGGAAGGAAAAGGCTGCAGGGTAGATTCATGTGTGAGACAAATAATCAGCAGGAGAGTGACTGAGACACAGAGTAAGGGTTTGACCACAATGGAAATTATATTCCATGAATAAATTGCTTCAGGAGATGAAGGTCAAATAAGGTGTACCCCCTGACAGACAAGGACTTAGGGGTGCTGGTGGGTGAGAGGCTGGACATGACCCAGCAATGTGCGCTCGCAGCCCAGAAAGCCAAATGTGTCCTGGGCTGCATCCAAAGCAGCGAGGGCAGCAGGGCCAGGGAGGGGATTCTGCCCCTCTGCTCTGCTCTGGTGACACCCCACCTGCAGTGCTGCATCCAGCTCTGGGGTCCCAGCACAGGAAGGGCATGGAGCTGTTGGAGTGAGTCCAGAGGAGAGACACCAAGATGATCAGAGGGATGGAGCACCTCTCCCATGAGGAAAGGCTGAGAGAATTGGGATTGTTCCATCTGGAAAAAGGAAGGTTTCAGGGTGACCTAACTGCAGCCTTACAGCATGTGAAGAGAGCCTGCAAGAAAGATGGGGAGACATTACTTAAAAGAGCTTGTAGTGACAAGACAAGGGGAAATGGCTTCAAACTGAAAGAATGCAGGTTTAAATTAGATGTTATTTATTCTTTACAGAAATTCTTTACTGTGAGGGTGGTGAGGCACTGGAACAGTTTGTTGAGAGAGCTTGTGGATGTTCCATTCCTAGAAGTGTTTAAGGCCAGGTTGGATGGTGCTCTGAGCAACCTGCTTTAGTGAAAGGTGTCCCTGTCCACAGCTGGGGGGTTGGAGCTAGACAACCTTTAAGGTCCTTTCTAAGGCCATTCTGTGATTCTACGATTACTTCAAAACACCTGATGCACCTTCTGCACTATAGCATAAACCTTGGCTACTGGAGTTTCCTCTGACTCTGGAAACACCCACTGAAAAGAAAATCTTGTAGTGCAGATTATTTGTCTTAAAAACATTTATTAATTGGCAACGCAGCGAGAACATGCACTAGCCTTTTGATTCTTCAGATAAAAGGTCAGCTCTCACCTTGGTTTGACTTCACAGGAGGCAACTCCTGATTATTGGCACTCAAAGTGCTTCTTCCTGAATTAAAATTGCCCCTGATTTAACACTTCAGTTTCAGTCAGACTTTCAGCTGCCTTGTGCAAATTTACATGGCCCATCTGACCATGCAAAAGATCAAGTGGAAAAAAAAACCCCAACCAGTCAGAAGAGGTCAAAGTTCAAAGAACATGCAATATTATTTGGAGTCAAGACGGAACTCGAATGACTGAGCAAAGGAGGAACTTATCTGACACCTACATAAAATGAAATTGCAACAGGTGAAAAGACAAAAGTAGAAATCTACATTCATGGTTGTGTTCTATTAAACTGTGTTTCAGTTGGAAAGCTGGCAAGATCTAGAGTGATATTAAAGAAAAAGATCAGAAGTGTAGCCATCTCTGGACTATTCACAAAGTCTCAGAAACAGAGCATCAGAAGTCAGACCATTGAGCTTCAGAAGCTATAAAACTAAATGTAACATGACATTGGTGGTGAATTGCAAGAAATAAAAAGGTAGCCAATACTGAAAGATCTCTTATAAACCATCATTCAATCCAATGACAAAATTTAAGTTGTCTGTGTTCTCATTTCAGGACTCTCTCCTGGAGACACCGAAACAACACTGAAAAATTTTATCACTTAACAGGAACATCCTGTGCCCCGCTGCAGAATTGTCTAGGAGAAGACCTAACCCAAGCCAGGACTTGTGAGTGCCAGAAGGTTAACACCAAACATTCTATCAGCCTTCTGCAACATGAAAGGGAGCTTAAGAAAAAGAAACTGGAAGTCTAGCACACGGATAGGCCTGCCACAGAAGGTGGAAGCAGATGGCAAAGTTTCACCCATGTTGCTAAACCAGTAGGGCACTAAGGTTAAAGCACCCTCCTCCACTGCTTCAGTCGCTTAAATCTCCTATGTCAGGTACATGGCACCGAGTAACTCTGGGTGCACGGGCAGGGTGTTCTGTGCAATACCATGCATGACCAGGGAGGGAAACAAAACACAACAGTACTTGATGTGATGTACTAGAGGGGCCAAAGTGGGCTTCTGCACTAGCACGGAGACAGCAACACTAACTTTAAGCCATCTCACGCGCAGGTGGATGCAAAGCCCGCTGACACCATGGTGGGGTAATTAAGCCTACAGCATAGACTATGTTTTAGGCTGTATGGCAAAGAACAACGCATTTTCTCTATATTTATACAAAAAGTTTTTACTCTTAGCGTGGCTTGAAGCCATCCTTAAAAGCTTAATTGTCAGATGTGTTAAATGGGTCACCTGTCCAAAACAACACCAAATAACAGAAAAGGCTGAGAGGTACAATATATTCAATGACTATCGCTAACAACTGTGAAGACATGGGATCGTTGCCTGATGAACAGAGCAACTTCCTTCCTGCTACAGTACACCAGGTGGAGATTTACTCAGTTTCCAAAGCATATGAGAGCAGAGGGGGTATACTGCAAATTTTCTTCTGCTCCTACAGCCTCCTGAGCCAAGGCCAGGCTCATGTTGCTTATAATAAATTGGCAAAAGTTGCCAACACTAGAAACAGTGCATGAAGAGCTTGAGGAGGAATTCGCAATGATGCAGGTTCAGATAAATGGGTTAAAATGAGAATTTTTGGATGCTGAAGCCTGGAAAGATTACGAGTATGATTTGGGACTTAGTGATATCAAAACAGCGGAGTTTGGAGCAATCAAGGAAGGAGATAATTAACATAGAAAGAGCACAGCTTTGAGCAGCAGATACAAGGGCATACAAAAATGCTCGTTAACGCCAAGATTCATTTGCAAATATGAGTTTAAACCCTATCTTTCCTCAGGGAATAACGGCCTGAATCCCCTTTTAAAATTAACCCCTTCCATTTTACTATTTCAGAAAGAATAGGTGCAGCAAGTTATTCAGAGTGGAGAGGGGCAGCTGGGTGCTAGGTTACACCCTTGCTCTTGAACTGATTCTGAGTTGGAATGAGAGAAATGTTGGCACCCAGAATGGTGGCTGAGTTCAGCCTACACATGTGGAGACTCAGGATGGCTCCAGTCAGACCAGTCAAAAGCTGCTTTTGTACCTGTACTGGAAAGGAAAGGAGATTCTTTGCCATGGCAAGAAACACTTCAGAAAGAAGCTGGCACCTCGGAGGCAGGAGTGAAGGATGGCGTGAGTTCCAGAACCTCTTTCACAGCTCTGTAGAAGGCCCCTCGACTTGCTACAGTTCCTGATATAGACCCTTAGTGCCAGACTAAAATTAAAGGATTTAGCATTAAGAAAATAACATGCTACAGACTCTTCCTGGAAAAGTGATATTGACCTAGTCAGTGTTCCAGTCCGATCTATACACCGGGGCAGCTTCAGTAAAACTATCAGGGCATGCCTAAAAGCACGAACCTGTTCTCAAACTCTTTACTCTGCACTACTGCTTCCCACACTACACTTTGCTGCACTCAGATTCCCATCAAAGCTCATCAGGGCCTGCAAGCTTGAGCGATGGGCTGGCCTCTGCCTTATTCTTTTTAGACCAGCAAGTGTGGTGGGAAATGGTAACCTGTTTCCTGATCTCCTCTGAGCAAAGGAATGAGGCACTGAAAGATGCAAATAGTCACTGGGGTGAGCAGAGGAAATATAATGGGTAGAGAAGGGAAAAATCAAGTGGGGGAGAAATGATTTCCAAAAAGCAAGTCTAAGCCCTTCAGGTGTTCACACTTCCCAACTTCTACCTACATCTCTCAGCTTACCCCAGTGTACCTGTGAGAAGACTGACAACCGTATGAACATCATACTGTGCATCTACCATTACTGTGCTGAGTCTGCATGCTGCCTGTTAAGAGGCCAAAGTCCAGATGTCTGCCTGGTACAAGCCATGCAAAGGGAGATCCAGTGACACGGTATTGAAGACATTAGCTTCCAAAAAAAAGAAAAAGCAAAGTGCTTAGTCAGAGCAGAAGTCTCTCCTCCAAAGTTATTTACTATCCTCTAGACTGAAAGCTTATTCATAGTAAAATCCAGTGTTCCCACTCCCCTATCTTTTCTCTTCTCTTGATCATCCTGTGGTTTGTAACCATTTGGAAAACTTCAGGGGCGTTCCTAAGTAGTTACAGATGTGTAAAGGATGTACACTACAGGCCACTTCATCAAGAGGATGACCTAACCCTGCATGCCAGCTTCAAAAGTAGCTCATTTAATACTGCACCCAGAGACACAATTGTCCCAGACTTGCTTTGTGCCTGTTGAGAGCGATGGGATTATAACAGCAGCTGGCAGTGCTCTGTTCCAAGGAAGCTCACAGCATTATTCAGTTTTGAGTTCCCCCTTCCTCTGTGGAGCCATTTGATCCTTAATCTCTTATGGATTCTTAACCCTTTTGATGTATTTCTCCCCTTGACAAAGTTTTACAACACATCTTTATGCCAAAATGTGGGTGAAGACTATTAGTAAGATGTTACAGCTGCACATCTATTTTGAACACTACTTACAAATACTTGTCAACCTTGCATTTGAATGAAGTTTCTAGCATGTAGTTTCTGAAATTAAGTACAGAGAAATACTATTTTAAAATCCACTGCACTGCTTTTCCGAATCAAAGTGTGTAACTGGAAAACACTGTCACGACGTTGTTCAGCACCTGTGACCCCGGACTACCGATGCAGCCAGTACCCTCTCTGGCAGTCGTATCTGCCATCTGCCTTTCACACCGCACAAAACACCACCACTGCTTAGAAACACTCAATAGTTGTTAAGAAACTTCTGCTCTGTCCATGACTCTGCTCCTATTCCGCTGGGACACTCTGTCAGGACCTACTTCACTTTCTCTCAGCTGTGTCTTGTATAACTAAAAGATAACTCTAACTTGCTGTTTACGATCAGGTTTCTGTCCCGTATGAACCGAGGCAAGACAATAACACGATAGCTTGGGACAAGCGGTGGCTTCTACAAAGATGATGATCAGAATTTTCAAAAGAGAGAGACAAATAAAAGGCAGTGGCTTGAGAACTAGTCAAGATCTGTGATAAGTAGATGACAGAATCGGACTGAAAACAGTTCTGGTTGAAGAGAAGGGGAAACTGCACAAAGGGTCACCAACATTACAGTGAATAAAGAAACAACAGGAAAAAAAGGACGAGAGAGAGTAGTACAGTGTGGCTTGATAAATGTCAGATGAAATCAATAACGTGGAATAAAAGAAAGTCATGGGCTACAAAAGAACTTGGGACAGAGAAAACAATGTGCTTGGGGCAGGACTGCTGGAAAAAGCAGAAGAGGACAATAAGGCTGGATATGGCAAGAAAGAATATAGAGTGGCTACATCAGCTCTTGATTTCGCCTTCCTTAAAGATCTTGAATAAAGTGGAAAGGAATACATGGAAATTAACACTGACAAATAGACAGACAACAAATGGATGGGAAAATGACAAAACTGGAGCAGTAGTTCAAGGCTGGAAAATGGCATGGCCAGGTTAAAAAAAAAAAGACCTTGAACTAGCAGTGGTGAAGTTCCTAAGAGTATTATACAGCTGAAGTACAGCATTTCAATACTGTCATTAAAATGTTCTGTATACATTACTTAAATAGAAATATTATTCATTATATGGGTTTCTTTTTCACCACCTGATCGCTGGCATACATCCCCCTCTCATTCCCCCCCCTCCACCTCCCCCGTTCTTGTCTATTTACTCAGTTCCTACTATCAAAAAATCCAATAAATCTTTATTGAGTTAGACTTATATATGAACATATCTCCTCTCCAAGGAACACATTTTAATAATTTAGATGGTGGCTCTGTACTGCATCATTTCTTTGACTTCAGGGGATGATGCGGTGGGCTAGAAAGCTAATTTAGACAGGCTTAAAAATTACCACATTTCCACGATTATCCTATGTTCTAGTATTCGGCTCGACATATTTGGTGCGTATGAATGGTTACTGTATTCCACACCCCCACACCCCTCCCCAAAAGATTTCAAGGAATATATCATCTTGCACACAGCACAGTAAGTAGCGCTATCAAACATGACACATGTACCCAAGTAATGAAAAAAATTACACAGCACTGCAAGCTATTGTTTGAAGGCAAATGTGCAATTACAGTAGCAGTCATATTGTAAGGCACACATCGATGGTAGAATTAAAGTCACATTAAAACCCACTCAAGCTTTACAGTGACACTGCTCAAGCCCACAACACGACTGACTCTATAGGAAAGCTAACAGCTACCTGGGATCTTTTCACCGTAAGAATTCAACAATAGGAAATTTCGATTACCAGAGAGGGGGAAATTCCCAGCTTTCCAGTGAGAGGCAGAGAAGGGTCACAACCTATTAGTCTATAAAATCACAGCAATAATTACTTCAACATACTACCATTCCCGTTCTTTCAGACTTCTAGCCTTGGGCTCCAACAATAAAAGCCTCCACCTTCCTTAGTAGATATGAAAACTATTCTTAATGGAATTAATTTGATTAAAAGCATCCCTATCAAGTGTTTTAAATGGCAAACATGACAACACTACCTGATAGAAAGCATATTTTGTCCCATGTTCAAGATAAGAATCGGAGAATCTCTTCCTTCTCCCTTGCTATCAAATTCAGCTTCTTGCTTTATGACCTTAAGACAGCTTTCAAACCCATCACTGGCTCAAGGCTAAAAAAACCACTTAATTTCAAATGCTGGTCAATATAGATTATAAGGAGAAATTTCCACATTTGAAAAAATACACATAGAGAAAACCTCTTTGGATATCTGATTTAATAAATAAAAATCCCCAAAACAGGCAGACCATGGAGGCAGAACAGGAGGCTTATGGGGCTTTGGAATACCAAATCCTAACTGCGGAGTGCAGCTGTGGCAAAGAAGGGCTCTGCATGTCACCATGATGACCAAAGCACAGCAGTGCAGCCACGTTTGAGACTATCAAATTGATTTTTCATTTTAAGACAGCACTAGATGGTTTTTTATGTTTCATAAAAAACAGTTCTGGCACAAAGTTTAAAACTTTCCAAACTGTTTAACAGATTACACAAATGGCCAGCAGTAGCTAAGCTAAGGGAGAAAGAGCTCTACCTCAGTAATGTATTCTACTGTGATAAATTCTGTTTCAGCCAGGCTGTGATTCCTGTCCTAGTTAAGTCCCACCGGAAGAAAAAGGAAAAAGGAAGGAATCAAATATAAAGCAAAGAACTTGCTGAAATGACTCTTCAGGGCATTCCCCGCAGTGTTAACACTCAAAGCTGTACCTGGGCTCCAGTAAGTTTTTAGCCACAGCAACACTAATTAATTTTGGAAAATGCCCTTCAATCCCCTGCTGTGACTGCTGGAAGGCTCACAAAGTCTCTCCCTAAAGTCCTTTCTGCTCTTTTGAAGCCCTACTGGAATATGCACTGCAGAGTCTGGGGCAAAGGAGCAGCTTCCACTGGATGGGACGTTCCTGGAGGTGGTTCACGAACAGGTGCGAGGGGCCCAGGGAGTGAGCGGGAAGCAGGACTGCGGCTGCCAGCCCTGCACGGCTCGGGGGCCCTGCAAGGAGCCAGCCAGGGAGGAGTCAAACTTGACACTGCAAAAGCTGCTCCTCATCTGTCTCTGAGCAGCAAGAGAGAAAACAGTGTAAATCCTGGACATGAGAGAAACAAAGAGAAAATCTTACCTACAAACCGATGCAGCTGTTATCAGTAGAAATTAAGTTTTAAGTGCTGTGTGCGTCCAAACGGACACAAAACATGTGGTGCAAGACAACAACCACGGCGACCCGAAACGATTGTGGCTGCACCCAGGTGCACCTACGTGGGGATACACACCAGGGTGCTGGGCAGCAGTGGGTAAAGAAGCAGGAAGACAACAACCACGCCAGTGAGGCTGTGCTGTGCGCAGATTTTAAACACTGGATGCCTCTCTGTATTTCAGCAGAGAAGCCCACAGGAGGCAGAATACAAATCACAACTGATTTTATTCCAGCCAAAACTAGCAGCAAGCAGAGACTTCCAGGGGACTTGGACATGTGTGTTCAGACTCACTGTACTGAAACTGATGAAAGAGTGTTCCTTATGCTGCTCTTGACAGGAGCAAATGATTAAAATTCAAGTTTCTCAAGAATGGCAAAGCCAGCCAGAGGCTACTGACCCAGAGGCAGCTATTGAAAGACAGCAGGTGTGAGCAGATCTTGCTGCTCTTCTATTGCTAAATCACACATTAGATGATGTTTGAAGCTAGCAGTGTCAAGGGTGAGCTGGGCTGAAAGGGGCAATAACAATACTGGATGTAAACAATGGCTTAAAATAGAGGGGAGCATAAAACAACATACTAAGTGTCTCAGCAGTTTGCCCCGAGTTTTGACCACCGCTTCTCAAGCAGATACTTTTCACAGTAAAAGAAACAGATTTATGACAAACTTATAATGAAACTGTCTGAAAGACCAGTAAACTTCTGCGTGCTGCCACTTTCAACAAAATTAATGCCAGTGCTGTGCATGACAGGGTCTATCCCTGCTTGACTGTTTGGCTGCCTTTTTCCAGTTCCCTGTTTTTATGACCTGTGTTTCCAAATGTCCATCAGTACTCCAAATTCAAAGGCACAAAACCTCTGGTCTGTTCATGGATTCCCTTGAAGAGTAGTAAGAAAAACTTACAATGTCAGTCGATGTATTGCATGTAGCCCTGCTTCTGCTACAGAGACACAGCTATTTAACAAAATAGCTGCCAGTTCGGAATCCGAATAATTAATCTGATTGTTTGTGACACTCCCTGGATGCCTCCTGGCTTATCATCTGCCGTACATAGGTGCCTGTACTACAGAAAAAGACAGTGGTAAAGTCAGAGCACATAAATATTTCAAAGTGCTATTTAGGAAACATAATTTGAAAGTGTTATCGACAAATTTCGTTACATGAAAAAAGTTACAGTTAAATACATCAACACCTTTGTTTGCACTAATTTATCTAATGCGCAAAGCAAAGCAGCTATTCTAAAACCCAATGAACACTCAAATACTAAGCAGTATTATTGTTATTGCTAAGGTCACGTTCTTCCATTTGCAGCTTTTGCTCTATAGTTCTGACCTTACTAGACCTCGTTTTCACACAAACTCCCTTGCCAGCACACTTTTAACAAAATTAAATTTTCTGATATGCAAATATTTGAAGACAATGGAATTGAGATTAAAAAAAGGCCTAAAAAAAGCCGGTTTTCATTTGAGGAAAAAACCTTGCTTTTTCATAGATCAATAAAGTAACTGTCAGATTTTAAGTGTGTGGTAAAATATAATCAATTAATAGTTACCTCTAATACTGTCATTAAAGCATTCATCTGGGTGCCTTTAAAACTGCTTTGGCTTTAGGTGATGTTGTTATTTCAAATTCTAGATTAACGCCAGCAAACCCAAGGATTCTCCTTTGGTCATGGATTGTTCATACTGTTTGTTTGGTGTTTTTTTTCTTTTTTAGAATTTTTTAAAAGGTAGCTGATACATCAAGCTCATATTCAAATCAGTTTCAGACAAATAGCAACTACTACTACTTAAAAAAACACAGCTGAAAAATCCACTGATCTGAAAATCCGGCATCGCTTGTTAACTGTTGCAGAACCGTCCCTCTCCCCACCCTGAGCTCTGCAGCACCCATTGAGGGATCTGTCCTCTGAATATTTTGGCAGGGGAGCAGGGGGAGCGCAAATTCTCGGACCACGTGAAGCGATGGGAATGCTCTTCCAGGCACTCGTGGGGATCCAGTATCAGGAAGAGCACCAAAGCCTAAACTCCGTGGGACACAAGCCAGTCCACTTCATGTGGCCAGCACATCTGACTTTCAGTACACAGCACAAGCAGCTACACTACCTGCAGACAATTGCTTGTGAATATCCAGACTCAGGTTACTCTGAAGACACCGAATGGTACAGCTACAGCTCCCCTGCTCCATTTTGAGGCTGAATATTTGGAACATGAATAATGCCATTAACCCAGGAGAATTAGGTAAGCCCCATGGTTTTCCAATGACTTAGTTTTTGTCTGCACTAATTTTACCTCCAAATCTGCATGTCTGAAACTCCACACTCTTCAAGTCTGCTTAAAGTGATTACGTCTTCTCAGTAAATCTTAGATTGTTCTTTCTTCTGGCTGCAGAGCTGTCTGCCTGCAATTTCTCAAAAGAGAGCCAGGATTTCATATCCATTGGCCCCTGCATTCCTGCCAAAGCCCTGCAGAAATGAGAGCTGCCGCAGCTGCCAGGGTTTATTTACACACATTCCTGCCTCAAATTGAATTAATGAGCATAATATAACTCAGGCAATGTCCTCCAAAGCTCTTGTTTCTCTTTGCCCCTCTTGACATTTCTTTCTCTCACACAACCCCTCTTGTAGTCTGTCTTAAAGCAGTATCTAAAGTGATTCTGGTGTAAAAAAGTAATTGCAGATGCATTCAGGCTGACAAACTTGTACATACCTGCGTACAGCCTAGTTTATGGAAAGCCCAGGATACCCTTAATGAGTATCCAGAAGGTTAAACTGAACTTATTTGCTCTGCTCAATGCAAGTTTGTCAGTTTAGCAAGAGACCTCAACATTTAATCACTCATAATCCCAGCCTTGCAAAGAGCTCTGATGCAACAGATGAGAGCAGCTGATGTTACAACATATCTACAGTCGTTAATGTTCACTCACTATATTTAGCAAGCCATTTCTACAGGTGTCTCCAGCCCATTTCCGTCCTCAGAAATCTGAAATTCTGCACCCACAGCATAAAGGGTCCCACCATTAACAAGCCCTGTAGGCACTGTATGGACACATCACATTCAGGAAGCTTCTGTTATGCTGCTAACCAGACCAAAGCAGGGTTTCCAATGTATTATGGCAGAGGCAGAGCCCAACAATGTTTGTCTAAACATTCGCATCCATGTGACTACTGAAGTCCGTTCTCCCCTATATTATCACCCCGCATAGAATGTATCTCTCACGCGCTGTATGTAACACGTGAGGCTTGAAAGGCTTCGAACAAAAGCCATATATTTCTGCTGGAAGAGTGTTAGAGACAATGACTAAAATCTTTAGTGATGCATACTTTTGCCACATCAGCACTTAATCAGCAGCATTCACAAGAACATGGCTGGCAACAGACGGGATCCACCTGTCTCACAGGGGGAAAAGGATCTTGGCACAAGAATTAGCAGATGTCATTGAAAGAGCTTCAAACTATACCTGAAGGGTGAAAGGGATAAAACCAGGCTCACTGGATATAAGCCTGGGGGTGGCATGCCAAAGTTTAAGGGAT
Source organism: Mohoua ochrocephala (assembly GCA_013398855.1). NCBI lineage: Eukaryota > Metazoa > Chordata > Aves > Passeriformes > Acanthizidae > Mohoua > Mohoua ochrocephala. Next base: position 108,903 of record VZTA01004762.1, read on the forward strand.
GCTGTGCTAATGAGATTCTTTGGTCTGATGTCTCAGTGGAGGTAGGGGATGGAGATCCATGCAGCAGCAAAGATGCAAGGGTTACTGATGCGTTAGAAACCATGGAAGCTCCTGAGAATGGTCACGTAGGAATTAGGGCTTCTTCCCCAAAAAGCTGTCAGGATCATTAGCCCAACTGAAGTGCATGTACTCCAATGCCCACAGCATGGGCAACAAAGAGGAGGAGCCGGAAATCACTGCACAGGAGGAAAGCTAATGACGCATTAATGGGAACGCGGTGGGATGACACACGACTGGAGTGCTGCAATGGCTGAAACCTCTTCAGATGGGATGTGCAAGGAAGGACAGGTGGTGGGGTAACCTTGTATGTTAGGGAGCCTTATGAATATCTAGAGCTCAATGACGGTGATGACAGGGTTGAGGGTTTATGCGCAAGAATCAGGGGAAAGGTCAACAAGGCAAATATCCTGGTGAGAATCTGTTGCAGAGTGCCCAACCAAGATAAAGAGGCAGACAAAATATTCCATAAGCAGCTGGGAGATGTCTCATGATCACTGGGCCTTGTTCTTGTGGGGGAGTTCAACCTACCAGATGTCTACTGGAAATACAAGACAGAGGAGAGGAAACAGTCTAGCTGACCTGCTTAGTGGCTGAAGGCAAGGCTGTGGACCTTGTCTGCTTGGACTTCAGCAAAGCCTTTGACAATAATTCCCACACCATTCTCCTGGAGAAATTGTCTGCTCATGGCTTGGATGGGTGCACTGTTCCCTGGGTAAAAATCTGGATGGCTGGGCCAAGAAAGTGGTGGGGAATGGAGTTAAATCCACTGGTGACTGGTCACCAGTCACATTCCCCAGGGCTCAGTATTGGGGCCAATCGTGTTTAGTATCTTTTCAACAATCTGGAAGAGGGGGTCAAGCGCACCCTCAGCCAGTTTGCAGATGACACCAAGTTGAGTGGGATTGTTGATCAGATTCTTCCTTCGGGCAGGAAGACTCTACAGAGGGACACGGACAGGATGGATCCATGGGCTGAGACCAATTGTATGAGGTTTATCAAGGCCAAGTGCTGGATCCTGCACTTGGGTCACACCAACCCTAGGCAGTGCTACGGGCTGGGGGCAGTGGCTGGAAAGCTGCCCATTGGAAAAGGACCTGGGAGTGCTGGTCAATAACTGGCTGAACATGAGCCAGAGTGTGCCCAGGTGGTCAAGAGGGCCAACAGCATCCCGGCCTGGATCAGCAATGGTGTGGCCAGCAGGACCAGGGCAGTGACTATCCCCCTGTACTCAGCACTGGTGAGGCCACGCCTCGAATCCTGTGTTCAGTTTTGGGCCCTTCACTGGAATAAAGGCATTGAGGGGCTGGAGCGTGTCCAGAGAAGGGCAACGGAGCTGGGGAAGGGTCTGGAGCANACAAGTGCTGTGAGGAGGAGCTGAGGGGGCTGGAGGTGTTTAGCCTGGAGAAAAGGAGGCTCAGGGGAACCTTACTGCTCTCTACAGCTACCCAAAATGAGGTTGTAGCCAGGTAAGGGTCAGTCTCTTGCCCCCAGGTAAAAAGTGGTAAGAACAAGAGAAAATGGCCTCAGGTTGTGCTACAGGAGGTTTCGATTGGATATTAGGACAAGTTTTTTCACTGAAAGGGTTGTCAGGCATTGGAATAGGCTGCCCAGGGAAGTGGTGGAGTCACCATGCCTGAAGGTATTTAAAAGACATGCAGATGTGCACTTGGGGACACTTGGCAGTGCTGGGTTAATTAATGGTTGGACTTGACGATCTTAGAGGTCTTTTCCAACCTTAATGGTTTTATGATTCTATTAAAGCTTCAAGGCAGCAAAGAACTGGGGGAGGGTGTGTGTCCATCTTTCAATACGCGAAACTGAAATTTTGAACAATCAAGGAGAAGCCTGCTCCAGCTGCAACTGGCACAGATTGCAAAATTTTGGCAATATTTGGACTAAACAGAAGTGGTATGTCCTCAACTCCGTAACTAAGAGACAGGAAATGCTACCCCCAATCACAAGGCAGATAATGATGCTGTGCTTCTGCATATATATGACTACATATATGAGGAAAATTAGGTATTTGGTGTTCTATGCCACAAGGAAGGGTCCATGAAAAGAAGTGACTGTCTTAAGAAAAATACGGGGCAGAACTTCTGGAAAGGGGAAGTTGAAAATGTTGGCTGCAGGAAAGATCCTGGAAGTGGCAGAAGATCCCAGAGAACAGGGACATACATAAACATGAATGCTGGGTTATGGCCAGGGACTTTAACCAGTAACACTTCCAGGCGGCCAACACTGACAGTAGTGGCACAGCCAGAACCAACCCAGCTTTCCAGGCCAGCAGTGACCTCCCTGCAGGGATGAGAAGTTGAGACCTAGGGAACATAATGCTGTGGTAGGAGAATGTGAATTAGAATAATTAAATAGAGTAGAAGCGTTAATCTCTCTGGTCCTGAAATAAACCACAGTATGCAGATCCACTAGAGGCTGTCATTTACTGTGTCTTGCCTGTGACAGCACTCAGCTAAACTCGAGTCCTTGCAGGCCACTTTCACTAGAAGCTGATGCAGACTATATATGGCTTTAAACAATTCTGCTAGCTTGCATAGAAAAAGCTGACAGACACTTATTTTTCTTTCAACATCAGGAGACTAGACCACACCTACTCTTCCCAGTTCCAACTCTAAATTCAGTAATTTTACTCAAAAGCTCCCTCTCAGTCCCCTCTCTGCCTATTTCCATCTTTTCGATATACTTCCATGCTCCTCATTAACATTTTCTTCCTTACACACAGCTGAAATCAAATACACTTGTCACTAAACTTTTATTGGGTCTTCGGAAAACATTTTGGATTTTGTAGGTACCTTTCATACCCATTTTGGTCTGTGTGAGGACGCCAGTGATTCAAGAGTTTAACTGCTCTTCACGTACATTCTGAATGAGCAGCAATGCTGAGACCCATCAGCTAAATGAGATTTTGCCAAGCCCCAAGTAACAGCACTTTTTATAGGCACCTGATTGTCAGAGCCTTATTTTCAGTTGTTCTGCTCCCCACCAGACACCTGTCTGGTTATTCCATATACTCACTTCTCCCTCCTCCATGTTTTAAAATTTCTTTTTATATTGATAACCAATTTTACAAAAGCACAATGAAAGTCAACTGTGTAGCATTATCAAAGAAATTCCTCTGATCTCTGTTTCAGAGTGGACAAACTTCACTTGAATTTGGAAAGGTTTTCCCTCAATGCAGCTTCTGTTGAAGAAAAGCTCGAAGTAATTACTTTTCATGCTTCTCTGAAATACAAATAGCTTAAAAACATCCCTTTTGGTATATCTTTCTTACAAATTCTTTCAGAACCCCACAACAAGAAGTATTATTCTATACCTGAAAATAAAAGGCCTAACACTGGTGGTTCTACTGAACGTACACAGACTGCTGGATAACATGCTGCAAGCAACAGCTTAGACAGATACTGGAACCAGAGTACTAATGAAGAAGTGCCAAAAGAAAACCCTTTAGATATTTACTACGACAGACGCCTACTGCAAAACATGACACAAATGAGGTCCTTGCAAAGGTGACAGCCATTTTTTGTAAAGTTTAAAATTATACTCTGACAACCATAGTGTCTTCTCTTTGAGTCACTCACACGTTTTGTACACCCATGCAATGGCAAGCAATGAATTGAGTATGGTGTGGAAACTCTCGCTCCCTCAGCATGTCCTTTGCTCAGTACTGGGTGCAGCTCACAGCCTATTACAAGAGAAGCTGGTGGCTGGTAGGTGCTCATCCTTTTCTTTCTCAGAAATCTTCTAAAATGAGATACAAACCATTTCAATCCAAATGAGAATGAGATGATGAAAGAAAGTTTACATTTAAGATTATTCTAGCTCATTTCTTTTGAAAGGAACTGCCAGCTCCCAGATACTGAGCAGGGTAAGAAGTGGTAAGTAGTACTTGCAGAGAAATACTGTTTGACACCTTGAATTTGGGATAATTTATTGAAAACAAAAAAACCCTCATGTTTGGCCTAACTTTTATTCTACACTTCAGACACTGTACTGAATCCTTCCTTCTCCTCACCCGGCATCCGCCACAAAGCACTCCATGGTAAAGAGAAAGAATGTTTATACTTGCTTATCCTCTTTTGCGTGTGACAACACTACTGTCCAAGGTTTCTCTGCACTGGCTTGCTGACTCTACCGTATCCTAGAAAAGGGAAATGTGTCCAGAGCTGCAAGATGTAGCTCTGCAAGATGCTCAGCAAGAGGCTGCAGCTCTTAATTGTGAAAGAAACTTGCTTTCCAATATCAACCTACTGAAAGGTACCACTGCTGGGTTTTATGCTACAGAGACCAGTGGTGGCACACGTAACCATAAGTGACCCCTCCACACTTCGGGCATCATGTTATGGACAGCACCTGTACCATTCTGTCCTTTTCTCCTCTCAGTCCTACTGAATCACGTACTGATCTAAAGAAAACACATCTCTCTGGAGACAGCCTCCTTCCTTTACCTTCTGACAAGAGTACTGGCATAAAAACACCAGCTCAAGTGCTGCAGATGCCCAAATGAGAAATTACACTCTACAAGCCAAATGGGTGCAGTTGGACTTCCTGCACAGACTCAAAAGCCCGAAGGCACTCTCAGAAGTGGCTGTGTTCAATTGCTTTTTGCCTGCCACATCCGCCAACAGAGAAGCAGCACAAGATACCATCACTGCTGTCAGCTCCTGAGTTAACAGGAAAGCCACGGGGGCCAGGCGGTTCCGGCTGACCCATACCAGCAGCCAGGGCACTTGGAAGGGCTGTACTCCTTCCAGCCTCACTACTCCTGAAGCCTGTGTACCTATGCTTGCCTTAGAACAATATAAGAGAGATCATTTCTATTCCTCGGGGCTTTTTGGATCAAATTTTGGCATAATACAATTGGGGGAAAAAAACGATCTCATGAAACATACACTTCAGGGAGGAAAGGGAATAAAGGTATGTTTCAAATTGATCTGGAAATATTTTCCCATGTGAAATAGTTATGCTTGTCTCTTACAAAAATGAAATCCACTGGTGAAGGAAAGAAACAGTGGCATGGAGCACAAATTCGGCTAAACAAACAAAAAATCTTCCACAAACAAAACCCCTTCATAATATGTAAATTCAAATAAAAACATAACATGACCCTTCTGTCCCCAAGGACGAAGGCAAAAACAACATCCCAACCAACCCCCAAATATCTGCTATGTGGGCTTCCCTGCATTCATCAGAAAACAAAGTGACTTAAGTGTGACCAAAGCAAGCCATAAAAACACTAATTCCAACTCACAGACAGTCACCTCCTGCCCTCTGGAACAGATCCCGTCTGCTGCTCCTCCTACTTTCTAAAGGAGTCACAGCGTCCTTGCTATGAGTTTAAACGCTCTTTTAAAAACCATCTTATGTACACAATTACCCTGCCACCGTCCTTTGTTTCTATCCTGCCGATTATAGGAATGGCAGCATGCCGGTCTGCTTTCACATCCTCTCTCCCATGGCCTTCTTCACCATGACGGATTGTTTAGGCAACAACACCCACGAAGGAACGGGACAGCGCTTGATGCCTTCGCAGCACCTGGAAACGCGTCTGGTTCGCACCCCCGGCAAGCTCGCAGAGCAGCGCTCAGCAGTGGCCGTGTGCAGAGGCAGTCCCACACCTCCTGGCTACGGAGCCTCTCGCACTGCCCCAGCCCAGCCCGCCCAGGACACTGCTAACCTACAAACTTCATCTGCAAAAGATGCCGCAGAGGCCGAGTGCTGCTTCACAAGAGGCATAAAATCTGCTTGGCTACTTTCCATTCACCCAACAGAAGAACAGCTTTTTCTTTTACTGACATGCACACAAACCCTTGTCATACATGACAAACCCACACTGCAGAGCTGCTTGGTTTTCCTCCTTAAGTTTCTAATGCAGAACACAGCCTACATCAGGAATGCTCTGATCCAGTATGGCAAGTCATGCGTTCTTAGTTTGTCCTTGGTTGTCAACGGGGCTCAAAACACAGACTTTTTCTGCAGACATGAGTATTAGTACACACTGCCTCTGGTACAATACAGTAGCTGCTCTTGTATACTTAAAAGCCAGCTGTTTCTAATTGAGAAAATACGGAATAGGATATCTTCCAAACATCTTTCCACAAACTTGCAACAGGGCTTTGCTACTTCTAAATATATGAATAAAGCTATTTGGGAAAATTTTGAGGGACATGAAGCAACATTGAACTCCAAATTGAAAAAAGATGCAACTTCTGAAGCACAGTCCATTACTACAGAATGATAATTCCATCCTGAGTGAAGGAGCTTGTACCTGGACACTGCACTTCCCCACTCCAAGGCCAATAAATCTGGATAACGGGGCAATTACACCGAAGTGTAAATGCTCTGTATTTTTATTTGAGCTACCGAGCAGCATTTACGCTTGTTAAGGCTACCCGATCTCCAAACTGGCATTGCCCAGACAGCGTGGCTAGCATCCCAGGTTACGCCCCAACACTGAAGAAAAAGCAGCTGACCACCTCCGCACCATCTGTACAACCTGCACGTAACCATTCGCCACCACTCCCTTTCCAACTGCTCCCCCATCTAACACACTCACCTGCTAGCCACAGTTCTTCTGCAGAGCAGGAATCAAGAAGTGAAGGTGAGCACATGAAAACTTTGGAGAAGTTTGAAGCCAGCTGATCGCCTCGCTCTGCACTGCCAGTTCCCAAACCCGAACGAGTATTTATGCTTCTGGCTTAACACTATTTTCACATGGCTCTATAGAGGAAATGCCAGCACAGTGCTGGGCACAGCTGCATATACAGTCCCGCTTTAAAGCCTTTGTAAAATATTTCCTAAGGAGAAATTAAGGCTGGGACATCTTTCAGAAATATTTAGAACAGGTTTATGTCAAAGTTGCCAAATAGGTAAAGGGGCATGTTTTGGGGGGCATGTTTTACTTGCAGAAAATAAGCATGCTTAATCTATTAGTTTCACATTCAGGACTTATAAAAATATTCATTTATCTCCATTTTTTCATCTTTGTGGTGTATGACGTAGTACAACACAATGCCAGAGATCGAGAAGTGAGAGATTAATTTCTGAAAGCCATGTGTGGCTCATAAAAACAACAAACCCACTCCTTCAACAGATGCTTAAAAATATATGCATGCTTCATTAGTCTAATTTGTCTGCTCAGAGCCTAGTCCAAAACTACAGAAAACATTCCAAAACCACATCAAGTGCCACGGAGACCTCTGTGCATAATAATAAAAACAAACATGATCAGCAGGCATTAAGGACCTCAAACTGCAGGCGAAGTCTGATTTGCACATAACAGCTGGATGAAGCATTTTCCCCAACCAAAACATTGACACCACAATGTAATGTGCAACTGATTGCAGACAAACAAACCACAATCAGAACAGCCAATTTTCTAACTAGCACCAAACCGTGGAAATATGAGGAGCCAGAGAGAACAACAACCAAGACCTCTGGAAGACAATTCAAACGTAGAGAGTAAGACAAAAATATTCTGGAAAACGCGAAAATGTACATTAAGCTGTCAGCTTTGCAGTGTGGATTTGAAAGGGCAGTAATACGAAACCTGTTTATTACACCGCAATAATGATTATTATCTTGCCTCCAGGATTTTGGGGGTTTGTTTCGTGTTGTTCCCAAGTCTTGAAAACCACCGAGTTTTCTCACACGCTTTGGTAAGAACTCAACCAGCAAGATTTCAGAGAGTTTCAGACTGAGGGCCAACTACAAAACCGACCGTGCAACCCGAGTCCATCACACCCTCTATCTACACCACCTCCCCGCCTCAAAAGCCAACAATAGTGCAACAGTCGAGGCAAGCCCATCTTGCTAATGCCATACACACAGAGGAATGGGAAGCTCTGCTAAAAGAGGCACAGATGTCTTCTTGACAAACCACTAATACAAGCAAGTCCTGCTACTGTCACATTACATGGGATCAACCAGACATCTCCATTCCTGGGATCTTTCAAAAAGCACCTTTAATCCAGGTAAAGCTCATGCACAGCTTCTTTAAAAGTCTTCATAAGCAGACAAATAACCCAACAAGAACTTGACAGTTTAACTGGAAAAGAAATAAGTATCTTCTCTCAAGGATGTGCAGAGCACTAGGAAATAAAAGCATGCCTGCCATTACTGTGAAAGTGGCTCTTACATGGAGCTGGTTCAGCTATGCTGGTGGTGAAATTATTTGGACTGTGATTTGATGAGTCTTCTCTTAAATGCAGTTGTATAAAGGTAACTGGGAAGTGCAGCAGCCCCAACTTCAAAACCTCCAGCCATGAGGTTTTGATGAGATGGGCCTCCCAATGATGTCCTAAGATCACGATGATTCTTAAACCCCAGTTTTGCAACATGACCACATACAGCACAAAGCAGAAGTCTAAAAAATGAGAAACACTAACCTGTACTTTAAAATAACCGCAGCACGTGTCTCTCTCAAAATCAGATTAAAACCCCTCTCCTTCAGGCAGGAAGAATGAGACCGATACTCATCTTCCTAAATTTATTTCCTTAATGGTAACAACAACTAATGAGGCAGACACAAAACACAACACATATTAAGGTAAATAAACGGGAAAAAAGAAACCACAGCTAAGTAGTAGTTCTTTCATCATCAACAACAGCAGATGCTTCAGAGGGTTGATGGGAATACCCCTTTTCCTGCCAACCCTAATCTCCCTTAAAACACTAAAAATTTCAGCTCAAGGTGGGGAAAGAAGATACCTGTTTTTCTTCATCTTAGATAATGTCTAGATCAAGACTCAAAGCCTGATCACTTTCACAGCATCCTCCTGTACACATACACATGCTTTCAGGTACAGGTATTTAGGCATGTGTGTGGGTAGGAATACCTGCACACAGACTTTAATCCCATACGGTGCAATATTATTCCCATGAACCTAAAGTGTGCTTCAATTCCAATGAAGAAATCAATACAAGAACAGAGCATGAGCAGCATATTTCTCACACCATGTGTATGACATATGTAAGTAATAAGCACAAACGTTAGCACTCACTGTTCCCTTCAGGGCACCAAATCTCCATCCCCAGGCAAACAAACAAAATACCCCAGACTCCATGAGGGCAGGACTGTGGCTGATGTGCTCAACAACAAAATACCACTGGGTCATGAGCTACAAGCCCCATAAGTTCAGGGACATGATAATTAAAAAGGAACTCACATCCTCAGAGCAGCACATTTCTGTACCACTTCTTCCAGTTAAAGAGTATCAGACTAGGCAGCTCTTCTTAAAAACACAAACATCTACTTGCTTTCAAAAATCTGTGGTGATAAGTCGTAACTACCAAGAGGTGGGAAAGGATTCATATATTGTACAAAAATACTGCCATCTGGAAGTGACCATTCCAAAGCAATCAGCTCTCATTAAAGCATCTTGGCTCCAAAGGCAAGACAAAAAAAAGGCACCAACTTTTCTCAGTGTCACTGTTCTCTGCAAATATAAAAAAAAACTTCACTTGAAAAAATACAAATATTCAGGAAAGCCAAGAGAGTTACCAGAGGGCTTCCTTGTTCTTACATTATTATTTCTGATACTATTGAAAAGAAATTGTGTGTCTGAAAAGGTTCCCCCAAAACAGACAGACTTTGCTTCCAAAGTACCAGACGTCATACTATTGGAAAATTTCTAGTAAGGACTATTGAGATTTTAATCACAGCTTTGTCTTAATATATTGTCACATGTATTCCATTATGAGTATGGTAGTGGAAACAGAAGAAATATGTCGGCTCTGACAAGAGAGAATAAGTAAGTTGCTTCCCTTTGCCCTCAAGGAGGAAAAATGGTATTATTTTCCCTGTGAGAATGCTCAAGATATTATGGGGCAAGAGAAAGAAGTACTTAGTGCAAACAGTTTAACAAACCCCAGCAGAAACAAAGCACCTTATCACATACTTAGAAGTCTGCCAGGCTTCATGCCGACATTTGGTGAATCGACAGAATAAAATGTTTTGCACCTCCTGTGCCTCCTACTGATGGCACAAAGTCCTGGCTGGCATAAATGCTAGATAACTATTACAGTTAAAATCAGCTCCCTTCAAGTGCTATTAGATTTGCATAGTGTGAGGATGTAAAAGCTCCTGGACTTCAGTTTATTTGAAAATAAACACACTAGCAAGATCTGAAACAAGAACAAAACTTTTCAGACACCTCGATTACTTATAAATGAACAAAAAAATACAGCAAGAGTAAAGAAATTGCTTAAGTCTAGGAAGCAGCAAGGCAACTCATCTTACTGACTAGAGCCTAGCACAGTCCCAGCTCATTTCATCATGAGCTGGTTTCATGACAGCAATCGATTACTCAAGAGACTTTGTGGGAGTTAATGCAAATGGTAAACAAGCTCCCTTTACCTTGGGAGCTTTCCTTGATTTTGCAAAAGCATAAAAGAGGAAAAAAAAGAAAAAAAACTCCACATTTTTGAACTGCTGCTCCTTCTCTCAAAAATACAAGAAAACTGGTAGAATGATATTGACCCCCTCTAGCGCACACTGAAAACCATAAAACAGCTTATTTCTGAGCGCTTGAATTCAAAAATCATCTTTCTAGAATGATGACCTATCCTTAATGTTTTAGATTGATAATTACCGATCCAGGTACACAGATCCACAAGTACTGGACTGGACGCTCTACCAGTCAATGGAAATGTGTTCTCCATTAAAAAAAAAGGACAGTAGATTACTTCATCTTGGCAAGTTATTAGCACCACTTCTCAAGTCATAGTGTCAGAAAATCAGAGCATAAAGCCAAAGGTTAAATACAAACACCTTCTAAAACCATACTCAAGAAAAACCAAAGCCTTATAAATATGAAGGTTTAGTTCCAAGACTTGTGGTTTTATATGCTGGTGCAAACATCGATGATCAACACAACATGAATTTTAATTAAGTTGCAATAAAAAATAAGAGAGTCACTTTTGGGAGAAAAAAAAAGGCAACAGTAAGCCAAAGCCAATAGTCTGACCCTTTATGCGTGAAGCAACAGCTCACCACACATTGTTTGCATTTTAGAAGGCTGATATGTTAGTGGCAGCACTAAAGTCTGCTGTGGAGGACAAGTCGTTCTCGACTCTGCACGAAACTGAAGTCAAATTCCTGCCCAATACATGAAAACGGGAATTAGAGCTACTGATGCTGTATGTGCTGTGAAACATGCAAAGATCACCATGAAACACTATGAAAGGACTGAGGCTTTGTCTATCAGACACTTATTTGCTGATCCCAGCCTGTCAGCTGTCACTCTCGGTTGTAAAAAGCTGTCCATGAAAATGTATTATAGCCTCCATTATCCTCAGTGTTTTAGACCATGATAATAAAATATGTATTAAGCCAGAACAGCAACAAAATCATGCCTGACTGCTCTTGTTGAACACAAACATGGGAGTAATCTCAAAAATCTAATTGGCTTGCCAACGTCTGACTTTTTTATTATCATTTTCTAGTACACAAGGCTAGCAATCTAAGCATATAATTTCTTAAAATTATTAGACAGTGTTTCTTCTTTCTGTATAATAAACCACATGTTTGCATTGAAGTCTAAACTTACCACCAAATACATTTTTCTGGTAAATTTGAAAGCAGTTCCACCTCTACAGAACAACTTCTTACCATACATTTGTTCAATCCTTAATTGTTACAATTGTTAATTGTAATCTCCTATTTTAAATATGCACAAGGCTCTTGAGTGATTTTGACAGGCTTGAGATTTGATCTTCTCACCACGGGCTGAAATAATGACACTGAAGGAAAAATTCCACCACTTGGAGCTCAGCTGACGTGGAAGGAACAAATCCAAAATTCCTCCAGTATTATAATCAGTAACATATCAGCTTTTGCTTCTCACCATCTCATCCTATTCTCAAGGAAATTCTGTTTATTTTAAATGAGGGAAGGAAAAAAGCAACAATATGGAAGCAAAATATATGGAAAAGAACGAACAACCTATGACAAAACAAGACCCCAAACCAAATACAGCATTTTGTCAAACACACAAAATCTTGCCAGGACTAGACACTAATAAAAGAGCCGGTCCCACTGCCATCACAGTGAACTGGGAATTGTCATACAGTATCCACAATGCATATAATCATGTATGATGTCAGTTTGGGGGAGAAAGAGAGCTCTTCTCATGAGGAGATTAAGCTAAATGAATACAGGGATTAAGAAAAGGTTAAAATGAAGTCCAAGCACTCTCACTGGAGTACAATTCCTTTGCAAGCACTGTGTGAGTGCTGAGGAAGCGGGAGGCAGCAGCGCTGGCGACAGCAGGGCGCTGCGCTGGGCCGCCGTCCCCAGAGCCAGGCGTTGGTACTGACCTGCCCCAGCATGTCCGGCGCGATGGGGAACGTGGGCCAGATGGCTGAGTACACCCCGAAGAACACCAGCCAGAGCAGCATGCTTCCCCAGACGGCCAGGTGACTGAACTGCCGAGGAACAGGGAGAGAAGCAGAGTCAACACACGGCACTTCCTCCATTCACCCAGCCCAGAAGCGTTTCCCTGTTCAGGTCTCTGTCGGTCTCACTCGGGCCTGTCTACTGCTCTTGGTTTGGGGCCAGTAGCACAGGTTGTTCAAACAGCATAAACCACTTCTCTTTAATCTTTGCCTCATAACGGGGCAGACAGACACTCTTCTCAGCCAATCTATCTTACTTGGAGCTCCGAAAACTCATCAGATTTTCCTTGGAGCCATGATTTCTCTCATCTAGTTCCTGTATGCTGTCATGCACATGCCAGATTCAACACATAAATCACAGTAGAAATTTTCAAAGGTACAGGTTAAAGTTCACATGGACAAATCCCTTATGGCAGTGTAAACATCCAAGCCATACACTTCACTCACCTTCCATGGAGGAAGATTCAGTGCTGTGTGTAATACATTACCACAATCAACATCTACTGATCAACTTTGCTTTTTTTTTTGTTTTAAAGGTGTTCTAACTGATTTACAGATATGCAATGCAGTTTACATCTTTACTTGTTCTTTAGTCTGTCGACTCACTAAGAGAAAATAAAAGTACTATTAAATGACTGAGAGCACATCCAGCACAAACTTCTTCTCAGTTGCATTAAAGAAAGTAATTTTTCCTACACACCCCAACTGTTTTTCTGTTCAGGATGATTTAAGTTGTTTTACTTTTACACTGCAGTGGATGGAACCAGTAATTTCAGTTGTAACAAGCAACTGAGCTCATTATTGGCTCCAGCTTTTTTGGATGCCAACAACTCCTGTGGCTGATGACTTTGGCTCCAATTCAGAGAAGTACCTGCATAAATCTTAATTACCAATTACACATGAGTTCAGGAACATGGGAATGAATTCACATACTGGGTGCTGGTGGACACAGCGGGTTTGTTCAGCTCTCGGCTTTATACTTCCTATTGGATGACTGTGTCTGTTGACTTTTTGAACAGCATGTCTGAGAACCAAAGAAGTGTCTGAGTATTGTGTTCTGCTTGCTGTGAGAAGACAGAAACTTCTGGAAGAAGGAGAAGATTGCTCCTAATCTGCAACTACTGAACATCCTCAGGAAGGACAGCTTTGTCCAGCCCAGGCAGTGAAAACAAACAAGCAAGGAGCCTGCAGCACCGGTGCAGACTGGCAGATAGCTGGGATCAACTAGAGGCTACCCTACAGTAGAAGCATTCATACGACAAAATGTCAGAGGCAATGGAAAGAACACTCTTCTAAGGCACTCTCAAAAAGCTGGGATTTTGTTCAACCCTTAAAGTTGCTGGGCTAATAATAAGCAAGACATGGGATGGGCCCCTTCCTGGAGAGACACAGTGGGCAGGAAGATTTGTTTTCAAACGTTGTTATTTATTCTGTTTCACCCAGGAGATCTGACCAGCAACTCTTTATTTAAAACAAACAAAAAACAAACCAACCAAAAAAACCCAGCTCCAAACCCCCACATAACAAACAAAAACCTCCTAAATACTCACATATATGCTTGACTCAGTTTTAATGTGAAGAAAAGTAAGAAACTGAAGGATTTTTTTTTTTAAACACTCGGAGGACAAGAGGGATTTTATCCTTTCAGTCTACTTACTTTTCTGAAAACTACGGACAATTCATGTCAAGATTCTGACTAGAAGCCCTGCCCCAGTAAGCAACTGTAGTGCTCAGCTCCTCAAAGATCAAGTATTGCAAGGCTGCTGCAAGAACTCATCTTTAAGAAAAGTCAGCCCCATGCAATGGCAGAACAGCACCATCACTGCTTTCTGAAAAGGACGTGATACCTTCACTTGAGCCACAGCCTTCCTCTCACACAAGTGGACAGAAGGCTCAGGATAGCTTGGACTGGTGCTTCCCTAGCTCCTGGACTTTATGACTAAAAACAGTAAAAATAAAAGCAAGTAGAGAAACCAATCTCAGACACAGCCTTATTTTGTAGGAGGTCTATTTATGCTAGTGAAACGACACCAGTTTTTTTTGTCTCACTCAGGTTTTTCTTTCCATTCTGGTGCTAGGATAAGTTTCAAGTTTTGCAGCTCTTCATCCTTTCCAGCTGAGCAGACTTGGCTCATTTTACGTCGTCTTTACCTTCTTCTCATGGTTGTCCCAATCATCTCATTATCTCAGGCTTTTATCTGCCCTAACTGCTTCTCTGCCTTTAAAAGGGCTTCTGCGTTCTGCAAGAGCCCTCCTTGCCCTGCTTGAAAATGTTCCTTACACAGTCACCCCACCAACTTTTGCACTGTTGATTCTCCACTGACATCTGCATTTACCCCTGGAGACTTCATGTGCAAAACCAGGAGTCCATCAGACGTGTTAAACGAATGACAGAAAACAAGCAATCGAGGTTCTTGCATGAAAACTAGACAGAGTGTGTGGGCCTCCCATGTGCCCTGCTTACCTGAGACAGTTCCTACAGTGTGGTAAAGCAGTGATGAAGAAAGCTGTGTGTGCTTGGGCAAAAGCCTGCTGCAGTGTTCCAGATAGGCCATATGTAACATGAAGCTACTCCGCTTAACTTCGGTGTGTGGATTTTATTATGCATCGTGTTACCGCTTTTATCAAAGCCTTTTTTTTCCACGCTACCTACTGGATATACCAGGCTCCCAAACACTTTGACTGCGTTATTTATTTAGAGCTTTCTGCTGAAACTGTCGTGTTCTCCCAAGTAGCAGTGCCCCTCTCACTCTCCAGAACAAATTGCCGGTAACCAATCCACTTGATGATGGAGAAGAGGCTTAACTCAGTGTTGGTAAGTAACCTAAAGACTCTCTGTGTGTTGACTCACTCACAGCTGAAACTATAATCAACATCAGTTTCCGACATGATGAGAGTCACTGTTCCAAGCAATGGGACAGGATTTAGAAGTATATATAGAAAAAAGTTGATTCTAAACACAACTGTTCCATGAATAACAGTAACTTCTCTATAAAATGCCAGTGTTATAGAACTCCAACATCTACTAAACATTATGGTATCTTTTAAAAGGAAGTTTAGAAATTAGGGGATCATGATTATCCCCAAGTCACTGAAAAGACACCCATTACCTATCCAGGGAAGAGGAGAGAAGAGAAACCGTCAAACAATTCACAACAAAACAGGATCTAAACAAGCTCACGTGCCTTCAATGCAGACTCGGATATATGTTTTTCTGGTGCACGAGGGATTAATTTAAGGATTTTTGCATTTTAAAATGTTGATACACAACACAGAACTGATGCATAAGCAACAGTAAAAAACACCCAGATTTTATTTTCAGATGTGAGAATGGGGCAGAAAATATTAGCATCTCCCTAACAATTAAATAACTCATACAGATAACATTTCATCTTTAAAATTCAGAACAGATGTCATCTCATTGATCTTCACAGTTCCTCTGGGAGGAATGAAATAAAACATTTTACAACAAACAGAAGCAATGAGGTTAACAAGATCTAAGCCAAACCCTCCAAGAAACTGGTAAAATAAGAGTATCTCTCCTCAAAACATCTTAGTCTTGAGGGCAGAGTTTCTTTGTACGTCATGCAAACTGGACTCCTATAGAGTATCTTACTGGTGTGGAGAAAAAGGGACTCCATCAAAATGAAAAAAAAAATTAGTGTTTCAGAGGAGCTAGGGGAAAGAAAGGTGTTGAAGGTTCATCAACACGGGAGCCCTCCCCTCCCTGTCCCCCATGCTCTTTGGAGCTCACTGCCCTGCTGGATTCGGTCACCTACCAGTAAGAGAGCACTCGCACATTGCAAGTGAATAAATCAAGGAACCAATGTAACTATTTAACTAACACTCTTATTACACTAAATTTCAAAAAATCCCCAAAAAAATCTCAACCAATGTGAAGTCATCACTAGCTCTTTTTACCCAGTTAAAAGATGTTTTCAAAGTCCAGCTGTTTATCTGTGGGCAGACACCTTTCATTCCCTATTGCATTAATTTTGAAGGAGCTGCAGAGTACAAAGGACAATTTTCTTGATGTATTTTCCTAAGCAAGTACAGTAGTATGTTGATTTCACGCAAAACTTTCTCATTTTTAAGTAGAGATGTTGACAATACACTTTTAGTGTACTCTTCCCACTTCTGTCAGGCTGCCCTTTCTCATCACAGACATTGTGTGATCTACAGGTTCGTTCCTCTCACATTCCATACTTAGGGAGCTTAGCAGTCTATCCTTACATGAAAGATCCAATTAAAACTCTGAATTCCCAAACGATTTTTAGTACTTTTTATCTGTATTAATACTCATTAGGGAGGAAGGTGTGCTAATACAATAAAAGATGCTGGAAAGTACTTACTCTAGTCCAGGCGGTTGTTTCCAAGCCGGCTTTCAGACAAACAGTGACTACAACATACTGCAAGGAAAAAAGAGAAAGAAGACAACTTCATTATTAACATTCTCAAATTCCAAGGTGTTGATGGCCCAATCTTCCCTTTACACCTAAAAAGCTACTACCATTTAGGTAGCAACCCCAGAACTTGGCAGTGTGGGATGGGGGAAAGACAGAGCAGAAGCTATTGTTGGTGCGTGTCTGGAAAAAAAAATTAAAAAGGAAGAGGGAGAACCATGCACACAGCGTCAGATTGATTTTATTTTACTCATACACTTTCTTCAGGTTTACACCATTTTCTCATGGTAAAAAAAAAGCTGGAAAGAAATTGTACCATTCAAAAATTGCTAGGATACACAAACTTACAGTGTAAACTATGTTTCCAACAAATAAATAGTCAACTCCCTGTCCATTTGTGAATACTGCATCTGAAAGAAGAAGATAAGAATAATCATATTTGTTATCAGTTTAACAACAGAATGGACAAAAGAACAAGGAGATTTTCAGGAGAAAATAACCGGTCCCAACCTTTCCTTTTTGAACATCTAAAAGCACTCTTAGAAGCTGTGAGGTAATGATAATCCAAAGGTTGTATTCAGCCAGGCCTCAGACACGGTGCTCGGATAGAGCACATATCCATAGTCCTGGTTCCCAGAAGCTGGCCTAGCACAAGGGGAGGTGTTCACCAGACCCTAACATGAGATTTGCCTGTAAGAGCTGAGGTATGTCAGTGTCACTTCTTCTGTTGCTATCTGTACTGTGCTACCTATTGCCAGGTGCAACAAAACTTGCTATTTGTGTGCCTGTGATGAAAAAGCAGTAAAACACCAGCTGATTTGTGGTAAAAGAGAGCTGAATTAAGATGAGCGGTGAAAGTTTCACCTGTAAAGGACACATATAAACACCTACAATATCTCACTGGAGGTTAGTTCAGTAACTGAGCAGTATTCAGTCTCCACCCACCTTGTCTCTATCAAGTGTGCACAAGGGTAAGTACCTACATGTTAAGCTATCATTTGAAAGTGCCAACCTTGACAATACTTCAAATGTCCTTCAGTCTCTCTTAGTCCTCGCTGAACCAAACCGTAACACCACGAAAACACATTCAACCACCACGCGAATGCCAACCAAACTTGTCCTCACGGGAGTTTTCAAGCATTACTCAAGCATGGTAAGTATTGCTATTTTCACATCTTTTAAGACAACTGCTAGAGAAATACATGAACAGCAGGGACAAAAAGGCTTAAGATAAAACCTTGGACTCATTCCTAACACATACTGCCTAGCACGGTGAGCTTCTACCATGACAGCAACACTTCGTTAGATTTATGTGCAAAACTGGATCTGACATTCTTAAACAAAGGTTGTGTACTCTAGGATCAGTAAATGTTTAAGCCTATAAAGAGGAGTTCCTGACACCTTGACCTCCATGGTGAAGACCCTGCCCAGCTTACAGGTAAAAACCCCCTACATATTTAGTCAGTGCAGTTAACCCAAGCTACTTGTTTTGTTTTGCTTCTACCGTGGCTGCTCGTGGCTATCTCCAAAGAACGGACAGGCTCTGAATATTTTCCAGAAGTTGCTAGTTCTGTATCCCTGCTTTCTTTTCAATATTAACTACTAAGGAAGAGCAGCAGATAGACTAGTGACTAACACTGCAACTGGAGCTAAAGCCTGTGACAGCTGGGCTAGGAACTGGCATGGTTTCTAGCCACTGGCATCTCCCTCGGCCCAGCTCCTCCCCAGTGCCTTCGGGCATTTACCACACTGTTCACAGAGACACACCAAGATTTAACAGTCACCCTGCTCCTTCCTCTGGTGTCAATGAAAAAGGTGAAGAGCGCTAGGGAATTTAGTCTCCCATGTCCAATGAACCCTGCTGGTGCCACAAGGCTCAGTTTATTAAGAAAAAGGCATTCCTAAACACATATCAGTTTTGATAGAATAAGCTGACATGACATGGCCATGTTCTAGTGTAACATCACAGTGAACATTTAAGTAATTGAATAAATTTTCCCATAAGTCTCAACTTTTTAAAGTTACATTTTAATGCAGTAAGTTAATGTCTTTATTTTTCAGTGACTTCCATGACCTTTCATTCTGGGAGGCTACATGGTCCTGAAAGGAATGATATTTGTGCTAATGAGAACAGCAGGATGCTCAGTGAACACTCATTTCTGAAGCTATACAAGTGCCCATTCATGGACTACATGTACTTCACATTCCAAGGAGCTCAAGAGGATAAGAACCATGCCAGTGTGAATGACACATTTTTGTCTCTGGCACTGAAATCCTTCTTGCACTTGGAAACGCAAAGAAACTTGAAAATTCAATATTCATTCCTCTCTGGAAAACAAACTAAGCAACCTATTCAAAAGAACTCAGAAAGTTACCCTCTGAGCTGGTATTTCAGTCTTACAATCCTAATTGTTGAAATGAAAAGCACATTATCTACTTAGGAACTAGAAAAACATCTATGGAAGACTACGTAATTTTAATTATAAACACGACAGATGTCAATCTAAAATTTCTGAAGCTGAATTTTAAAAAGAGCTACTCAAGATTAACATTTGTCATAAAAACAGTGTAACAGAACAACAAAACTCCTCAAATCAAAACAAAAACCAACCAACCATAAAAGCCCCTCTCCCGTGAAATAGAACCTTGTTTTAGCCCACGTACAGAGGAAATGGAAGCCCCTTTCTTGTATGGTCCATCAGCCAGCATGTGAAGTTCCCACTGAGGAGATGATACTGACATTTTAATCAGCCAAGTAGAGAAACATGAACCTAACCCCCATAGGTATCTTTACCATCATGCCTCTGACATGAGCATTCATGTTCCCTCCCTTTCCATTTCCTTCACCTCCTCCCCAATTAATCCATTCTGGAGCCGAGAAGGTTTTCTAAAATCAGTGTTTTCCAGGAAAGAGTTTCACTTGTGAAAAATTTATGATTTTAGATAAACATTCTCTTCTCCGCCACCCCTAAATTCCTCACCTGATCTAACCCTATTTCTTACTACAATCAAAGAATAGATTTCCCATGGTTTTTCCCACCCGCACAACCTACCTATTGGGAAGATAGGCAGGAACCAGATGGGATTTACTGGTTTGTGAAATACCATGTAGTTGCATTACCCTAAAAAGCAAGACTTAATAACCCTAATTCGTACACCAGAGAGTCTCATTCCCCCAATATCTCTGACTCTTGATCCAGTTTACTTTCATCCCAGCCAATTCTTTTTCACGCGTTATGGAATGGGAGAGTTCCAACAAGATATAAGCAAACAGTCGTAAGGCACCTGCTGTAAGAACATTATTCAATAAAATGCTGAGATCTCAACACACTACAAAAAAAAAAGGCATTTTGTGAAACATCATTCAGTACTTGGGTAAGACTTCTTAGCAAAGCAGTAGTTTTATTTTTCACCTATTAACGTCACTATATGAACAACAATTATGTTAAATTAGAACAATTTCTGAAAGCACTAGACAACTCTCCAAGTTCAGCAGCTAAAGACCATTGAACTGTCTGGCAGCATTACTCCTTGGGACTTGTCACGACCCCCCGTTCTGCGAACACACTGGTTCTGTAAGAGCGAACGTCAGTTACTGATGTAAGAAATAATGAAGCCCTTACCATGCTCCAGCACTTTCAGTGGAAACCAGAAAAGAATGATGGAATGGATAAGGGCATTGATGCAGTGACCCCAGAAAACCTGAGGGAAAACAAACCAAGCCATCAGTAAAGTCCAAAACTCTTGACCTCTCTCTAACTCCTAACAAACACTTCATTGTGTAGTTTAGAGTCAGAAAATGTTTGTCCTGAAATGAAATACCCAAACTTCTGCAGGATCTATTTCCTCCTACAATTTCTGCTCTTTCACAAGAAAACACTGTCCAGTTCGATCATTTTATTCTACCAACTTAAAACATAATAGGCAAGCATGCTTCAACTTAAGATCTTTATTGAAATAAGGCAGACAGAAGGAGTCAACTTTGTTTAATTACCTCAAAGAATCATTTTAAAAGAGTGATTCAGTATTATGAAATGTTCTACTTTCTTTTAATGGACAAACACTTTCTGCTCCAAGTTTTTAACTTGCAGATATAATGCCATTTTGTACAAACTAGAGCTTCACAATTTCCTCTCCAAACAAAGCAATCATACAGCTTCCTTGATTCAGAAGTACATTTAGATGTGCTTGTTATGGAAAAGACAGAATACCAAATGCTGGCATTTTCCAGCATCTAAATAGCAAAATGTAGTAAAATGTGTTCTTCAAAACTCACAAGACCAAATAAACCAATTCGAATTCTATTTTCCAAAAGAACTACTGGAACAGAGCTATACTAACTATGAAAAAGCACCCTAGCAGAGAGTGTTATGACAACACATATGTTAAATTAAATCCAGGCAATGTCATCGTGACTTATCAGTAGCTGTGAACTGAAAAATCATAATTGGACATAAATCTAACCTTGATTCAAAGTTTATGGATATTTCAGGACCAGTTTCAGGTGAAGTCACAGCAGAAAATCCTTACTTATAAACAAGAAAAAAGAAAAATAATCCTTTGGAAAGAACTGGGAGGCTGAACAATCACTCTCAGTGGCTAGCATACTGTTACTCAGAAGTAACAGTAGGAAATAAGTTATTTACTGACAAGAAAAATCTGGAATATAAGAATGCTTATGTTTGTTGTTAAATTAACAGGGTTTCCCTTACCCTTGTGTTGAAACCATCTGCATTTTGAGTGATCTTGTATAGCTGTGGAAATCTAAGCATGCTATCTTGAGTACACGATCGTTCAAAAATTCCCAGAGTAAAGGGTGGCAGTGCTGTGAAAATCTGCAAGGAAAGCAAATACTAATTGAAAGCAGCTCTTAGTTTTAAACGTATCTCATATAATGTTTCCTTATCTAGACAACAGCAAAATTCCCACAGACTTTAGTGAAGACTTACTACTACCTAGCATGTAATTTGACATCATTTTCAATGGTCCAAACAAGTCCAAACATCAATTTCACCAATTTGTAACTCTCAAATATTGACTTATGAACAAAAGAAACACGACAGAAAATTCATATTATTAACCAACAAGCTTAAACCCGAGAAGTTAGGCATCATTAGTTTCTGCTGTACCAGCTAATCCAGCGAGGGTCAAACACATCGGACTGCAAAGGAAAGACAACACGTATTTTCACAAAATAGCCTTGTGGGAATAGGTTCCAACATAGCTGCAGTCGTAGCCATAATTAGATAGGCAACATGCTTAACCAGTGTTAAGTTTACAGACAGAGTAAATGTGGAAATCACATTAAAAAAAAAATCTACTCAGCAACAATGGCCTTTCTGCATTATGGTACTTTGGGGATTCCCCTGGCAGGCATGAACTGATAGGAACAAATTAACTGCAGCGTGTGTCTGTGCTACGGGCAGACGCTTGGATGACCAAGCCTCGGAAGCTTTCCAAGACAGGCAGCGGGACACTCTGCCAGAAGCAGAGTAAATTAGCCTCCACTGACTTTAACATTGTTGCTCTTAAAGTGTTTCCAGGATCCGAGGCAGCTCATTTAAAGCCGTCTTGGGTATCCGTGTTTCTTGCAGTCCGCAGTGCAGGCACAGAGTGAAAGTAACACCAGGGTGCAAGCCTGAACACTAAACTTCATTCACTTCCTTTTACATTAATGGTTTATATCAGAAACTTCATTTTTAATCCTATACATACGTATATTTTTAACAGTTTGAGAAGTGTTCTTGAAGTTAAGAGGCAGCTTGGAGTTATGAACCGTTTCTAGGGTGTGTGCACATTTGGAGAAGGCAGGCTGTGATTCCCACCAGCAGCAAGCTGGCAGCTGGGGAGCAGACAAAGAACAATGTGGAGGAACAGAGACAAGTGAGAATCAGTAATCACAACCCTCGGTCCAGTGGGAATTGCGCATCTTCGGTCATGAAGTGATAAACCAGATGGCTAAAATGGCAGCGGGCTGAGGGCAGAGAACTGAAACTGAGAGCACCGGTCCAATATATGCCAAAGAAGACCATGTTCGCATACAGCTTTCATGTATTTCCCCAGGTTTCTTGTGCGTATTGGGGCATTTGCATTTTCACTTGAAGTAAATCTTCCAGTGGTTTTGATTACAAAGGCAAACCTCCAGTGTGAATCGGTGCAAAATCAGGAATTACAACGCTTCTATGATTTCATACACTTTATACTTTAATGAGACTGCTAATGAAATAAAGGGTTAATCTGCACAGAAGAGAATGACTTAGCTAAAAGCACTTCAAAATCTAACCCCTTCAAATTGTGGAAGTCCCCTAATATCCTGCTAGCACTCGATTTTCCATGAGTCCACACAATCAGTTCTAATTTTAGAAAACACCAACCTTAAAAAACAAGGTGTAGCTTCTGATTACAGAAGATGAGTTTTATCCAGAAGCTTTAGGTAGGGTTGATAGATTCATCAAATGAGGTTTAAAGATAATAGATGCAAATATCTAAACATGAATGACAGAGACTACATAACAGTCAGGAAATTGGGGTGAAGAGAATCAAGGGAATGATAAATCCTTGAATAAGTATCTTCAACTAAGAGTATGAAATCTTATGAATATGGGGGCTTGTGCCATCATTTTAAAAATTAATGTGACAGAAGTTAAGTGTTTCCATTAATACTACTCAGTGATAATTTGCTGGCTTTTTCTGTATTAGCATATATTTGGAATGAGCTTTTTTAAAGAAAAAAATTAAATTCCCTCCTTGCAAAGAGACTCTTCAACACTAACAGCGTCCTAACAACTTCTAAATCCAGGCACCAGGCCACTCGTCAGTAACACTACAAAGGTAACACTGTCGAAAGCACCCACACAGGTCTATGGTATGCTACAGAACTTGGTTCCAGAGATCCTTCGGACTCTAATCTATGTGATTGATTAAAAAATCTTACTGATTAAAGTAATAAAGTCATATGACACAGTGTGGCACCCTGCAGGCCATGTCAAAAGTCAGAAACCACTCCCAGACTGACACACCCTGCTCTTGTTTCAAGTGCAAAATGCTGGTGACAGAGCGATGCAACTTCTCTTTCTGTACCTAACAGAGCACGAGTCAACCCAAAGCAACTGCGTAACACTTCTCTCAGCATCTAACTCTACAGGGTCTGAGAGAAAAAAATTAATCAAAACTCAAAGATTAGGAGTATTTTGAGCATGAACTGTCAGCAAAATATTCAGTCCAAAATACTGAAAATTCTTTCAATGAGGAAATTAAATTCTACCTAAAACCTCCGGAGTTTTATGCAGGTTATATCAGGCTAAACATCTATTTTCAAGGTGTTCTCCCAAATTTCTTTTTGCAATAAAAGTGTAATTTTAATTTTTTTTTTTTCTACCTCAGAATGGATTCAAAATGGCTTTTACAAATGAACTTGCCTTTCTTGACATACATCTAGGACAGTCACCTGTGAAAAATGGGACACAACAAAATAATACAGCAGTCCCAAGCACTATCAAGTCAAAACATGTAACACTTACCACATTATACAGACCAATGCACCATCGCTCAAATAGGATCTGGCCAGAAAATCCATTAACGAAAGCAAACCAAAGCTGAAAAAGAGACAAGTTACAAAAAGCTTTAGATTACTTCTGCAGTGCATGCTTCCATTTACAGGAGAGGAGCGGAATACAGACCACCATCTGGAGACAGATGCTTGTCATGCTCTAAAAATAATTATCAGCAGTGCCAGGCAATTATTTTCAAGTCCTACATTTTAAATACTGGCAGAGTACTCCTTGTTTAAAATGAAATACTCAGGCAATGGAGCAACTTGCTGTATTTACATCGTAACTCTAAAAAACCAGATGGCATCAAACTATTACAAAATCCTTATCACTGGCAAATTAACATGCTTGAAGCCAGAAGCCAACCTCATTTCCATCATGGTTGGTGAAGACCAGAATTTTCAAGATAACTGTGTTTTGATGGATGCTCTGCTTAACTCGTGTTGCATTTTTACAGTCCCAGAATTACAGTGATATCTACTTGTCACTTACATGATCGCATTATAATTTTATTGTCTAAATGATGCAAACATTATTATTTAATAAACTACCTATTTAACAATTAAAACTGGAAGAGGTTGCAAAAACAGGCTGCAGAGTCTTTATCCTTTAACAAGTTCACAAACGCAACTGGGCAAGCCCTGAGCAACCCGGTTTGCATTTAATATTCACCCTACTTTAAACAGGAGGTTGGACTAGATGGACTTCAAGTTGCCTTCCAACTGAGGGGATTCTGAAATGACACCATCCCAGGAAACAGCTTTGAGCTTCAGTGCATAGGTAAACTCTTTTCAGCATTTCCTTGGATGCAGCTTCTTTGAGCCTATTAATCTTGCTTAAGCACCTTTTTGAAGCACAAACTGCTGTATTGGGTTGGAACAAAGTTTCTTAGTGGGCACTGAAAGAAGCTTAGGAAACAATGTAACAAAGAAGGGAAAGAATTATCATTTTCCAAGTAAATTGGAAACTGGAAGAACAATAGCAGTTTAAGGGCATCCTGAAACAGTTTGCATGTGAAATCATTACACTTATTAGATAACAAAAGATTTCTGTGAATTTCTGGCTATAGTCCCTTTTAAAATCCACAGTACGCCATGTTACTTTGTTCAAAATTAATTCAATATTCCGAGCGAGAACACTCCCTCTAACCACCCTCTTTCCACATATTTTCAACGTGGACTTGCATTTACTTTACAAGTCCACGTTGCACTGGATGCACTAGGTATTTCAGAGCAGTCAAGTGATAGCCATGCCCATTCCCTTCCCACTCCCAGAGGGCCCACGGCACTCAGTGCCAGGTGTCTGTTCTGACACCATTCTGTCACTCACTTGGCAGCACTCTCCTACCAGCATCATTTATTCTCTGGCTCACGTGTGCAGTATTAGTGGCCTAGCAGAACACATCAGATAACAAGCAGTTAGCTGTACATCATCTGATCTCTGCTCTGCTCCCACCCAAAATGGATATGGAAGAATCAGGGGGAAAAAAAAAACAAACAAGAAGAAAATGAGTGCATCAAGACCTATCACTGTTTTCATAGATGCAATATCTAAAAAGACCAGGACTCTAACATGGGACAGAGGCAACTTCACGGAAGACTAAAGTATTTACAAGATTGGAAAGAATAACAAATAGCTGTTCAAATAGGCACTGCTGCAAGACATGAAATTCACATGCTACACAAAAGGAAAAAGTGAAACCTTTTCACACAATACACAGCTGGTCTATGGAAATGTCTGACAGATGATGCTGTGGATGCAAAAGGCAGTTTGAAAAAAATCACGGAGGGAAAGCTGGAGACCAGATGAGTCTGCCAGAGAACTACCACTGTTCACAAACCGGAGACCAGGTTAGTTGAACTCTTATTTCTCTACAGCTGTTCTTACAGCTATTATATCACCATTCTTGTTTAAAATTAATCATCATTAATCATCAGTTCTAATGCCCTCTGTGTTCAAGTAGGAAACAATGACACTGATTCCAACTCATCTGTTTATAGCTATGCTTTGCACAGTAGGTCATCTTTTTAAAATTACTTCCTGTAATTTTTTTAACCTTCAGCTGCTCTTTCAAGTAGGGAGTTTCTATTTATTTCTCACTATATTATTCTGAAGTTTGCACTTTTCAATACCTGCTGCCCTTCGTGCAGCTTGTAGTTTACAAGTGCCCTCGTAAGCTTCCTGAAGGGCCAACAGCTTCATTCCTTTACCACTTAGCTGAAATGCACCAGCCTACCATAAACTGCAAAGTATTTCTTAGGTTTCCTAAAAGAAGCGCCTCTTTCTTTCCCATTGCCAAACATGCATTCAATTAAAAAAGCCTTTAAGCATTCACCTCACCAGCTCTGCCCAGAAAAAGGACAGAAGACACACTCTACATCCCAACTTTTTATCATCAGTTCTATTGTACTCATACCTTGAAGGAATACTCTCTAAATCTCGCTCTGCGGACACAATTAATGGCCCAAAGCAGCACACTGGCCAGTCACATTCTCACCCTTGCAATGTTCCAGCCAGTTCCACATGTAAGCCCTTCAAAAGATACATATGAAACATCTTTGGTACAAAGCCTGAGGTCCCAAAAAGAAACCACAATTTATTTGGGGGGTTCAAGTTAGGAACTTGAGGGTTTCTTCCAGGAAGAATCAGAGCTTTAAAAAAGCATACTCACAGATATTTAGCAATAATGATCTAGGCATTTATCATCTCCAGGCTTGTTGCAATTAATTGCAACGATGAATGAGGGCAGCAATTCTAGAAACCATAAATAGCTCACAAATCAGAAGCCTGTCTGGCTTAGTTGGCAACCTGACTGCGCTCTGCTCAGTTTTCTAGATCCCACTGGGCAAAGCAAATTTCAAAGGCTTGGTAGCAAATGATGAGGCCTTTTATAACATTGGCTCGTGCTACTTAGGGAACAACTGCTCTCTGAAACCATAGCTTCCCACAACTAGTCCTCCAGCAGCAGACATAGCTGATTTTCCATCAAGAGGGTAAAACAAAGCAACCAGACTTTCTGTAGCTAGCCCATGACTAGAAGACAAGCCCTAAACCAGGCAAATCTAACATCTTGGATTCTTAGATTCACATTTCCCTACAAAAATATTAGCAATAATGATGACAGAATCATGTAAAACTTGGGACGAGCAGAGCCGTTAGGATGCCTTAGAGAGCAGCAGACAGACAGACAGAGTACAAGTGAAAAACACCCACTCAAAAGACCAATTCCTTCCACTCAGGATGTGCTGCCCTGCCACAGCTGCATGGTGCAGCATTCACTAAAGACCCTGCTAACGCCACATTGAAATGAATCCATCGGCATAGGAGAATACCGAGATGGCTGTGTCTGACTGGGGTAAATAGGTATTTAGCTGTCACCATCTTGAGTCTTCTGCAGCATCTTTCAACACTGAAAGAATTTTCTTCTATGGAAAAGTTTTCTCCCTATTTCAAAGGCTGATATAATTTGGATAGGCAAGAACCGACATTCAGAAAGTTCAGTGTTCGGCCATTCCAAAAGTCCAATTTGAACTTTCCCTTTCGGCAGTATCCACGCAGGTGAAAACTAGAAGCGAGAACATTTCCAGCGCTTACACAAGTCTTCATGCACCACAGGCTCCAAACAGAGAGCAAAAGTTGTCGCTTTTACAACACACTGAAAAGTAATGGCTATGCTTGTTTTTTCCACAGATTCACACTACCAAATGCCAGCTGACAGAAAGACTGTGGGACACTGTCTCATACTTCCTCAATATCTTCATGTCAAGAGTAAATCAGATACTCTGCACAAAATACACATTTATTTTGAATTTAACACAAGCCATAAACTGCCGTGCATGGTTTAAGGACCAGCTGTTTGTAGAGAGAGCATGGTATACCTGAAGGTCAGCAAAGGAAAAAAAACAACTCCCAAAACCCTCCACCTTAATGTTCATGTTAACAAAATGTACTAAATATATTTGAAGTTGCAACAAGCCATGCTTGACTCAGACTCAGTAAGCTGGTAGGAAAACTTGCCAAGTCTGCCTGGCTTGCCAAGCTCCAGGGGTTTGCAGGGCTCAGCTCCAGTACTGCTATGAACAAATGGACCCAAAGTTATTAAACCTCTTTTCTGGCTGGAAAAAAGAAATCTTTTCACTTTAACTATTACCTAGCTGCCAAAAAGCTGGAAAAGCTTATTTGTAACTCAGCTACAAAATATATATGTTTCTCCCAAGAAACAAGAGGTCCAATTTAAATGTAAAGAGGTTCAGACCTAGGGCCGAAATCTGGGCCGATACATTGCGGCGCTTTATTAGAGCAGATATTGCAAAGAGGCGAAACCAGTAGGTACTGGGCAAAAAGAAACTGGAACGCTGCAAACTGAAAACTAGCCCATGTTTCCTGCCTTGAAGTGTGGTTGCATTCTTTAAATAAGAAACCCCACTGCTGAAGCACTCGATGCCAGCTGTGATGTGGGCACTTTGCCACTAGAGAAAGGGGAGAGGGGAATAAATCAGAGGTCAGCAAAAGCCAACAGATGGTAATACTTGGTTAATATTGACTTCAGCTGCAGGCAAACTGAGGATCTCAAGGTAGAACAGTCCCACACTGCTGTTTTGAGCTACACAGCACATCCACCTGCTCTAGAGCGTATTTTGAGAAAAGATCAAGTATTGTTTTCAAAAAATATTCCCACTCGAGCAAGTTGGAAGGCAATTTTAATTGCATTATTGCTTCATGCATAATTACTGCAAAATTAATGCCTGAAATAGTAGGAACTAATTTATTTAAGTGCTCTAAGGCACGGGGATAGCAAATCATCTATTCTAAATGTGTATATTTATGAAGGCTTGATAATAGACAGCTTAACGAGTACTAGAAATGTTTTCCCAATTCTGCTAAAGGGCACAGAAAGCTAATGTAGTCAGGGTATCAACAATTGCCACAGGCACCAATTATAGCCAGACTGGATGCCTTTACTATTCAGAAATTAGTTAAATTCTCAAAATACCCTCTCTCTCAGCACACACACATTTTGCATGTTCTTACCAAATAGGCTCATTTACAGTTTGCCCAATAAAGCAGGTTTGTGTGTCTCCTGTGCAGTTCATTAATAATGTATCCTGATTTAAAATCTCTCATTACAGATGTCTCTCTCAACACCAGCCTCTTATTCCTGCACAAATGCTCACAGCCTTAAAATAATCTCTTCATTAGAGAATGTACAGCACCAATTTTATAATACAGGCAAAGTGTGTTAGTAATAAGATTTGACAGGGTAGGCATGGCTGTCTGAGACTCACTTCATTTGCTGAGGAATATTTCCCCTGCTCGTTTTATTCCCCCCAGTGTTTATTAATTCTTTGCTGAAAACAGATCGATATTTTACAACTAAAAAGCATTTGCTCTAGGCCTGTGCACTCCAAACAAGTGCCTATTCAAGGTTAAAAATCATCTCCAGTCTTCTCTGCCAGTGTTAACAATTATTTTCAAAGTTTCACGCTGCTTTTGTCTCATTAAAAAAACCTTATGCATTGACTGCAACGCTTTGTCATATAGATACTAGAGCAGCCACTACAATAGAGATTTCCTGGCTTTAAACACTGATTTATTAAACAAGCCTGAACAGCTGTTATTTCTCCCATTCTATTTCTTCTGTTCCTGACTTCATGTAGTTTATATACCAGCGTACTAAAGAGCAGAGGTTTTATCAGGTTCATCTTTCTCTGTTTACAGAAGAGGCATTGCAGAAAATTTTACTCCTTCCTTATAAAAACTGTTTTTGTGCTCCTCTTCTCTGACTGATCAGCTGCCAACACGCTTCCTCCAAAGCACAGGTAACATTTAACAGGAGAGGCAGGCACAGAGCAGAATGGAAGGGGGAGAGGGCAAGAGGAGCCTCACCCCATACTTAGACTCACAGTTCTTCCCGTTTCAGTCCTCAGAATAATTCTGAAGACTTTATAATTAAGTAAGAATTAGCAAAGATCTGGGTTTTTTCCTCAGTGTTTCCCATGAGAGAACAATTACACTGCTTGTCCCAGGAGTTCCGAGCATTGTGGAAAGAAACCGCACCTGCAGATGACAACGCAGTACACATCAAAGGACCTTACCACTAAGACATAAGAAGATTGCCCCTTCCAGCAACACTTGGCCCCAAATACACTGACAAATGTGTTTAAAAGCATGACAAAACATAGCAGGCCATGCCAATGCCTTTTGTTGGGTAGTGGTTTACTTTTTTTTTTGTTCCCGGAGTTACACAAACACCTAATCAGTGTGCTAAATTATCCTATTAATGTTTACGTCACTGGTAAAATGAAGATACAGTCCATTAGAGCACATTTAACAGAGCTGTGATATAACTTTTTTTTTTTTTTAATCTTATGAAATCAAGTAGAGAAAAGGCAGGCTATTTCTGCATCTCTTTCGGTGCTAAGTATTCCAGGGACTTAATATTTGTCTAGCACACTAATTGCTGCAGAAGCAAGCCTATGATAATGCGATTAAAAATGGCCTGCCTTGCCAGAGGGCAGATGTACTTGCCAAAAGATGTGGTTAAACTTAGCAACTCTTCAGA
This sequence comes from Mohoua ochrocephala, assembly GCA_013398855.1. NCBI lineage: Eukaryota > Metazoa > Chordata > Aves > Passeriformes > Acanthizidae > Mohoua > Mohoua ochrocephala. Next base: position 139,886 of record VZTA01004762.1, read on the forward strand.
ACATTTCCCTTTTACGAATATAGACAGCTCTATTCCAAGTTTATTTTTCATCCTTCCTTAAGTTTTCTGAAGAAAGCTGACACTGCTACACTAGGATTTTCGGACGTATATATGGGACACCCTTGAAGTCACAGGACCCACACAGTGACTTGTCAGAAATCAAATTAAAACCCAACATGGCTCAGTCAAGCCCTACTAGGATGCAGAGTTTCAGCGTATCTGCATGGTCAAAGGGGTCTAAACCCACAGCTAATGCAAGGCTACCAGGACTGATGATGCTGGGAAATTGCCAATCGTTATCCTACAATGCAGCCAGAGTGTCCTGCTCTGGCTGGCAGCCAGGCTGAGAGGAAACAAGGCAGGATCTTGTTGTCCACATCCTCCTCCCATCCCCAGCCTGAGGAGTGAGGAAGGCTCAGCTCCTTGGATGGCAAGCTGGGAACATCATGCCAGGCCACACTGTCTGCTGCCAAGCAATGGAAACTCGTGCTGTGGACTCCCAGTGCCATCAGCCCTCCTTTACAAAGCAAACGACTGTAAAGAAAGGTTTCCACTGATGTGGACATCGTCCTTATGCACACGGCAGCAGTGACTGCAGGGCTGGAGTCCATTCAGTCATGTTAACATGTCTTTGGGGGGGCTGTTTGGTGGGGTTTTTTGCCTCTCGGACTTACCCAATCAACTTCTTTAATTGCCCTTGAGTACTAGCACATCACTGTGGAACTGAGAAGTACAATATGACTATTAATAGCTTATGGTATCTCCTCAGCACATAATCAAGACAGACTTGATACAAGTTTCACAACTGTGTAATTGACCCACATCACACACACAAGATAAGGACATGCTCCTATGTGGTTTCAAATGATCTGCTGGCTATTCTGAAGCTATGTGGTGTCTTTAACCACCGATAACTTAATAGAGGTGCTTTGGATTTGTTATTCTTAATTTGTTCCCTAGTGCTGAAATAAACAAATGAAAAATAGACAGAAGTTTACCTATTTACATTGATAGGTGAGAAAATGTCAACAGTTTCAGGTAACTTATTCACCTGAAATTCTGCTAAGTACTCAGAGTCCACTAAGAAAATATATGTCCAATAGCAAGAAAAGCAATATTTGAAACAGAAGATTAGGGAATTGTGGAAGAAAAGATGCTACTACTATTACTCAAGTAAGGGCAGTGGAAAGAAAGCACAGAAACAGTTACAAAAACCATCAACCAGTCTGGTACTGGATGTAGGAGCACAAGGAAAGCCAAAACACAGCTCTGAGAGTGAAGCCTGATAATGCCATGAGTCAAAAGTGAGGCTAAACACACCAAGGCTCTTCACATGTGGGCTGGGCACTAGGGCTCACTACAACCTGAATAAAACACATCACCACAGAATGTGGCAACAAAATGTTTCCACACCTCTCATACCAAAGCAAAAACAGAGACCAGGAGCTAAAACACAAATCTGGCCCTAGAAATAAGCACAGAAAATGCAACACACCCCCCTGCTACCAAACACTCTGTGTATTTGGGAAGAGGAGAGTGGACATGTAATAAGCATTTTTATGACTGTAGAACCATTAACCCTTGAGGGGTAGAGGGTATCAGGAAGGAGCAGGATAGGTATGGAATTAGAGAAAGAAATTTATAGAATGGTGTAATTCATTAAGAAAATGCTACCACTTTTGCTCTTAGTTTCCTTCATATCATAGCATTGTGCAGCTGGCAGTTTCCATTTAACCTATACGTAGCTTAATAAAGTAGAGTTACCAATGCGTGCCCAAATGCATCCATTTATACCTGCATATGACACAATGAGCAATAAGATAAAAATTAATAAGGAAGTTAATATTCACTTAATGTAGTTAAAATATAGTTGTGCATTCTTATTTCCTGGACGTGAACCTATGCAATGTGTTAGAGTAATCAAAATTATTTTAACATTTCCAAGGACCAGATGCAATCCCAGTACTGACTGAATAAAGCTGAGAGTGACCAAGACCCTGACTGTTACTATTCAGCTCCTATTTTATAGGACATTTCACTTCAATTCTTTCCCTTCTTACTTTTATTTGCAGAAGTCCCTTATGTTACAGTTATAAATGCAGGTTCACAGACTTTGCTTTTCTTGTCACCACATAAAGGAATCCTTCTGCAGAGCTGCTGAATTAAGTGTAATAGGAGCAGTTCTGTAGCAAGGTCATTTTAGGTCTGGAACTGCAGTCCCCTTAGGATTCCCTGTTATGGCTACGTGAAGGGCCAGGTTTCCCTTGCAAGTCTGTATTTCCCCCCTTCCTCCCTATGAAATAAAATTCAGTCTCTGTAAGACCTTGAATTAAGCTACTTTTATCCAGGAAGTTTATATGAAGTTTCCTGACAGCTTGGAACCCAAGGAAAATAGCAAAATTAGCAACAGAAAAGCCAGACCACGATAGAAACTGCAGCTCATCTTCTGTCATACTGACAAGAGTACACCTTTACAGGGGTAATCCCAGGAGCAGCCCATGTTTCTCATTACCCACAACTCTACTAGCATTTCAGCACAGAGACGATCTGCTAGCCCAAAACTACCAGCACACACGATGCAATCTGAAAAGCTTCCCAGTACTTTTACTGCATTTGCTCCATTTTTATTAATACATCCATTTTCTTGGTCAGTGGGACAATCTAATAACAGACAGGACCTAGCATTTTCTTTTTTACACAGCTGCTTTCAAACATGCCACCCCTTCCCCTAAGCTTCAAAACTAGTACAACAAAAGATCTGTCCCCTGCTCTCCTTGCCTCTCCTCTCCTGTAGAAAATACATACAATATTGGTAACTTAAGGCTACATTTATTGCTTTACGTGCTGGCAAAAGCTAAAAGAAGTGGGTCCTAAACATCTTTTGCCAAAATACGCAGCACATTGTAAACATGTGCAGTCACTTCACTGGTAAATTACCTATTGATGTACTTCTCACTACAGAAATAATGTTGCAACTTCTTTAAGAAAGCAACCAGCTTGCTTTCCCTGCAATACATACAAAGAAATTCTTGGTGTGTTTTTAAAGCATTTGCTGTATCTTCTCATAGAGCTGTGTACAAAGAAAATCAAAGTAGCTAGGAAAAATACCGTAGTGGAGAAAAACCTGTAAGCTCACACACAAGAGCAAAGCATTCACATGATTTCAAAATTCAGTCTAAGATTTCATTACGTGGCTTTAGGAAGGTATTGCACACTCACGACATCAAGCATGCAGAAAAGACTACTTCTTTTTATGAATGTCTCTCCTACCAAGGCTGGGTAATAAAGGAGAGACTATGGCAGACTGACGATGTTTGCTACAAACCAGTTCTTAGTTTCACAGCATTTTGCAAATTAATTTTTAACCAGAGAGAGCGTTAACTTGCACAATCACCTTCTTGCTGGGTGAACTCTTCAAGACAAATGACCACCAAATTGCCTCCAAACATGGGTCAGGGATATACCTCTGGTTTCTCTATCTTTTTAACAAGTTCCTCAAAACCACAGTACGATTACACACAATGAAAATCTGAGATGACACTCAGGAGAATAAAGTCGATAAATGAGGTTTGAGCATTTGGCAATGCTCTAAGGAGCAACTCTGAGAATGAAGATGCGTTTGCCATCTTTTACACAACACAGAAAAAAAATTACGTAAAAAAAACTAGCTACAAGCTTACTTAAAAATTAGCAAATACGTATAAACCATGAAACAATATTTGTTCAAGAACCCAAAGCTATTTTGGACACCAAATGAATTTATAACCCAAGTAGAATTTCCACAAACTAACCTAGGCTAAAGAAAACAAGTGCTGCTAGCTCCTAATACAGCAGAAAACGGGAGGCAGGGACATGTGCACAGAAAGCATCCATACCACAATTCCCTTGCTACACATCCCTTCTACTGCTCCAACAGCAGCTGTACTTCAGAACTAGATTCAGGTGCATAAAAGCACCTGAAGAGCACAAGAAGGGATAAATAAAAATGTTCAATTTCCAAGCCTGATGAATTAAATGCAGGGGAGATATATATTTATTCTCTCTTAATGAATTCTTGGGACAGCGAACTCTTCAGAACATGGCAGACACTCTGAAAGACATTCTTCTGTATGGACACCATGTATTATGCAAAAACCTGTCCAACTAAATCATAGCCATGGTATCCCCCTGCTTGCCTTCTGCCCTCGTTCTAGGAAGGAATAGAATACATCTTTAGAAAAGCAGCTCTCCCAGGTGCGGAATGCAGCCATTCAACACCTGAGTGGAGACACAATAAGACCTTCAAAAAAACCCCAAAAGAACCCCAGCAACGAAAACACCCTCACTTATGCACTTTATGCAAATTGAAGGCAACCAGAAAATAGGAGTAAGCAGCTGTATGGGGAAACTTCTGTTCATATCATATGCAATACAGAATCTTCCCTCCTTGGAAGTGTGTATGAGTGTTCCTAAGATCTTGGTTGCTGGGGAAAGGGCTCAGCTCCCTGAAGGAGCATCTCAGTTCCACCAAGAACTGCAAATGCTAACTTGGCATAAGAGCACCAAGACAGTCATACCCATTCAAACAAATGACCAGTCCCAGCCAGGTGCCTATTTTTAACAGCGCATGCATGCATTCCAAGCCCTAGGGAAGAGTATGAACCATGCAGTTTCCAGGTGCTCACCCAGTATCTGCAAATATCCAGCTCTATGGATTTTCCAAGTCTCCTGTGCCTTGCCTATGCAGTAACCTGCACAGTTCTATTGCTTTGTGGCTTTCTTGTTTCCTCTTAAGCCCCTGTAAACATCCTGCAACATTTATCTTGTTTTAAATATGATTTAACCTGCAGGTTTGTCCATGAGAATGAACATGAGTTGCTGTTACGTGTGCCATTCTGTGAACTCGCCTTATCAAATGAATGCTCTTTGTTTGCTGTACAGCTGCTTTGTTCTTCATTTGTATAATCATGGGATGCTCAGAGTCCCTTTTGGTGCTCAAAAGGAGTCTTAATATAAACTGATTTCTTCAGAGAAGCACCCTGTTATATGAAGAATTACCCAAAAGCAGAGCTGGCAACTCCTCACTTCTGGTTGCATCCTCCCTTACATCTCTGGTTGCATCTCTAACAGTGGTCAGAAGGGAAATGCTTGTATAAGCTTCTGTAGAATCTAAGTACATGTTTTCTCACCTGTGGTCTGTTTCTTGGTGTCTGAGCTTGAAGTCTGGAAACATGGAAAACGATTGCACTGTACTTCTGGGGGCAGGATGGTGATTTCAGCTGGAAGTTGAAATAACTTCTGCTCTGTTTCAGAAGCATAAAAAATATTTTGACCCTAAAAAGGGCATGTTGATTGTGAGGTAATTCAGATGATTAAACCCAAGCTGCTGTAGCCTTTACTTTAGGAAACATTTCCTAACCTGTCAAATCCTCTTTCCCTCAAGAGGAAAATATTCAGTAGTCTTCAATTAGGACATTGTAGTATCTGAACAAAAGGAACATGTGTTCATGCTAGAACCTGATACTAATAAGACAAACAAGGCAGAGGATAACTCCCCAGGAATGATAGAAGGCACTAAGGACCAAGCATTTTGCATGTCAGCACCTTGCAAAGGTCTTCCAGCCTCGTGCAGGCCGAGAATTACAAGTGTCGTACACACAGTGGCTCTGCAGTTGGAGCTTTTCCTCAGTGTGTTATTTTCAGGGGAATAAAACCCCAACTTTGAATGGCAACTTCTGAATGACAAGATCACTGATGCAGGTTACCACTTGCCATCTCAAAATGATCTGAAGAGCTAACAATGGAGAGCTAACAGTGAAAATGGATGGGATAGTGTTTCTGGAGGTTAAGCAAGATGAAAAGTTTTGGGTTAAAAGCATTAATTATATTTATAATTTACCTGAAAAACATGTAGTTTACTAAGGGTAGAAAGTCTGACATGTAAATTCTGGATGTATTTCTCCAGTAGTGGTTGGATGTGGCTGGATGCAGTGGTACATTCTCTGTTGTTAAAATTGAGTGACTGAGACAGAACCCAATGTAAAGTGGTTTAAAGTTTCTCCTTATATTTGAGTAGTGCAAGCATAATAACAAGCTTTTCCCCCTACCTTTCAACCTTCAGAGCTGAAATCCCCAAACAGTGAAGCCAAGGCTATTTCTGACATCCTCTTTCCCCTCATATAGTCATCCAAACTATAAACAAATGTTCCCTTGCCTGCCATAGGGGCTTGTCTACACAAGGAAGTTACAGTGGTTTAACTGCGATGTGATTGTAAATCCACTTAAATTGGTTCCAAATGTTCTGTGAATGCTCTAAGCCTGATTCAAACTGAAATGATAGCCCAGATAGTTTGTTCCACAGATTTAAAACCTGCATTTAAAATTGAGTTGATTGTTGTGCTGCAGTATGGAAGACAATCATAAATGAAATATCAAGTCTGTTGTGATACTCTGTTTGGAGTTGGCATGACTCTTTCTGAGGAAATGCTCCTGAGAGACTGAAGGCTGGGAGAGCCCTATGCAATACAAGGGTGGCTTGCTTTGTCCAATTCTAGATGGGTCTCTGGAGTCTTTTGAGGAAGCAATAGCTATGCTGTGTTTTTCAGTTCTTCCAGGGAGCTGACTACCAGTCTCATAGACACGGACCGGCTCGTGCCCACACTGCCCAGTGTTAGCACCTGGAGGAACAGTAGGTTGACTGTCTCGCGGCCCTTTGTGCTTGGTCTGAGTAGGCCAACTGTGTGGGGCTTTTGTAAAAAACCTTGAAAGTGCTGGAAAGAATGAGGTTTGTGTTTATAGCATTAAGTGAGGTCTCGTGTTGTGGATATAGGGCACGATAAGAGGATATTTGAGGGTACTAAGCCTACCAACATGATTTAAAGGACTACGCGTGTTGAGGGTGACAGTTCTCACGCTAGCTGTGGGCCATATGCAGTGAAAAGCATTTCATAGCTTAAATGCTTTTGCCACTGGATAATCTTTCTTATGCTTAGATTAAAAGACTTCTTCTCTTACCTCTTAGCACCATTGTTTAGCAAAAATATTTTTTTCCCCATCCTGGCCCCAAAGGATCTGGGATACCACTCTGTTTCACATATATAGGTTACCAGCCCGATTTTCTCGGTAGAGTTGACAAAAATCTGTTGTTACACCCAAGTGTTCAATATTGCCAATTAACCAGCTTTTTGACATGCTGAAATTTGTGGAGAGGCAATCCCTCAACTTTGACTCACTGGTGTCCTGTTTATAATGTTCCTTTCCCTTCCTAGCCAGGAAGGTCCTAAAAAATAAACTTGTCAACTGCTACACTATCTTCTGCTTCATATAAAGGCTTGCACTTGAGCCCTGTGCTTTGAACCCACCTAAAACTCATAGGCCAAAGTTCTGGGCTGCCCCCAGAAGTACAGGGCAATTGTTTTCCATGTTTCCAGACTTCAAGCTCAGACACCAAGAAACAGACCACAGGTGAGAAAACATGTACTTAGATTCTACAGAAGCTTATACAAGCATTTCCCTTCTGACCACTGTTAGAGATGCAACCAGAGATGTAAGGGAGGATGCAACCAGAAGTGAGGAGTTGCCAGCTCTGCTTTTGGGTAATTCTTCATATAACAGGGTGCTTCTCTGAAGAAATCAGTTTATATTAAGACTCCTTTTGAGCACCAAAAGGGACTCTGAGCATCCCATGATTATAAAAATGAAGAACAAAGCAGCTGTACTGCAAACAAAGAGCATTCATTTGATAAGGCGAGTTCACAGTATGGCACACGTAACAGCAACTCATGGATAAACCTGCAGGTTAAATAATATTTAAAACGAGATATTGTACTCAAAATTGCTGTGTCAGATTTTCCCCAAAGAATAACAGAAGAGGAAAGAGAATATTGGTAGTTACAAGTTTTAATTGCACTCAGTGTTAAGGTCTCTCACATGAGCTATAACACACAACACAAAGAAAAGTTGTTTTTCATTTGCATGGAAATTTAAAAACCTTTCAAAGTTATTTCTAATACAGCACAAGTATTTTTCTCAACACAGCACTAGATTTAGAGTTATAACCAACAATTTCAATGTTTTATAAAGCTGAACCATATACCATGAAGTAAATCAATCCATTGCCGCAAAGTAATTTGTACTTTGGCTAATTTAAAAAAAAAAAATGCACAAAAGCACGTCACAAAAGCATATAGCAAGCTATTTCTCACGACTGAGAGGTCTCCTACTTGCCATAGCCATTACAGACATATTCCCCTTAGCCTGCTCTGCACGCTTTACCATGACAAAGTTAGGGATATTACAAGCAAATTACAAAGATACCAGCGTTCCAAAAAGCCACCAAAGACAGTTGTATCACAGCAAAGCGAGTAGCTCACCTTTTCACAATTACATTTTAATTCCTCCCACACCTCATACCAGATTAAGACAAAACAAAACCTTTGTCAAACTGATAACACTTAGGAAATGATACCATAGTTGACGCTAGAGTATAGTAATATGATCAAGTTACTTACATTTATGGAAATCTTAAAATAACCTCTTAGCTACACACAGCTTAGTTGTTGGTATTTGAAGGCAAACTCAAACCTTCCTCATGAAGACCTTCGTCTGTAGAAGTAGTTAATTAGATCACCTTCCTCACTCCTAAGAATTTTTTTTAATATTAAGGTTTGAAGGTTCTAAAGTGTTACTAAGATCACTATCTTTCTGTCAGCATCAAAATACAAAAGACATGGAAACAGCAGGGTTTACACCTCTGACAAGGTGTGGTTTTTTCCTATCCTGGCACCTGGGCCGTATAGAAATTCACCTGAGATAAAAGAATCAGCAAAGAGAAGGCACTTTCTCTCTTCTACAAAAATTAGGATCTAGAAGTAGTTAATTAGATCACCTCCAGTGTTAAAATACTTCAAAAGGAAAAGGGCCTTGTGCTTAGCAGTGGTTGCTGCTAAGAGTGAAGAGCGAACAGAAGCTTTCGGCTTTTTTTTTTTCCTTTGTGTTTTAAGTAAAGCTGACTTACAAGCCTTCTGCAAAGAGTTCTATAGTTGAATAATTTAGCCCATGGATGATGCTTTATTAATGGCATGCTTCAGACGTTATCACCGGAAAACTGGATAGAAGCCCAGATGTCTGGTTTAAGACCATTTTTATTTCCTACATTTTTAAAACATTGCATGGGGCTTTAGCTGCACGACTCAAATGAACTTAATGAGAGTCATGCAGCTACGCCTGCACACACTGCTTTGAAAATAGAGAAGCACTGGTTTGGGTTCTGCTTTTCTGAAGCTCTCCCTGGAGTGATTTAAAGGTGTTTTTTCCTCTCGGTCTTTTCTCTAAAGGTCTTCTACACTTCACCTCACCATGTCTGACAGATAAAGAGCTGAAAACTTTGGACACCTCTGTTTTTTTCAAGACTCCAGTAACTCTGACCTTGTGTGGTACCACAAAACCAAACAGTAAACTGCCAGGCAATTAAATTCAGCCCATTGTGTGTATGTGCTCAATTTAACTGCAATGGGTTACTTCAAACCAGAACAATGCTGTGGGCACTGAGCAGAGTTACAACTTGGTATCAACATATGTCACTTGTTATGATTGATTACTACTTACTGTAAACCATTTTAATACCCACACATGATCAAACTTAATAGAGGTTATTCAAGTTCAAATCAAAACTTCAGTATGTATTGTATTACACACCACACATCTCTATTGGAAAGCCATGCCGTAAATCATGCATTAAGGAAAAAGAGAACCATGCGTGATATATATAATTTACAAGCTCTTTAATAAAATAATTTTGCTGTATTTCTGTTGATAGATTTAAGAATAATTCTACTGCATTCTCATCTTTTCGAATAGCTGAAAATACAGATTTTCTTATTTTCTTTTATTTTCTTTAAGCATGAGTGCTAATCTTTTCCTTTCTGAGTTTACGAATTGCCTTCTAAGGCAAGGGCTCACCCCAGTCAGCTGGCAGTTTGCAAATCTGCCTTCAGGTCCAAACACATTAAACCCGATAAAGAATCAGGACTTCACTCTAACCTCTCAATTCTGCAGTGGCATTGCAGCAGAAGAGTAAAGGGAAATGGGAAGGCTCGCTTTTACATTTTCAGTGCTCATATTTTATAGAAATAAATTATACATGACACCATGTAAATACCTAAGTTTGTAAAAAGTTCTGAGAGGAAGAGCAAGCAACACAAGCAGGATCACTTCAGGGAAGCCTAGATGAGAAAACACATAAATAATGTGAAGAGAAAAGATCACCTGTGGTAGGCCAGCAGGAATAACTTCAGAGAACAAACAACTGCAGCACAAGGCTGCCTTTCCTTCATATAGGAAGGACTGACGTATACCAACACTTATGATGCACAAGCTACACTTCTGAATTGCATTCATAATCTACGTAAGAATTACAAAAGCCATGACCTCCTAGAAAATACCCTCCAGAAGTTTAGAGATCCTCCCGATCCTTATCAGCAGTAACATGATAGAGACTATCACAGGCATGACAATGAGCCTGCAGGGCTCATCACCTTCCTGTAGGGTTTAGCCAGAATGGCATCTTCAAGTTTCCTGCATTTCCTAAGACCTCCCGTCCCAGGCTCTAGAGAGACTCATTCTTACTAAAAATGCACACACAGTACATCTTGTGTCGCCCTAATGACAATCTGTCATCCTTCAGGAATTCCCTAGCTGTCAGTTTTGGATAGTATTGATTAAATCATTTAGTGCACTTAAAACACTATGGAAGAAGATCTTCCTATATTCAGGTGAATTAGGCTTTTGTATTCTTTATGAAGGAGACTGGGTTTAAGTACATCTCCAAAAACAGGTTAAAAAGACAGGCAAACAGCTTTGGGAGATAATGTGTTACCAGTGCACAGCAATTTGAAAAAAGTATGAAACTGCCCCAATTCTTCCCCAAACAATAAGTATGGTATTTCCCTCCTAATTTAAGTGACTACAGAAAACAAATGGTACTGAGGGTCACTTTTCTTGTCTCTACCAACAAGACGGCCTTTCAGCAAAACTCTGTTTTCCAACATTAAATCAATGCCAAAAACATGCACACTTCCTAGAAGAAACCAAAATGCAGTATCTTCAAGCTCTTCTTGACCTTTTTGTCGGTAGTTTACCTTAGACTTTATATTACCATGTAAAGCAGGTGTCAGTACAACAGAGAAGTGACCACAAATGACTTGCTGCTGAAAAAAGTTGTCATTCTAGGAAAAAAGGAAACAGTGAGATGGCTGAATTTTTTAACTTTCTTTTCAGCAACACCAAGTAGGAACATTTTATATTCATACCACAGAGGCAATTCATTTGGCTGCATCAGATTAATTTTCCTAAGGCTACAGATATCATTTAGAAGACTTTATTCACATGATAAAATTCAGTAAATAATTCTTGTTTCAGATTTTGGGAAACAACCACCACAACCTGAAATACTGAAAATATTAATTGCAATACGCTTGTTCTACTCTATTCCTTTTAAATTTTTATTAGCAACTGATTTCTTTTATAGATGAGGAATACTGGGAATTACCAAGTCTGACACACTGCAACTATAGTCTCCTGTTGTACATACAATGGGGATTTCAGAATAGTTTGGGAGCAGGTTTAAGCAAGAGTAATGCAAACATAGAAATGGCTCCTCTTTGAGAAACATGTCAAGGATATAAAGAGACGCGCATCCAAGGGATTCAGTTCAAAATGCTTTTCAGGAAATAGCTGAAATTGCACTAATCATTGATAGAATACGCTAAGCTATTAACTCTCAAATGGAACTGTGCTGGACTTCAAGCTGTTTGAAACACTGAAGAGAGACCTGTAAGTCTGTTTACATTTTGGTACTATTACTACAACTAGTTTGGGTTTTTTTTCCCTACTCCTCTTCTCCAATACAGTGAAACAGCTGTGACTGACAACTTTTATAAAGGTACCTTTCCGCTTTACAGCGGACATTAAACATTTTTATAGCTGGTAAAGCAAGACACCTTCGGGTGGTGCACACACAAACATGCACATTCAACTTAGAAGGAAGCCTTTCATGGTTTGGAAGGAAAAATCCTACGAGTGTGACAGAACAACATGTAAGACAGTGCCTTAAGCCTCTAATTCTCTGATGAAATTGCCATCATACTCAGAGGATACAGCAGTGAGCACCTGAACAATGCTGGTATTACCCCGAATTATTTTTCAGGACTTCCTAGAACAGTCCGGCAAAACCAGGTACTTCGTGATTTTGGGGACACTGCTGCATGACCCAGGCACTCAGTGGGGAAAGTGTACAACCCTCTGCAAGTGTCGACAAGAGTCAGTAAGACTTTTAACATTTTACTTTATGCAGCGTTATCTCACGAGATTGCTGTCAGTACCAAACTCCACGAGACAAGGCCAGGAGAACTTCGTATTTACAATGGAAGCAGGAACTATTTAAATGCAGTACAATAGCCATTTTTAAGGATATCATTCTTCATATACTGTTAAGCAGGCAGTCATCTGCCAAAACTGCTTTTTGAAATGAGATACATACTACAGGAGTTTATGTGACTGATGCCAGTGGGAGAGGGGGAAATAAGTGAAGCCTGGCAGGTGAAGATCTGTTTGTCCCCATTTATTAGAATTAAATAGTAATTGCCTCTGTTCAAACAGAAGAGAGCAGACATTTGCTGCCCACCAGACTGGCTTCCAGCTATACCTCCAAATGGAGAAATATGATAATTAAAGTTTTATCTATCTTCATTATTTTTAACGTGACAGTGTACTGCTAGACTTTGTATTATAGAAATGTATGCAGCAGCAACTTTCCTTACAAATGAGAAATTTAACCATGGGCATGCACACAACCCCAAGTGGAGTTTATTGTACCCAGCACTTGTATCATTTATTGCTGCTTTGGGGCTGCAATAAAAATGTGCAGATTTGCATTTTTGTAAGAAAGGCATAACAAATTTAGTAATGAATCTCAATTGGATACCAGTGTGGGTAAAGGGAGCGCCTGAAACTTCTCATGACATGATTCCCCACTGATGCACCAGTAAAACAAGTAGGAAGACAGAATCAGTCAACACAACCAAAACACCCACCCAAGAAACCAGAGTCACCAACACTCAGATTATGATGCAGTCAGCTACATGAAGAGCGACAGGCAATGACCAGAGGAATTGTGCTGAGTTTCTCAAGAAGAGAGCTCTCAGGAGATCATAATTTACTGATCTGACAAACCTGCTCTATAGGGAACAAAGTCATACTAAAAAATAAAAACAATTAAAATCAAGCTTTTGGGCAGACAGACTTTCACGCTCATGAGTAGTTCTCAGTGAGCATGGTTATCCTAACAGTGAGCAGAAGTAAGTCTCAATCACTAGAAACCATGTAGGTACCAGCAGCGTATTTGGGTGCCAAAATCAGCATGCTAAAAGTTGCATTATTCTGTGCATTATCCTTTTTAAAAAGCAAACAAGGTAATGACTTCACTGCTGAAGAGACAACAACAGCTGTTCTCCTCAGGAAGGGAAATAGGTTTAAAAGGGAGAGCTTTGTGCCCATCCAAATGCCACCTCTCCTCCCCTCAGCCAAACTGGGCTTTACAAACCCCACAGAGACACTTCACAGACCACCAACAGGCACTCCCCTTCCTTCACCAAGTCCAAGAAAGGAAGCTTTGCCAGGCTTACTTGTAACTTTTTACATTCCCAAAAGCCAAATACATAAGGATTTCCAATCCTAACCCATATTTTAAAATGTTCTGCTTTCATGCCTTCCCTACAATGCTTTCTCAGCAGTATCAGTCCACTTGAAGAGAATGGCAACGCTCGTGTCTCGCATCCCTTGAAGCACTATCCTGGTTTTACGTAACATTCCTGCTTCTTCACCTAGATTTACTGCTCCCACCTTCTCATTTCAACTCAGCATAAATCAGGAGCTGCTTAAAAAGTAGTAGTAACTGCTTCCAGAGAAGTAAAGTCTGCCAGAACTTTCCCTGCTATCATTTTATCACTCCTCCATTGCAGAAATAGCTTGTATTTTAGCACAAACCAGCTCCTCCTTGTTGCCCAGATGGCCTAACACGCATTCTTAAAGATTTTCACATACATACACCCCACAAATCACACACCATAAAACCCAGTAATTGTGCATGCATTTTGCTAAAATGACAGTCTCTGATGCATTCTCAGTTTTTGAGAGATCACAGCTTCTTTATGTACACGAACAATATGTGACTGACATAGGGAAAGGGTTTTTTTTTCAGATATGTCTTTGGGATCACCTACCACTTTTCAACTTCCTTCCCTCTTCTTCCTCAGGTCTGTGTTTGGAATGTCTTTGAGTAACAGATACTCCAACAGCCCAAAAGGGAAAAATTGGGTTCATTTTGTCATCCCATGCAGTAATGCCACGGAGATTACTAGGGATATCACGAACACCAATTCATGCCCTTCGTTTGCTCTACCTCTCCAAATTTTTTGTCTTTTCTGCAGATACACATAAGCAAAAGCTCCCATCTTAACTTACTAAAACAACATGTAAAGTCTGACAAAAGTCTATACCTCTATCAGAAGAGCGGGTCCTTTCTCTCGTCCAAGGACTCCTGTGTACACCAGGAAGGTCATCTGGCTGAATTCTAACCTTAAAGAGCTCATCCTGCAGCTGTGCAAACACTAATGCCTTGGCAGAGGAAAGAATACAACCCTGGGGAGACATGAAGACCACGCTGCCCTTTTTAACGGCAGCGCGCGTTAATGTCGGATTAAAGCACAGCCCAGGTCTGGATTCAAGTGATGGTGAAAGCACAGCCCAGTGACAGGTACAGCAACATCCGTGACACAGACCTCCCGAGGGAAGCGGCACCTCGGAGGTGAGCACTGCACAAAGCTCCCAGTGGAGAAAGCTGCTGGACCCGCTGCAAGAACACGGTGTGGTACCACCAGCACAGACTGCAGCAGGCAAGCAAGGAGTAGTAATGCCACTATAGAAGTCACGGCTTGAAATTTCCTAGATATCATGCATTTACATATTCAACAACAGTAAACAACAGAAAAACAGGGGAAAGTAGAGCAACTCAACCATCTATCCCTATACTGTCCATTAATCAGGACATCTTAATGGGCATAAACACATTTCCGAGTAGTACAAACCCACGTGTCATTTTTAAGGCTAATGAATACGAGCCGACACAAAGCACAGGCTGAGTGTCACATTGCTTAGCTGCTCCAGACACCTGTCACTCCTTGGCAACAAAAGGGAGAAAAGGTCAAGACACTGTTAGCAAAACGAAAAGAGAGACTCACTCTTCCACCAAAATTGAACTTGACAGGAACCATCATCACAAATAATGCTGAGAGGTTCAGGTGTTACTGGCTACTGAACGTTTAAGCTTCTGCTGCTATTGAGCTATCTATGTATTTTAGTTACCATTAATAAAATCAATCTGCATTGTCATTTACTGACAAAGATAGCATTATTTGGGGTTGGACGAGAAAACACAGTAGTGGATTTCTTTTCTAACATATATAGTATTTATGCAGTTCATACGAAAATATATATACTTTTACTGAATCCCTGCAGACGCTAGATACAGCTAAGGCTAATATATTCCATCTCCTCGCTTTCCAAATGCATTCATGCAAAAGCAATTAAGGAAAGAAATCCAGAAAGAAGAAAGCAAGCAAAATAATTTTGTCACGTTTAAAAGCTGGCAGACCAAATTTTGACCTTCTTCACTCTTCTGAAAGCAGGAAGCCACCAGTGGTTCTTCATGTCTTTGTCTTGATGGAACAGAAACAGATTGTAACACACACCCAAACACGCATCAAGAACACTTAGCTCTTGTTTTTCTACAGAATGGGCCCCTCTGCCTTTTGGGGTACAGTTTTGGGGTTTTAGCTTAAGTCCACGATTACTGACATTTATATTCCACATTTAAGTATACCCACAAACATGTGTTAAGAAGATGATTGTCTCAGTCTTTAAGTATCAGTCCTGAATATCCTCTCCCTTGTCTGACACAGACCTCATTACACTAGGCTGTGAACCCTGGCTCAGAAATACCAAAAAACCCCATTGGTCCCAGATGCCTGTACTTCACAGCAGTTACACTCAAATTGCAACGGTTCATGAAAGGAATCAGGTTCAAAACAGTGAGGAAGAGGAGAAGTAACAGGACAACATTATGAATTGTCAATGGATTATCAGGGGCAGGAGCTACAACTGACTAACTTTTGACATCTCAGTAAAGAAGAGGGGATAACTCAGAAGTAATACTATCGATAAATAGTGTAATTTGCTATTTCTAGTGCATTTTAACACGTTCTGAATGATTTTGTTGAAAAGAGATCGGGGAGATGTAAGGAGTAACAAAAAGCGATGACACACTCTCTAGAGCACAGAAATAACCAGGAGCATATCAACAGTCACAGCTATCTGCAGTGACTCAACACCTCAGAACAGAATGAAAAGAGAACCTGTTTTGGATAGGTCACTCAAAGCTGTTACACCTGCCGTGGGCTGCCACGCAGGCCAACGCCTCCTAATGTCTATTCCATCAAGTGACACGGGATTCCCACATCGGAAGGGAGACTCGCAAGGGCACTGAGTGACAACACCTTTTTTTAATGTCCCTAGCCACGGAGCTCTGTCTCCTTACAGGACGGATATCCTTTGGGTCAAACACAGTCAAACCATTGAACTGGTTTTACAGTAGAGGAGGCTGTAAAATCACATTTGAAAGCACCACCTACGTTGCTCCAGATTTACTCTGCGTACTGATCACGGAAGATAGGATACAGTTTTTACCTCTGATCCTGCCATAGTAAAAAAATTTGGTTCAAGACCGTGAACTTGGGCAAACAAACACTCCAAACCTATACTACAGATTTTTTCTTTGACAAACTAAGATACATTTTATTTTAAATCCTTCACATGCATTTAAACTAGGTTACAGATGCCTTTTATGCATCCCAAGATAAAACAATCTCTAGTGGTTAATTAGTGGAACTGGATAGAGGTATTTTTATCACTAGTGCTCATCCAAGTAAAATGGCAAAATTATTTTCCAGCAGCATTTAAAAATGGAATCTGTATTCAGTTAAATTTGTTCTCTGCCCTAGCTTCTTTGGGTCATGAGCATATAAACCCAGGAAACCTCAAAATAATCAGGACCAGCTCAGTTAATGATACAGATACTGGAAAGAAATTTTATATTCCAAAAATTTGGTGACCCTACATTCCTGAGCTAGCACTCAGAAGGATTTTGGAGTTGTCTATGAAGTGGTATTAAGACATCAGGAGTTATTAATTCATTGATTGCATGTATCCGTACTAAAAGGACTCCCTAGAAAATTTGACCTTTAGAAACATACTCCAGTGGTGCCTCCAAAGATGCCAGAAAAATGCCCTTATCAACAATTAGAAAGGAGAAGTTGCCAATGAGACTGCTGTTGGATCGGAGTTCAGGTAAAATTAGCTTTTTTGCTCAACTTGCCAAGAATGAAGGGGCAAAGTACGAGTAAAATGCTTCAAGATGATAAAACTGAACACAAACCAGAATGCTTCAGTGTTATGATCAAGTCTAAAAAAACACCAAGCTGTGTAGCCTGACCTTACT
Organism: Mohoua ochrocephala; assembly: GCA_013398855.1. Classification (NCBI taxonomy): domain Eukaryota; kingdom Metazoa; phylum Chordata; class Aves; order Passeriformes; family Acanthizidae; genus Mohoua; species Mohoua ochrocephala. The sequence continues at coordinate 157,476 of VZTA01004762.1, forward strand.
GCTGGCAAGCAGCTGGCAGCCAGGCAGACTTCAGTTCAGGCAAGGGAAATGCAGCCCAGCACACTTCTTGTGCTCACACAACAATCTCCTAGCACGTGGCTTGGAAAAAATAAGCTCATTTTATTTCCACACAACTGCCCAGAAAGTAGAAAATGCAATTACTATTCAGTCACTTCAGTGAGACTGCTCACAGGCAAGCCACCACACATTTCCAAAAGTGGGCTCCAAGCTGAATTCCACACTCTGAAATTGCATAAAAGTGTGACTTGTGAATCAGTATTATACCTTGTCTGCAGCATCTCCAAACCCTCTGCCACTCCAAAAAATGTTTTACAAAGAGCTGTGCAAAAAGAACTGCAGCAACCCCCTTTTCACGCCTAGGCTAAGCAGTGCTTTTAAATACGAGGGTAACATCTGAGTTTAACTGCAGCAGATACAGCTAATTGAGTAGAAGTAATTCTGCTTTTCTCTCCCCTGGAAGAGCTAAAGTCTTCCGAGCTGTATTAAGTCACAGAACACACACACTTACACGGCCATTTTAGCACCAGTGCCTCAAAGCTAAACAGGAGAATTAGACTCACTGCTCCAATTTGTCAGCAGTCACTGGCAACAGGGCAAGTCCTCCTCGGCCTCCTTTGTAAGCACTGTGTACTACATTGTGTATCACCATTCTTAAAAACACTGATCTCTCTGGCGACCAGCGACAGGACCCAAGGGAATGACATGAAGCTGTGTAAGGGGATGTGTAGGTTGGATATCAGGAAAAAGTTCTTCACCCAGAGGGTGGTTGGGCCCTGGAACAGACTCCCCGGGGAAGTGGTCACAGCATCAAGCCCGACAGAGTTCAAGAAGTGTTTGGACAATGCTCCCAGGCACATATGTCTCTTCGGGAGATCCTGTCCAGGGACAGGAGTTAGACTTTGATGATCCTTGTGTGATCATCCTCGTTCCTTCCAACTCAAGATATCCTGTGATTCTATGAAAAGCAAGTAAATTGCTGTAGAAATGCATTTTGAAGATTGCTATTTAGAGCAATGATTCAGGTAAAAATGGAGAAACCTTACATCTTCAGCGTAACAGCCCCACGGCTTATCTAGCAAAAAGCAGAAGAGACAAAGAATCCCTGCTCCACATATGCAATATGCATAGGACCTTACTTCGCTCTCAGTTATTCCCATGCAGATGAGGAATGTCTCTACTAAAGGAAGTCCATTTATAGGGGTATAGGCCAGATATAAAGAAAATCAGCACAGGCCCAAAGGATATATTTGTGAATAGATGTATTACTACATATGCATCGATGTATCTGTAGTGTTGGATTTTTAAAAAACTCTCTCACAATCACCCCTCCAGTGCAGCACAGCATTGCTAAATTCAGCGTTCTAGTGCTAAGCACAAGCAATTCCACTGTAAGGTTTATTTGCACTTTCAACATCAATACAAATGTGAAATTTAGCCTTCTCTGTACCAACAAGTAATGTCATGTGCACTGAATTAACCTAGATGAAAGTATTTTTTATTTTAAAATATTTTTTATTAAAACAACAGGTCATCCAATCCTGAGTCGGAGCAGTCAATGTTTTTCAAGTCAATACTCAAAGGCATAAGAGGAGTTATATTTTATGTGACAACTTTTAGCTTTTGGAAGGAGAGCTGGGCTGAAATTAGCAACAATGAACTCTTGAATTTCAAAGCTGGTTCTGTGATTAAAAAAACCTAGGCTTGGATTTTCCTAAGTTTCATAATATAGGTTTTTCTTCCCTAGTAAACGCTTCTTCACATTAGGCTATCTCTCTTCTAAACATGAACTTGTATTTTTATTGGTGACATAGTTAAACGGAAAAAACATTTACTGATGACAGGATGCTGGCTTTGAAGAACACACTGCTCTGGAGATGACTAAATGTTTCACATTGAATGGCCGCATATTTAGAGAAAAACGTTATCATTGCTTTTTAAAAAGCCCACCAAATTAGGAATTTAAGATTTTTCACACCAAATTAAGCATACATTTTATCAAGAAAAAAAAAATCACTGTGCCTTTCATTTCCTCTTATGTAAATGTACACAAGAAGTTGATCCAGGCATTCAACATATTTTGTGTCCAATAAAATATCAGAGTAGATCTCTTCTTGAGGTAATCTATTGCAGTGTGTACTGAACCTGACGGGCATTTCATCTAGAGATTTTGAGACCACGCAAAGGAACCTGATTTGCCATTTATAATATCTGGAATGTTAATAAATTACAGGTTGTATTGGTTGTAGGGTGTAATCAAGGCAGCGCTCATAAATTCAGGGCAATGCTGATAGTTTCCATCATGCTTGGAAAAAAATCAAACCCAGCCATTACATAGCCGGGTCAATTTGGTTTTCAGGGAAGATGGACTGCTCTCGCATGATTCACTGTGCAGTGCATAGCACTACAAAAAGAAAGGAAAATTAGCATGGATTTATCTTCATGACTGATTCCTTGGAAACTCTTGGGATTAATATGCTCAATTAGGAAGCCAAAAAACAAGAAGTCAATCATGGATTAAAGTTGATGAGATCAGCCTATATACAATGCTGAATTTCTTCAGACAGGAAGGGGGGTGAAATAAAGAATAAATTGTCAGTAGCAGCATATAAACCAGGTAGCGTAAAGAATTCGGATATATTTTTAGGAACAAAAAGCAAAGCACTATCTGGACAATTTTGGATTAGGTTGGCAAATTGTATTTTACATATTCCAAGAACTTTGGCAGGCTCCTTGTAGAATCTGTTTCCTGTAACTATTGCTACTAAAGAATGTTTTCTTGAATTGGAGCCGGCAATCAGCTTTTTTGGTGGGCCAGAAGGGGATAGTGTTCTGTGCTGCCCCAGCTCTTCTCCGTGTTAAACCTGTGTACGAGGCTAATGAACAGTGCAACAGAAAAATAAGCACATACATAAGACCTGTTTTTCCACAAATTATCGAGAATCAGTGCTGAGTTTCACAAGCTTTGTTCCTCAAATTTTGTCCATTCCTGTGCTTTCCACGTCTTCCAAGTTCTGTACTATACCCTCCATAAATATTCTGCACTTTTTGAACTGATCAACATTACCCAAGAGGAGAGGTTTGGATTTCTTTTCTTTTACAGGTTTCAAAAACAAGAACAGAACAGGACAAAAAAGATTCTCTTTCCAGATAGGATTCAGTTGCCTTAACACAGATCTCTCAGTGCTGTTGCTTTAGACAGGTGATGTCACAGGTCCTGTGACACATCTGCCAGTCCCATTCTGCTCTCCGTGAGCTCAGCGCATCCACAAAGGTTACCTACATGGACACTACATACACTTCTCTCAGGCACCTAATTTAAACCTGATACCAGTCTTAAGGACACTGAATCCCACCTTTTGTCTACCCTAAAACACCTGCCTACAGAGAGCAAGTTACGTATTCAGGAGATGTATGCATTTGTGAGACTCCAAATCTAGGTTCCCCAATGATATAAAATAGAAGTCACACACACATATTCCTCCTTTGCTTCACCATGATAAGAGCATTGTGCTCAGCTTACCACACCAACTGAGTACACACACAGAACTAATGATTATTAAATGCCTACTGGCATTTGAAGTATTTGAAAAGGCAACTGAATAATTTGAATAAGAAGACAAGAAGCTTGTATTCTTGTTATCCTTGTTAGAAAGTTTTGCAACCAGATGTTCTTATCCTTAATTTAACACTGGGAGAAAAGACTGATCTTACCTTTTAAGAAAGTTGCTTCATATGACAACAATTTTAGCACTTCAGTCCTCAACTTACTGCAAAAATACCCACGCTTAAGGTTTTCTATTGCCTGGCTATAAACTAAGAGTGGCAAAGTCAATTGGCAACAGAAAGCACAGAGATGTAGGTAAAAGTCAGATCACATAAATCAGGCATAAGCACACAGAAGCATTGGAGCTGTATATTTTTTAGTACCATATCAGTGCACTGATTTCTGCCTACCATTTGGAGAAGAGAGTTAAAATTCCCATGCCTGCTTTCCGTATTTTTTTTTAGTACTTGTTGAGTTTGATGGGAAAGCAAGAAAACAGGAAAAACAAATGCAAGGTCTCATGCAGCAACATTTCATGTGTGCTTCTGAAGCCTGTGCTATCAGCTTGTCTGAAGTGGTGACCACTAAGAGTGTGTGGAGCACTTAACAGCTCTCATTGCCATACCTTGCTGACTCACAAAATCACCTCTTATTAAAAAACATGTTTATCCAGGTATTGTGATTACTCAGAGCTTCTGAAACTTGAAAATTCAGCTCTAGAAGAAAAGTTATGATCTTGGTGTTTTGCTCTTTAGTATGTTTATCTTGTTTATTTAACACTGCTCACATAAGAGACTTCCCTTTCAGCATCTACAAAGAAACAGCTTTCTAATCTAGGCTTACAATTTACCTCTGGATTCTAAAAGCAGAAATTAAAATAATGCAGCAACCAGGGTATGTACATTATACTCTTCCCTTCCCACTTGCCATTCATTTCTCTGTCAAGGTCCTACACCACCAGACCTTGACACTGGGGCCATCTATCCCCAACCCTGACTCATTCAGCCGTATATAACACAAAAGTGCTTCATATTAAGTACGTTTCAAAAATCCAACACACTCCAGTGAAGTACTGAGCACATTTTTCCTGCACACTGAGTTGGCCTGAAAGCTATCTTCCTTGCTACTGTTTCCACAGAACCATTCCCAAAGGTCTTGAACTCTTACCTGATATTTCTGATCCCACCTTTGATCTTACTGTGTTTCTACTTCTCCGAGCATGACATGAAAGCAACATTCCAGTATTCTTTTACATTTGAAATCAGCTATGTTTCAAAGCTCTGATGTCAACAGGACAACTTTATATCATCTCCAGTTAAATATATCTGCTCAACAGATGTGAAACAGATCTTTTGTTTCACCACTCAGTTTGAAGCCAGCTACATAAGTAATTGAACGAAACGGTATTTTGTAAGGATGCCCAGGTACTTGTCTGTCAAATCTTTAAAAGCCAAAGCCCTGTCACTGATCTTGTGCCTCAGGATGATGCTGAACGGTTGGCTTTCCTTAGAAATGGGTTTAGTGCACACTGCTAGTGCATCCAGGTATAGGAAATACAGGAATGGACACCAAAGAGAGGGCTTTATACTCGCATTTCATCCCTGCAGCCATCTTGGTAACGCTCCATGTCGGTTTCCCTGCCACTCTTAGGACAGACCCAGCATGGATAGTCAAGAGTGGGGAAGAAGCAGCAATTAATCGATCAACCAGCTCTGTGGATGGAAAAGCTAGATTCTGCACCCCGCCTTGATAAGTGGGTCCATAAGTAAGGGAACCTCAACTTTATACCCTGAAGTACCTTGGCAACAGTGATACACAAGTGTTCAGGAATGGGGCTAAGAATCACACCAAAAGGACTTGGATTTCCAGGACCTGCTTCTCTTTGTGCTTTTTATTTATACTTCACTTAGCTTCGTGTTTTCAAAAACCAAGGGGAGAAATCAAGAGATGGCAGGAGGACAATGATGAAGAACTGGGAAAGGAGAGACCAGGCCAAAGAAAGGAGAAGAACACAGAGTTTCTGGCTGTTAAGCCAAGACAAAATCTTTTCAGACTTTATTAAACTTTATTACTTTGATGACTTAAAATTCACCTCTTGTAAAATATTAAGAGGGCCTTTTCAAGAGAGAGGGAAAATACACTGTAATCTCCATTTCCCCTGCAATCACTAAACCACAAGGCCTGACATCTGCTACACCACCTCTCCAGCTGCATGGAACTGTCTCAATATGGGCACACATTTTAGTCATCAAAGTAGGTGAAAACAGTTTATGGGCCCCTGTCTCTCCACAAAGAATCAGCCATTGCAGAAAGGTAAGCACCAGCATGAAGCCCACAGCACCTCCTAGGAGTAAAGCCCACGATAACAATTACCTGAGTGTGCTTCCCACAAAACCCCAATTCTGTTATTTAACCCAGAATGTGGAAAAAAGAGCTGATAAGATTTAATGTTTCAGAGATGCAATACTTTGGATCCTCCAGGTATAAGCGTACATAACTGGTAGCAAGATGAACTTCTAAAGTCTGAGGGGTTTTAGTATACCAACAGTGGGATGCTAGGAAAAGAGACAGCAATGTGCTCTTCTCAAGCATTTATCATTGTTTAATTAAGTTACATCTTAATGCCTTAACTTGCGTGCCTCTGCAAGTTGTGTCCAGATGTTCTGTGTGCCAAGCTGGACCACCACCTCTTCTTTCTCTCTGGTATTTGCAAAGCATCAGGGAATAAAAGTTATGATAGCCTCAGTGCCCCACTGCTGCAAAAGCCATTCATATCTATTCCTCAGGTGTTAAAACTTCATTGAAATAAAACAGACACAGTAACAAAGGTATAACAGGCAGTCATATTCATGATGTGCTTTTTCATTCAACTGTATAAATATTTACTCAGTACAATCCTTCTGAAGATACTCAGAAAGTAGCTCAAGTTCAAATCCCTGTTTCATTACGATGCTAAAAGAATATTCCCCATACACCACATATCCGAGCAGAAAGTACAGGCAAATTTTAAACTTGTCCAGAGCACTGGGAAACAATCAGGAACATACCATCTGCACAAGCAACAGTGCAGAAGTGCTGGGCATTTAACTACCATTCTCTCAACTTGAAGGATTTATTCCCTTGTGGAGCGTCTCTTTAAGGAGCATCATTCCATACCACAAACTGATCAGCACTGCCAAGCCTCACAGCACATACACAAAACAACCTCTCTTTCTTTGCGTAAAGCTAAAGAGGGAATTAAAGATCTCTTCTCTCTACTCTGTATCCTTAGGATACCAAAACCGGTGTCTCTTGGGTTTCCAGGCAATTTGGCTATAGTTTTATACAGTTTTGGAGGGGAAGTTCCTTAAGGCTGCTAGTAAAGGAAACTCACCAGGGAAAACCAAATTGAGCTCTTCACATTGCTGCAGGACTGCAAGATTATTTCTGTCACTTCATCTCCCTTAAAGCCTTAAACTTGCTCCTGACTTCTATGCAGCACAAGCACAGACAGGTAACCAAGGTGCAGGGCTGCATCCTGTAAGACACTTTTCAGTGCTCAGGTTTTGGATGGAACTGACTTGTCCTCAGTCACGGACATGAGGAGACACAAAAGCTCCTTTGGCTCAGGACAGGATGCAGAAAGAACTGAACGCAGACTAAGACAGTGGAGAGAACCTCTGACCTCATATTCTCAGAGCAGACTTGGATTTTATGTGTCATACAGAGATATCTGGCTAATAAAATTTCACCTTATGGTAAAATAATGAAGCTACCTCAGGATGGAGGTCCCAGAGAACTTCACTTGTATTCAACCCCTTGCACAGCTGCTCATATAGGAAGCCATAGTTTTGCCATACAACATTTGATACAGAACTTAATTTACTTGTCAGACTATAGTAAAAGAAACAAAGACACATGGTGCTATAATAAGCTGGAAGCAGGACTTTCAAAACTAATTTTCAAATTGAGAAAAGAATCCTAGAAGGCAATCATGAAGCTGTTAAAGCATTTTCTGAAAAGTTCAGGGAAAACCCCAGCAACTGCCAGCCATGCTCAGTAAGAAACACACTAGACGAGTTCTTCTTGAAGTTATTTATATTTCCTTTGCACAATAACAAATATTGTTGGCATCTCCAACAGCATGTAACAACCTTTACTAACAACACGATGCACAAGGATAACTCTCTCGCAGTAGACTAATGCATGCTGACATTTTAACAGACAACAGCTAATTCAGAAATAGCACAGGAAAAGTGGCACAAGTTATTTGTTCTCTAACATCATGCAGAGAAGATGATCAAACCCTGTTGGAGTCAGGTACACTGACCATATTGACCATTATATGACTTACTGAATAGCAAAATATTACTCACCCACCGTCTCCTGTAATTGATATAACTACCTGCCTAATTATAAATGCTGCAATTTTCTTATCTGTTAACCTCATTCATGGCTGTTCAACTGTACAAAGAAATAGAAAATCTAATATAGATGCACATATATTAATAAAACTGGTGAACATTGTGGAAATTGCTATACCAAGTGATCACTTGATACTCAACTGATCAAACCACTGACTTCAAGCTCCTTGAGTGCTTCTAACTAGGCAACAGCACATTACAAAAATCTCTTACTGATACATCCTAAATTCAAGTCTATATTCTGCAGCATGAGAACTACACTCCTAAGTAAGCACGCTGAAATGCAATGGTGGTAACAGTATTCTTTAAAATCCAGTTTCACTACTTGACGTCTTCCAGCAAATTATTTTCAAAATACAGTTATGTTTTAATTATTAAATCAAATAACCTGATTCATTTTGTAAATGAATTTGTATTTGTCATAATTTACAAAATTATGTCATCTCTTTCCAAAAAACAAGACAAACTAATTTCAGTTCCAGCTAAGCTATGGTCTTTGTAACTTGGAAGCAACAGTTATAGTTTTGCATAGTTTATTATTTGCCTATAAGTTTTTCTCAATTCTATTAAACAAGCTTTTGTTTTAAATTTAGCCCCTAAATTCAAGTTTTTATAAATATAAGCACTACTTGAAATGTTTCCATGAATACAAAGATGCTTTCAATAAGAACATTTGTACAGAAGGAATGAACTTTGTCTCTGACATCTCATATCCAAGCTTTCACAGTACTGAAAACCTTTGGTCTGCCTTTACAAACATTAAAAGATTCAAGTGAACTGATTTGAGAAGGGAAACTGAATTTTAAGTTGTTAAACATGGAAAAAAAAAAGGCAGTCCTTTTAGCTCAACCCGTTTGGGTGAGCTTTTCTATTCAAAAGAGATGATTTAAGGAATAAGCACCAGTAAGACCCCTCCATTTAGTTACTCTTACCTCAATAATATACAAAACCACATTTTTGTAGAAGCAGTACAGTATGCATTTGGTAACTCGATTGTAACTCCAAGCACCGTGGACCAACAACAGCTTCTCCAAGTAGGAAAACTGAAAGACAGAAAAGAAGTACTTACATATATGAAGAATTGCTAAAAAAACTGGTTGAAAGTAAACACCTGACCTCAGGAAAAAAAAAATCCTCAAATCAGATATGAAAGCTGTTCAAGTGCAATATTTAAACAGCTTAACAGAAGATATATGCAAAAAAAACCTCTTAAAATACTTAAAGCTAAAATCTTTTTTGTAGCAAAACTTCTGCCCACAAAATGTATGTAATTGTGTGTTATATAAAATATTGAATAAAGCAAAGGGCATTTGCCAAAAAGGGCAAGTAAATGAATCTTGTATAATTGTGTACCTTTTAATGCGAGTTTGAACCACAGATATAGCTGAAATTTGAAAATGGACTTTTATGGAGTCAGTGCTGTAATCCAGACTGGGAAATGCATCATTTTCTAGCCTTGGCTTTGTTAGTGAACCTTTTTATGGCCGGCAGCATTCCTCTTCTGCCCAGTTACGGACAGAGCCAAGCGATGACTGTGTTTACTGTTTAGCATGTGTGTACCTGAAGGGATCTTGGACACTAAGGTAATTACTTGCTACTTATTTTCCTTTTCCACAAAGTGACTTGACAGGAAAAGCTTGACTTCCTAAATTTAGACTCTGGATCATTTATTTTAACCAAAACTTATTTGAAATTGAAAGCTACAGTAATGAGTTAGGACTATCGTGAGGCAGCTCTGCTCCCATGGTTTCCAGCAATGAAATCACTGAACCACAAATCCTGTAAGGATGGCCCCTCTCCCATGCATCAGCAACTCAGATTTGTTAGGATATGCCAGCAGAGAAGCAGAGAAAACAAAAGTGAACCAGGCTTCATGGTTCTCTGCTTAACTTGAGCTAGAGATAAAACCGGGACACTCCCAAGGGAGTAGCTGACCTATTAGACCCCTAATGCCTCAAGTTAATATGCAGGATAGCCACCTTCCCTCATCAAAACCACTAACACAAAACACAGCCAAGGTGATGGGAAACTTGCCACAATGCCCTTACAAGTCATCCCAAAGCTCTTACAGAGACTAGTCAGACACACTCTGAGAACATCTCTCTGCTGAATCCAACAAGTGACCATCTTGGACGTGGTCTTCTTGAAAGCTCGAGGCAACAAAAAATCCTACCAATTACTGCCCTTGTCTGTGCTCTCAGGAAAATGAGTGCACTGCAGAGCACAGCAAGGAAGATACTCAGAGCCTAAAGAACACACTGAGGCCGCTCACACCGCTGAAGAGCCCCATTATGACAAAGCAAAGAATTAAATTTGCTTTGATGCTGAAATTATGCAAATGCACAGCTACTGGCATGGAGCAGTACAGACAAGGGCTCTACCAAGACACTGCCCTTGCTTAGACACTCCTATATTTACGGAATTTTAAATCAGCAGGGAACATTACGACCATGGGACCAGCCTACCTGTGAAACTGTGTAAGTTCTTACAGCCGTCTCTATATCAACCCTAGCATAACTTCTTTCATAAAGAGATTATCTTCTAGAATCTACCTTGACTAAAGGATGAGGTGATGGCATGTTGGGAGGGTTTAAGACAGTGACAAGGCATCCACAATACAAGCCAATTTTTCCAAAGAAGAAAACTGGAACAAGAACATTTGTTGAAGAAAGAAGCTTCCCTAATTAAGAAAAGGAAACAGTCCCCAGACACCAGATGTTCTCTGGATTAAGATGACAAAGCTATTTACTGAGAAAAAAAGTTACTCAAGTCTACTACTGTCTCTCTAAACAGCTAGGTCATTTGATTTGGGAATTCTCTAAATAGAGGTCACTGGTGCAACAACGTTTCAAGGGAAAAGGATGATTCAAACAGATGCTCCTTGCACCTGTGGAAGCTATTTCAAGTGGAGTCAGACACAAGTGGGCTTTTTATTTTTGTTTGGTTTATGCTTTGATTCTCCCTGGAATCCTGAATGAGCCTATATAGAGACTCTCTCTTCTATAAGTGCCTACTTCTGGCAGCACTGCATTTGAAATACCATTTGAACATGAGATGCTACATTATAGTGGTCGTCTTAAATTACTCAATAAGAACATACTCTGCCTTCAAGGCATGCACATACAGTAATGCTTTAGTGGGAGTTCAGTGGGAGTCTTTGCTGAAAGAAATACACTCCATGGAGATCAAGTTTTTCTTTTGAACACTAATTTTCTTTTTTTTTTTAAAGCACATACTACCACACAGTATTAGTCTCCTTTACTAGAGGGATTTCTTTATATGTTTTCTAATTTAATCAGTACAAAGTTCTTCTACACAATCAAAGAAATACAGTTCCACAGTGTTTCACAAATTTTTGAAAGCTGCAATTCTGTGCTGGTGTGTCACCAGCTTTTATTTCATATAGAACTAAAAAGATTCACCGTTATTGTCAGTAACTCGCTGACTGGAATTTAAACCAAGAGCAACTTCCACATTCTAACACTGGCCTGAAATACAGGGGGTTTTGTTAATGCAAAAGCGACACACGAACGTGGAATTACTTCTCCAGATTTAACGCTACTGCGACACAAAAGAAATTACATATGTAGGGCCTTCTATGGACAAAACTCGTGCTGCTTATGCTCAGTTACTAAAGTAGAAGTAACAAATGATCTGAGGAAGTCCAAGTAAAGAGCATTCCGTTAAGTTATACAGCAGAAGCTATATATAATCCACTGAAATGAAAAATGTAAAAGTCATCACAAGATACCAGAGACAATGATCATGGCACTTCCTATACTGGTATATATTTGGAATATGGCACTGTTTATGACAGAAAAACTTGGTAAAACTGCCTAAAATTCTCAAGATAAATTTTGGGAAAGGCCTCAGTTATTCAAACCTGAAGCTGAGTGTACTTCATCAGAGCTCAGAACAGAGCAGCAAGACGAGACTGCCACTTTGCTTCTCAGCAGCGTTAACACAATAAACAAGTTATCTGTGCGTACAGCAGCATTATCCCTATCCCTGCCTTTTCAAAACCTCACCTGCTGCCGGAAGCTATCAAAAGAAGGTAATATTTCATGTCGCTTGGTAGAACAAATCTGCCTACACCCTGCCAGAAGGGAATATCAGCTGAAGCTCTGGTCACTGAGGAGACAGGGGATTGTCTCTGCTTCATGTCAGCTCAATCTGGTTTTGCCCTGCATCAGTCTCACACACATAGAGCACCTCAGGTATAAACAGTATTCAGAGGATATTCGGCAACCGAAGCATCTTTTTCCTTTCTTATTTTTCTTTCTAAGTCTTGATTCTAAATTGCGGTTTCTTCAGCAAAACAAACAAACAAAAAAGGCTTTTAAGTCCTCTTTTTAGCTGAAGTAGTCAGTTCTGAATTTGATGAACTAGCTTAGGACTCACCTAAATAACGTTCAAAATAACATATGTAAAATGAAAATGCCAGCCAGCTCTCTAGAACTGTGATCAATTCTCGGATGCAACACAGGGGTGGAGGGGAATAAAAATAGAGGAGACCCCTCAAATTAAGAGCTGCCAAACAGCCAAATTCTCACACACTTGGTTATAATACCTACTCACAGTAAGAGAAGACTTTACATCAAGACAGATAAGTTACTTAAAAGCATATTAACACATGCATCACAGAAAGTACTTCCCCCGATTACTGAAGAACCAAGATATCGTACAGTTGTCAGGAGGAAGCTAAACCTTCGAAGAGCGGTGGAGCTTTGCCCTGAAGAATACAAAACCATAACCCCAAATCCCCAAAATATATCCAATACACGTTCTAGACAGCTGCCTGGAAAAAGAAACAATCAGAGATGCTTCTAGGTTGAAGGTTAGAAGAAGCCACAGAGTACTACATGGCTGCACAGTGCATTTCTCACAAGATGATACGGCAGTTGTTCATTCTTGCATCTGACCTGTGCAATGGCATAATCCGAGCAATTGGTTGCCTGCATGCCCTCATTGCCACTGATCCCCACTCCAACGTGAGCTGTCTGGATCATTCCTACGTCATTGGCACCATCCCCAATGGCAAGTGTTATGGCATTGACGTGTTTCTTGACCATGTCTACTATTTCAGACTTCTGTAGAGGAGATACTCTGAAAAGGAGAGAAAAAGGTGTCAGTTTCTCACATGCTGAGCTATGTGCCTTTCCCAAAAGAACAGCTGTAATCTACATTTAGAAGTAATCAAAGGGCAGTTGCTGGGAAGTTCCTTTATTCAACAACTAAGCTTCAGAACCCATGCCAAACTATTTCGGAAGAAAAAACTGGCTTTAAAAATAGTTTCACATTTACCTACTTGCTGATAGTCGATGCAAAAGAGACCAAATCTATGTGAAAGGTTTCAAAGCTTTGTTTTCCTTATCCAGCCCCTCCTAACTGGCATAACACCGCTGGTGTTCTATTGGGAGCACTGAAGCAAATTTCCTCTTCAACTATGACAGTTTACGGATGGACAGTGCAGGCTTCCCTGCCTCCTGGCATCACCATCCAGGAGGAGAAAGACCACTCATACATTCAGAGACATTTTCAATGGTTTGCAAAAGATACTGCAGGCTTACTTTATTATTAAACCAGTTCTGTTTAACATCTTCATCAATGATCTCAATGAGGGCATTGAGTACATCCTAAGTCAGCTTGCAGATCACACCAAGTTGGGTGAGAATATTGATCAGCTGGAGGGCAGGAGGGCCCTGCAGAGGGATCTTGACAGGCTGCATCGATGAGCCAGGGGCAGTTGTATGAGGTTCAACAAGA